>VZSC01008257.1:391304-483761 GCA_013398225.1 Steatornis caripensis
GGCTCGGCAGGGCACGGCCGGCCGGGGGCTCCCCGCCTCTTACGCTGGCGCCGGCCTCCGCCAAACCCCTCCTCCCCGCCTGCCTCCCTCCTTCCTCGGCGGGACGGGACGGGACGGGACGGCCCGGTCGCCACCGCCCCCTCCCCCCCGCCGCCCCGATTTGCCCCCGCGCGTTTCAGTTTTTCTAAGGACGCAGAACGGCACAAACTTGCAAAAGAGCGCGCGGGCTGCGCAGGAGAGCGGCCGCCCTGCTCCCACAGGCGAGCGTGCCGTGGTCGTTCTGGTGGGCAAAGCGCTTCTGCCCCAGCCATCCTCGTGGGGGGCACCAAGCGGCTGATCTAATCAAAATCAGGGTCGCAACTCAAGGACCTTCACAGATCCTCATCTCCCAGAACCTGTTCGTGAATGTAGGCTGAGATACATACTTGTATATGCCCATTAAAGTCAGGATCTGTTATGTCTTGTAAAGCGGGGCAAATCAGTGAGCTATGGTTTTGTGTTTTCATATACGAAAGCAGAAGAGGGCTCTAGCCCTGGTGCTCTGATGCATTGCTATATGCTTTTTTAGCCTAAGCTGGACCTAAGAATAACTGGTCCTGTGATCTCTTTCTAACCACAGTGCCAATATAAAAGTGATTTGTTTGAACGTGGCATTCCTTCACAGTTACCCGTGATGATAACCATCTCACTGGACATCAAAGGCCATAAGAAAAGGAGGGGACGATTTCATGGGGAAGAAAGGCAGAATTCATATCAAGAGGCATCTCATTTCAAAAGTGGGAAGCTGCTGGTGGAGCATCTCAGCTTTACCTTCTCTCTGCCACAGATGCATCCGCTCCCCCGGAGGCAGTTCTTTGAGCAGAGAGCAGCAAAACCTGCGCCCACACCCCTGCCACCCTATCTGTAGCTCGTCTGTGCCACGTGCAGTGCTGTGCTTGGAAGACTTTTCAGGGAGCATATGTAAAGCCGCACAATTTCCTGTGCTGATGATACTTGTCTTTTCTAGATCAGTATCCAGTAAGTCATCCCAAATTTTGCAGATGGAAGAAACACAACTCCTGATTTTTATATATTTTTTTTATATCTCTGCCAGTAAGCCACCTTTCCTGTTTCATTAGTCAACCATTTCTTTTCCTACAGGCGTTTTCTTGAGCTTCTTTAGACAGTGGTAATTTTGAAGCTCTGCAGCTTTCACATCCCTGCATTTCTGCTCCATCGGAAACCTTACCTCACCAACCGACAAAACAGCCATGTAGCAGAAGTGGTAGGACGCACCAGCAGCTACAACTGCATATCCCAGCAGAGACAGCAGCTGCCCGACTTCAGTGCCTTGTCCAGGCACAAGGCGGCACGGACTTAAAAGATATGAGGGTGTTGTCAAAGCTGTCAGCTAGAGCAAGTCTTGTACAGGCAGCGATGAACTTCACTGATGGGTCTCAAGAAGAGAACCGGCATTTAGATCTGCTAACATCCAAATTGAGCCTAGGCTAGAGCCTGTCAGGAATGCCATCTGCAATGCTTTTCCGTTTTGCCCATGTCTCTGAAAGCTGGGGAATTATATTTAGCACAGAGTAGACGTAGTTCAAGTTGTACGCATGATATACTGGACCTAATTGCTGTCACGTTGTAACAGTAACGTAAAGAAAGGCCAGAGCCCAGGCAGTGAATGGCAGCGTGCGAGTCTAAGTCTGGAGGCGTTGCAGGAGCGATGATTTTCCTCTACCTAGCTGGTGCCTGCCCCGTGTCTGTGCGAGAACAGCCTTGTCCCTCCTCTGGGGCTGCTGGGCACGCCAATGCTGGAACATTTCAGCTGTTCATGCTGACCTGCCCGGTCTTGCTCACTCAGAAACTCTGGACTACAAACAGATTTAAGGGATATGCAAGCTAGTGCACTTCTACTCCTTTACAAGCATGCATCAGCAGCTTGTATCAGGGCTTTTTGTTCCAGGTTTAGCAAAAGAAAGCTCGTTCACAGCTAGATTAGCAGTTGCTTGAAGCAATACCAAACTTCAACAGGAAAGCTCAGAGTGGTAGGTGAAGTAGCTTGCTAGAAGGAGGGGATTGCTTCTCTGGTCCTTCACAGCCATAGAAAGAAGCTTAACAATCAGGAAAATATTCCTACCTCTTGGCTCATAGTTCTTGCACGCTCTTTTGATATTATCAGCAGGAACAAGCCTGCCAAGTCTCACCTGTAGAGCAGAGGAGATCTCTCTGCAACTAGCAGAGACCTTGCCCGAGACAAAGGGCTTTCCAGCACCTCATCACTTTTTCAGACATATCCCATTCCTTCCACTTGCCCTCATAATGCTGTGCAGTCAATACTGGTAACTATTTCTCCATGATATAGAGAAATATTAAAACAGTTCATTTCAATTTTTTTTTTTTAAATCACCATACTATTTTCTCCATCCTGCTCTGTTTGCTTTCTGAACATTTCAATGGAATTTTTTTTTCCGAGCTTTTTAAAGGGCGTTGTCCTGGCATGGTACCAGCAACCGGCAGCCTGGCTCCCTGTGTGAATGATGAAAAGGAGTAGCTATTTCTAAAAGCTATTCAAAATATCCATGTAAGGTGCCTTCCTCTCCCTCCTCAGCTGCTTGAGGAGTTATTGTAGCTCTGAAAAACAATGTCTTGCTAGTGCTTCCTGAGAAGCAAACCCATTACAGATGGTCAGTGGAAAACGATCTGCACTGAAGATCTGCTTCCATATAGACGGACAGACTGTACCCGCCTGTGTACTGTGACAGCGGCTGCTTGGTATTTACTCTTAAAGGGGAACGGACTTGCCTGTAAGTTGATGGAGCGATGGGTCCAGAAGACCCCTGAGTCAGTGCAGCGAAGGGGGTCTTAATTGGGTAGAAACAGGCCAAGGGGAAGGCAGAAAAGAGCAAGATCGTGTTACTCACCGGGCTTTGGCAGCATCGCTTTCCAGAGCCATTTGCATGCTTGCTGGGTCCCGAATAATTTTTGTTGAGAATCGTTTCCACGTTGAATGTACCAGTAGTGTTCGCAGTTCCAGATTTTTTAAATGACTAATTTATTCTACACACATCTTTCTGACACAAGCTAATTGCTATAATAGTGAGAATTGATATTTTAGATTATTTTTTTCATATTTGTTTTTATCAGTTTTATCTCCACCAGAATCAGCTACCTCACAACAATCGCAATATGCCAAAGAGAAGAGAGCTCCTAAAAACTTGCAAAAAGTCACCAGGTACTTGTTAGCTCCAGGAGGGAGCAGCCAAAGGAGATGCCAGTGAGAGCTTGTGACTGCTCAGCTGAGGTATAGGCACTTGGAAAACTCCTTAAAGCTGTAATGTGCACATACAAACATAATCAGGATATTTATTAGCTATTTAACAATGTCTCGCTGTAAGCACGTGAAAAACCTGCGCCTTAGTTGCTGTGACAGGAGCTGTGTCCGCCGTTGAGGCCAGAGCAGCCTAGAGCAGCTTGAGTGCAGCTCCCCCAGCAGACTGTGATCTCTCCCAGTGAGTTTGTGCACAGTATTTTCCTGAGCACTACAGATCATGTACATGTATTTGTAGGCATGCACACATGTATCTCTATGCATCTAATATATATATATATATATGTGCATGTAGACACATACATAGTACACATACATGGAGCATCCAAGCTCCAAGTTTTGAGCAAGAATCCCAACCCACTGAATTTCTCTAGTGCAGCCAGGAGAATGCAGAGGAGAATGCCCTGCGAGCACTCCGTCTCGAAACTAGCAAAGCCAACAGAAGAGAAGACAAATTGGTAACCCTGGGAAGACAGAAAGACTCTGCTTGCAGGAAGATGACTTAAATGTTTTGGCATCCCCTTGTTTTTCTTTTAAGATTTATTTGGGTGCAGTTGCTACTTCTTGCTGGAACATGAATGCTTCATCAGCTCCATGTTTTGTTTTGTTCTTTTTGTTTTTAAACATTTCTTTGTGTGTGGTTATTACAATTGAGCCACTAGGTGAAGCCGTGTGAGACGAGGATATAAAAGGCCGCTTCAGTTGCATTTTTGTTTTACTTCTGTAGTCTCCTTGCTACAAATGGGTAAAGATTACCAGGTTTAGTAGGTCCCCAAAGCAGAGCTGGATGTGAGCAATGGCCTTTAATTATTTAAGCTCTGTTTAAAAAAAAAAGAGAGGGAGAAGTGGCAGGCATTTCACATGCAGCCCTGCACGTGCTTTGGCACGTCACAAAATTATGAAGGAGGGTAGGAGGGAACACCAGAGGAAAATCATGTCCCTTGAGTGCTGTAAGGTGTGAAGGCTGCAGGATGCTGGTTAGCTGAGGTTTGAGTTTAGAGGGAGCGTGATACTGAAAAATAACAGGGAGGCAGTAATAGAACTGAATGGGAAACACAAGACAGTTAGCTCCAGCAGCAGCCAGAGCACACTGGTGGTTACCATGCCGGTGATGACACCGCCAAAATCACGTACACCGCAGGCAGAACACTTACGGTGACTTGGCTAACAACAGAGTAGATGTGGCACTGAAAGGCAAAAAAGTGGGAATTGTCTGGAACATGCTTTGTGTTTGTTTCTTGGCAGGAGAGCTGCAGCAGCATCCGCCTTCCCTCCTCTGCCAAAGGAGGAGAAAGGAGAAAGCTGGAAGGAAGAAAAGGCCAAGAGTGACCGTTGCAAAAGCGAGGACTTGGCCTGGGTCAGGACTGCCTGGCTGGGGCGGCAGCGGCGCCCGCAGCCCTTGGGGCCGCGTGTGTGTACAGCATGGCACAGCGGCGTCTGCTCTCGGCGTCGCCGGGTGCTTCCTCAGGGATGGTGGGCACGTGAAGCTCTAAGCACCTCATTTGGGAAAGGGAGCAAAGCTATTTTTAGTCCCCCTGAGAGTCTAAAACAGAGCTAGATAAGATTAATGGACATTTATGGAGATTACCAAGAGTTAAGTGTAGAGGTCAAACCCCCAGGGTGCTCATTGTCTCTCTTAGCCTAGAGTGACTACATTTTTGAGGTGAAGGAAGGAGAAATAATGGGGAGTGTTTTGTTTGTCTGAAATATATTGGGATTTAGAAAACCCAAACATTTAAACAATGCTTTGAAGAGATTACAGCTGCTGCCCAATGTTTTATTTTTTAAAAAAAGTCCTTTGTTCAAGGACACTCCTGCAAAAAAGTGTCTTCTCAGACCAGGGTGATTGAAAATATGCCATTTTGCAATAATTATTATGCTCCGTCATTTCTGAACAAACTGGATTTGTGGTAAAATAGATCTTCGCATTTTCTAGCTTGCACTGTTGCTCGTGACGCTGTGCCTGCATACATCTTTATTTCTCAGCAGTTCACATTTATTTTTCACCTTCAGTATGATAGAAAGGGGAGACTGGTGATTTTCAGCATTATTTCTTTGGATCCTAGTTTGCCTGTGGACTTGCCTAAGCAATAGTTTCGACTTCTGGTTAGTACATAGATCCTTGCGGCTTTCCCAGAGCGAGGACAGGCTCTGAGGTTTGCCGCAAAGCTTCTTCCTTCCTTCCTTCCTTCCTTCCTTCCTTCCTTCCTTCCTTCCTTCCTTTTGTGGATGCCCATAGCCTGTGCCACCTGATTAGAAAAGATGACTGAACAGACATGACTTTGAAGGGAAGAGACATATTAAGAATAGGAATAGCAAGGTGGGTTTTTTAATTGCACCCTGTAGGAAAATGGAACATGTTGCAAAGGCCCTGATTTTCGTGTGAATGTGAAAACTGACTGGCACGACCTGTGCTGGACTTCAAACTACAGATCGGCACAAAACGCAGCGCACGCTTTTTCTGATTCAGACAGCCTAGAACAATTTTTTGCACCAACACTAAGAACTTTATAGCTATGCAAAATCAGCACCGATGGTTAGATTAATATTTTAATAATTACACACTTTTTACATTATGAAAATAAATCATAAATAGTGTAAAAATAATTCTGAAGATCAACTTCTCACAAGCAAGAAACAAAACCCGAAGTACAAAACTGAAGGAAAACAAAACAGTATTCAACTGAAAACCAAGGAGAAGTTTTAATAATAAAAACAAAAGCATGCTGTTTGATCGAGTTCAATTAAGTCAGGACCAGAGGCCACAAGAAAGTGGTAATTAATAACAAATTAAAACGGGTGATTAAAACCTTGCAATTCTTTAGACTACTCGTCAAAAGAGGTCTCGTGACATATTTACAGCGCCAAGACGCGCAAAATATTTCTAGTATTGATAACATGATACCGACCCATGTGTTTTCCCCCCCACGCAGTGTAATCCTTGCCAAATTACTTTTCTTTGTATTTTTATCTCCTCTACTGCATTTATGAGACCACTTGCAATATAAAAATAACGGCACATATAGATGAACTTAAAAAAGTAAAAAATACAAATAAAAATATATAATATTTTCCAAAGAAAAAAGTCAGATACATACATCTTAGTAACATTTTTAAAGTTGTGTGATATTTTCCCAAACATGTACAATAATATAAGAATATCCACATATATGTTAACAATATGTAAAACATTCTTCCACCAACCCAACTCTTCATAATACTTAAGAGAAGTGTGCAAGTACCAATGGTATCTGGGAAATTCATACGATTTCTCTTTTAAATAGAAACAAGTAAAACACTAACGGTCCCGGGTTAAGTTAAGGCCCCCTGTTTTCCAAAGAAAATTCAATTTTCAAGCAGCATTGATAACTGGATGCATTTAAAAACAAAATGAAACAAAAACAACACTCCAAATCCTTTTTTAAAATACAAACTCCACTTGTTTAGTGGAGTAGCTTTTTCAAATTCTGTCAGAAATGATGGTGGCAGGCACTTGTTTCTAACAGCATTTAATGAATCCAACCACCATGTAAAATACTTCAATAACAGAGGACGCAAGAAAACTTTCATTTGTACATTACAGTTCAGATTCGTAAGAGCAAGTTGCAGAAAAATAACAACCAGGTGTTAGTTTAGTTCTGGTCACTGGAATTTAATACTTTTTTGCAATGACTAAAAATAGGACTTTCTCTTGACCACTATCTTTGCAGATATTAGTGTTTTGTGTGACTCTCTGTGGTCAAAACTTAGGACTCTGATTAGACAAAATACAGAGATTTAAAAATGTATTTTAAGATGGTCAAGCAGCAGAGATCAGGAGATTTGAAAGGAAAGGTCAACTTCTGCACGCCTTGAACATCTTCATCACATTCAGTAGACTGGGAGCAACTCTGCCGGTTTTACTCAACCGAAGTGGTCCTGGTTTAGGCAAAACCCCACCGTTGAAGGTGATATTCCCCGTGTTACTAAGCACAATACCTGGGTCCTTCCTTCTGCATGTCTCAGAGAGCATTGCAAGGGAAGGATGCATCACTGCCCCCGTTTCATTGCTGGGGAAAGGGAGGCACAGCCAAGCGAAACGCCTTGCATGGCTGAGACCAGGTTTATGATCATGGTTCTGTGGCGGTCAGTAGGACAGCTCTCTCTAAACCCCAACAGCATCCAGGATCCAATGGTATCTCCTGAAGCGGCACCCAGCCTTATGCAGCACCACACTCCCACAGGGACCAAAGGCCAGATTGTCTCATTTGGGGTTGCATCGTTTCTTCTGCTGGTGTAACTGAGTGACTGATGCTCACGTGCACTCTTCCACGAGTGTAACTCTCAATGGAGCCAATGCTAATTTTCCATACCGTACAGCAACCTTAAGAACTACCCCTTTTTAAACACTATACTTCACACATGTTCTGGCGTACTGATTTGATCATTCTTAGCTCGTTCATAATACTTACGCGGTAGACTAAAAGAATACATAAACAGCTGGATGAAGAGTGTCATTCTGCCTTGCTACACTATCAGAACATGACATCAAAATCAGCAATAAATAAAAATACAAATCAAAAAACCACATTGTATCATTGTTCTATGAATTAACGTTTCATGCTTTACCTCAGGAAAAAATAAAATGTGTCCGAAGCATCCTGAAAGGAAGATTCCCCGCAGCTAATCTATGAATATGAAGACAAGTATTGAGACATATTCCATACAGTGCTTAGAAGACTTGCTGCTTCTGCAGCAGGTCTCCTGCACAATGTGGTTGTAATACACTGTAGTAACAGATGATTACAAAACTTGGTACGAAAGAAACACTGAAAACTCTCATAGAAACAAGAACTAATCATACCTGAAAAAGTCAGGGATATAGAAACTGCGTAGACTAGTACCACTACACATTTCTACAACTGAGAAGACTGGTAGAGGAACCACTGTTCCTGTCACAAATTAAACAAAACAAATAGTATCTATTTGGAGGAATGCTACTAAAAGATATAACAACATACAGGCGGTTCAAACTGCAGGTTTGCCATCAAAAGAAAAAAGATACACTAGCACCAAAAGCGGTTGCTTTTTAAACAAAATAAACATGTTACAAGCCTTCATAGGGTGCTTTTCTTGATGAAATACTAAACTCTTTTTTTTCTTGTACTGAATATGCAACTTTTCTAGATACTGTTAGTTCTCAAGTCAATCTCTGAGACGCAAATATTAATGTCAAATCTATGTATGTAGTTTTGCAAATTAAATTGTTTATCCGCTGTTCACCTATGGTCATTTAAATGGAATGAACCTTTCCTGTTGAACAATACAGAAGCTTAAAAAAGTTAAATCAGATTATTTGGAAAAAAACAGTATTCCTACCTGGTAGGAGTTCAATAAAGAAAGTACAAGAGACAAAAGAAAGTGAATAAAGATGCTTACGTGTTTCTTCAGCAAGGTTTCAGTGTCAGGGAGTTAAAGGAGAAATGTGTTTTGACTAATGCCTAACAGTAGTGTCTATAATTTAGTTTCCTGAATGACGAAACCATGAACCAAGGTTCTGCTAGCTCTATTGAGGCATATAGAAGTGGATGCTATGAGGACAGTTTAAAAATATAGAAATAGAGATTTAAAAAATATCACAGTGCTAATAACAGCATGCATTTAATAGCTCTTTATCTTGTTGCTGTTTGTTAAAATGAGTTGTGTTTGCGGACACTCTCGAGATGGGATTGTTAAAACACCTAGCCAAATAATAAACATCCTACTTGATTTTGCACTTCATTTCTCTGAGGGACATTTAAAAAAATTTTTGTCCTACCGTATGATTGCTAGTGTTTGATATTTTATAAAAATGTTCAACTTCTGGTCTTCATGTCTATAATATACGTAGCCAAATTGTGCCAAGTCAGGACATCATAGGCATAAAAGACTCTTTTCTGTTGAGAGGACAGCTTGCTCCTCAGACCGTTGTTTTTTGAGACAGTGCTTCTTAAACAAGCAGAATAAAATTGGCGAGTCAGAGGGCTTACATGGTGCTTCTCTTGTCCCCTTTCTGGAAAGTCCCTCATGCATATTACTGCTGGAGCACTCCAGTTATTAACACTTTATATTAAGTCTATGCCATGTGAAGGCTTTTACTGTTGTAATTGTGAGTATTCAAACAGGACGATACTTGCATCTCTGAATATTTAAGCAAAGAAAAATGGTTTTGCTCAATTGTATGAACACCTGTTTATTTCTTACTTTGGAAAGATGGAACTGAGCAGTAAATATATATATATATATTTTCAGTGTGTATATCTATATATCTATATAGTGTTGGAATTTTGTTTTTATTAGCAAGGTACTATGGGATGGAGGCCACTAAATTCATTTTTAGTTTTAAAAATCTGTGGAAGATTTTCCCCCGTGAAAAGCTGGTTTTGTCTCCGATATATCAAAATGACAATAAAGATTTATCAAAGTGAAAGACTGCATTGTAGTGGAATTTCAGTTGATCTGAGATTGTGAAGTAATACGAAAAGTACAACCACAGCTGGTCTCCATCTTCACATGATTTAGAAATGACTCCGCAAGGATAAACGTACATTCCAAGACGGGCAACGTGCCTGCACATGGATGGAGACAGGCCGTCTTCCTCAACTTTAGTTTTGGTCTACATATGAAAGAGACGTCTCAGAAAAGTAACTAAAAAAGTTTGCAATCATCCTGCTGTACACTAGGAACGAAGCGACATAAGAAGAACTTCCATCTGCCAAATACGGCACCATTTCTTATAAACTAGTCTCTCGAACTAACTACAGTGCACCATATGAAGACTCAAAACTGGAAAAAATACCTCGTGGCAAAAACTACAAATGTGCAGAAATTAAGTATTTCTAGCAATTAAAAAAACGGAGAAGTAGAACTTTGCCAATGTTTCTCTAGCTACCTAGTCATCTGAAAAGAAATGGAGAAATAGCGACACCTTTAGCAGTGTAGTGCCGTGACAAGCGTGTAGTGACAATCACACAGACTTGTTGCTCTCCAATGTTTCTTGAGTAACAATGTCCACTAAGGTCACTGTAACAGCAGAAAAAGAACAAGATGAATAAATCAGCCTGTGAAACGCAAAAATAAACTCTTTTCTTTTTTAGACTTAAAGGCTTCAAAGACTCTGAAATAAAAACTGTTAATACTGAAACAAGACGAACATGTGGCTTGAAGTATTTTCCTCAACGCCATCATCACAAATGTTGAATAGATGATTGAAATGCATCCTTCATGGCAACAGTTACGGGAAAAGGAAACAAAATTAACCATAGCTTCCAAAACTCCGCAGAGAAGTTCAGCTAGTTTTGTGTAATTTAAACTGAATCACCTGAAAACCACAGCCTGGTACATACACCTCTGGTCAGTTCCATTATCCTCCCGCTCCGGAGGATGTTCCAATTCATCCCCACCTCAAGAATGGGTTTTCCTCCAGCAGTCCCAAAATACAATATGCAGAGCACATACTCTGTCCACCCTTGAGTAATGTTGAGAAGCTTCTGGTCTCAGGTGGTGTCTGCCATGAAATGATCCCTGCAGCACCTCCGCAATCTTTTCAAACAACCCACAGAGAAGTCTGGTTTCTTCTTCAAACTTCTTTCCTTCTTGATTAAGGACTCGACAGAGCCTGTCGCGAATGTCGTCACGACTGTGAGCAGTGCAAGGCAAACCAATGCAGATTAACAAGCGGGACCCTCTTTGATCAAAGGGGCCAGGCGACCCGCAGGACTGGAAGCCATCCACCTGCAGCTGGAGCTCTACTCCCCAAAAATTCAAGGCCTCTTTCTATCCTCCTCTGGTTTATCTCTTTTTAGCAATAAGCCATGGTGTGACTCCCTTGAGACGACAAAAGGAAACGATTCAGAAGCTGGAATCAAAGGTCACCGTGAGCAGCCATTTAGCACGTGACGTGATCGCACAACAAGCAGGTTTGGCACACAAACTCATGCTTTTAGTCCATACAAGCAGATATAGTGGCATGAATCAGTGAAGTGTTTTAAGACGCACATGGAAGCCAAGTCAGTAAACTCCAATGGCAGCTGGTACAGTACATTTCATAGCATTTTGCTCTTATTTGGTCACAATTTCTTGTAAACTAGTTCATGGCACTCATTGTCCATGCAGGTCCACAAGCCAAAATACAAGAATTTACAGACATAATCAAATTTCTATTATTGGTCATTGTATTGAGATCTCTCTCTTATTAGAGAGAGAATCTTTGCAGGTTTACCCTGCAGTTATATATCATCTACCTGCAGATGTAAGTGAGAAAAAGATGTACACATGGACTATTGCAAACGAGTAGAAGCAGCTACATGTAAACATATCTCAGACTTGTAAAATCAAATTTTCAGTTTTCAACTATAAATACAAAAAGTGGAGCACTATATACACAACTTCATGCTTGTAAGGTTAGATTCATCACTGCAGAGACAAAAAAAGATACAGATTAATCAAATTAGTAAATTTGTATTTCAGATTTCTATTCCAAATACGTAGATAGGGCAGAGTTGCAAATACTGATAGTTATTTCCTCAGCACCAGCTATTCTTCAGAGATAAATGCATCCAGGATGTCACTTATGCTATGTCACTTATTATAAAACACAAAATGTTTTCTAATGTATTATACGTCAGTATCGCTCAACCTATAAATCTAGCGCTGTCTAGGTTAAATCTTTACTAAAATAATGTTGCCAGTTAACATTAGCATACAACATAACAATCAGGGGAATATACTGAAGAATAGAAAAGTAAGGGAAAGAGAACGGCAGGATGCACTGTTCTAGGTATCCCAGAAAAAGAATACCATAATAGATCAATATAAATATTCTACAAAAATGCCACATCCATGAGCTTTTATAAAGAATGGGAAGCAGTGATCACATGCAGAAACCAAAGGATGTACGACTTTCATAAGAAAGAGAAAAGTCTTGGAATTTCCAGAAATCTAATGGCAACTGTTCCTACAATACTGTCTCAATGAACTATTACTTCTACATACATTACAATCTCATCACACCAGCTAATGTCGTGGAGCAGTCTTATTTTGCGTTGCTGCATACGTCTGTCTAAGAGGCTCTGCAGCATACCCTGATAGTGTTCTGTATGACTGTGACGGGCTTTTCTGTGTGCTAAGGACATACTGCCCCTGCAAAGAAAAAGCTCTGCCCATCCTACCTTTTGCCAACAGCCAGGCATGGGTAATCCATCGGGACCCTGTTTCAAGGGGAGAGGCGGGGGTGGAGAAAAAAGACATAGTTAAGTTTGATAGGACGGATATTCCATCAATATCTGTTAGAACAGATGAAGCAGCTCTGACTTTTTATCTAATAAGTAGCTTCCTAACTTATTTCCTCTCTTGTTCTTAAGGCGAAGGAAACGCCAAAGGAGAGAAGGTTTACACTGTAAATACATACGTGCACCTCTCTGCCATAAAGATTTGTTTCTCCCTAAATCATTAGAACATCTTTATCAGTTTCTTATTGCTGTTAGAGCTCAGGCTGCATATTATTTTAAATATAATCTGTTATTCACAACAATCTGTAGCTGAATGTACAAGATCGATGAGCAAAAAAATATTATCACTTTTATCTGGAGGGTATGGGGTTTTATGGGCCCCTAGTACGAAGTTAACCCAATGATAAGACAACAAGACTCAAATCTGAGTAGGATCTTTTCTGTTCGCTTTCATTCTTAGCTTTTGAATGAAGGAGCAAAAACATAAGGCCTGGACATGCCTCAAGTGACACAGTGGAAGGAATCATCAGTGGTGGGAGCAGGGCAGTACAGCAGCACTGACTATTTATCGCTTGCATAATAGGGCTGTCTAATTTCTTCTTATGTTAGCGCGAGTCAGTCCATTTCTTTTCTGTCATCACCCTACTTTCACATATCTCCACACATCCAGTAAGATCAGAGCCAACTTTTGACCACAATCACACTGGTTTTCATGGAACTAATTCCCATTTACATGGCCATACAGGGCTTATCCAGAAAGTTACACGCTCAGAATTAGGAGTACCTATCATGTTACTAGACTATACATGAGAAGAAAAAAAGATCAGGCCTTGACATTTTTTAGAATATAGAATAACTGTACTTATTATGTGAATTTACACGTGAAGATCACGGTTAATGAGAATTTTTGAATGCGCTTGCATGTAATCTCATGGGAACGGCTTGCTGCCTAAAGCGAGAAATAGTACTGTTTGCTTAGCAGCTTATTCTGGTAATTACCTATGAACAGAATATCTTTCATCCATCAACGATTGTTAGTGAATCTCCAGATACAAATGATAATACAGATAAACATTTTTAAATTACAAAAGCATGCTTGATTATCCCCAACAAAATACGAGATATAGTTACCATTAATTGGAAGCAAACAAAATGGACTATGGAATAATCTTAATGGGCTATGTATTTAAGATTAAAATCCATGGACTTCAAATTAGAAGTGCTATAGTTGAAATAAAATCTGCTGAATTTAACATTCATCTGAGAGAACCGTGCTTAACCACCAAACAATATCAGAACATGCAGATCAAACTTTACTGTCAACAATTAAAAAGAAAATCTTCCTTGTATCTTTAGGAAATGTGTATGTACTGTTCTTTCTTTGTTTTCTTTTTTTTTTAAATGGAAAAGAATTTAAACTTACTTTGCCATTAAATAAAAGTCACTGTTGCCAGATTGGTACAAGGGAGAGGGTCAACGAGTAGCATTTTAGTATAGGTGGGAACTTGAATTCATGCTAACATAGGGTGGGGAGTGTCATGTGTGTTCCAGGAAGGTAAGTTCCAAGGGTAAGACCATTAAGTTGAAGACATTAAATAACAAAGACAGTGAGGGTTTGGGCTGCAGACCGTTATCTTCTTACAAACCTCAGGTAAGCTTTTTGTTTCCAGACCTGTTGGAATACTATTTGATGAACAGGCCAGACACCAAAAACATTACTTGCGTAAGGTCTGGGGGATGGGGCTCCAGCTTGGCTTACTGGAAACCTACGACTTGATTTTTAGAAATAATGTTTACATCATTCTGTACATGACACTCATTTTGGCCAAATCCCGAAAACATGCACCCAAGACTGCGTGGATTTGAAAGGAAGTCCAGGGTGCAGAGTAGCTCTGGGACAGACTAGGGTGAAAAACTGAGCCAGAGCAGACAGAAGTCATCAGACTTGATTAGAAGTGGACATTGTGCTGAATTTCTACAAAGACTTGCGTTCAGGGTGAGTAAGGCAATAGGTTTTTTGTGAGGAAAATAACAAACAAACGATTCTCAGGGAAAATGTAGGAAGGACACAAACTTGTAAATTGCCATGTGATGTGGGAGCAAACTGCTGAGAGTTAGGTTTGAGGTGCCAACAAACATGTGTGTTCTCTCATTGCGGTTATGATCACTGAAGCAGCTGGTTTGTTCATGCGCATGCACGTGTTACGCGAATAATGTAAAGTCAGCTCAGAAAAACATTACTTTACATTGAGAATGGCTGACTACAAACAAAGGAACCGCATGCAGGGTTGGTAGGAAAGAGAAATACTGTACCAATTGGCAAGGGGCATCCAGCCCATCCAGGCCAGGCTGGCCTGGCTCCCCTTTTTCCCCCTTAATTCCACGGAATCCCTGTTTGTAAAGATTAACTTGCAATGTTACTGTCAAGGAAATGCCTTCAGTATTGACTTAGCTGGAGTGAACAAATAACAACAGAGAGGCAAGAGGAGCAAGCTCTACCGCTGTGGTGTGATTTCAACCTGTCGGGCACTGACTCTGGCACATCCTAAATTTAGCTCCTTTCCAACGTGTTTGGCAGAAATTAATGAAAAAGCCGCAAACAAAATGCACAAATTTAGCCTGAAGGTCTCAAGTCTGATGCTGTAAATCAAATCAGCAGGTTGACAAATGAAGTCTGCTTCAGAATTTGCCAGAACTTGAGATATGGCTGTGTTAACAAAGGGCAGCAGGTGACAGTAGCTGGTGCTTGTTCCTCTCCCCTCATTTCTTATTCCATCAGTCTACAGCAGGACAATGGATTGTCCAATACGCAAGTGAGACGTACCAATGGGCAAGGTGCATCTAATCCAGGAGCACCCTGTTCTCCTTTCTCCCCTTTAGGCCCCTTTTTGCCTTTCTTTCCCTTTTCCCCCTGTGGATACAATGGTTTGGATAAAACAAGTTTCATTCTTTTGGAAAAAAGTTAAAAGAAATATTGATTTAAAAGTTTCGGGTTTTCTTTTTAAGCCAATGGAGAGCTGAAAGGACACTTACCACTGTGTTCTGGTTTGGATGGTGCATTATGTGGAAAAATAAATTATATGATCACAAGCAAGAATTGCAATCAGTTGGTATTAGTTTGTGTTGGTATTTCATATCAGCATCACGAATGTTTTGAATCTTAGAACAGGGCTTGAAATAATTGATTTCTCAAGATGGAGGCAAATCTGCAAATCCCCACAGTCCAAAATAAGGTCTCGTGTTTGCTCTAAGCGATAGTACTGAAGTGCACGTGCACACTAAGCTGAATTCGTCAGCTTCCCTGGAAGATTTGTCACTAGTCAGGCGTAACTTTGCGAGAGCAGAGTACATCAGCACAGTGTCTCTAAAAAAGACCTGTGGCACAGATGCTTTGCAGGGTCAGCTGGTCTCTGGCTAAATTCTGTCAGGTTCCATGGTGTCATGTGAAGGGTGAACATGGCCCCGTGCATCCTTTGCTGAACTGACCCTTTGCACTCTGGTAAGAGTTTGGGACAAATCCTGTTCTCAGTCGTGTCCACAGAAACCCAGACACTACTGAGGGTGCGCTCCTGTCACTGCAAATACAGCGTGACCCTTTCAAACCCTGTTACAGGAATCAAAACATGCAAACTGCTTGATGGAGAGGTGCTATGACACTTTCAATGATTGCATAATGTCTTGGTACCATAAACTGATCAGAAGTGATGACTAGATTCTTCATTTAAATATTCCAACATTTAAATGTTCTGTCTACTGCAGACAATGTTTCATCGCCTTATTTTACTGAAACTCAGTGCTTTCGTTTCACACTAAGTTTTCTTTTTAAATTAAAAATGTCCAATGCTTTAATTACTCATGGAAATGACTTGACTCCCCTCGACAAAGCTCCCTGCAAAGACGACCTCACCTTCAAGCAGTATGAGATGTTTGGAGAGTTCATTTTATAATCGATTTCACTCCAGTTGATCACAATGGTAAATGAGTTTCAGGTTTGCTCTCGATTTCACAAAAATCAAAAAAAGGTTCCAGTAAAAAAAATGAAACAAATTGGACTAGGATTGTAAAAAATGGGATAGGAAGGATGAGTAAATCAGGAATATAACGAAGAAATGGGAAAAATAGTCATAGGAAAATTAGTATGACATTGGAGAACCAGCAAGCGAGGTTGTGGCTATTGGGAGGATTTAATTCGTGAGGAAAAGGGTAAAAAAGACAGAGGAATTGTAAGGAATGAAGGTAGAAGGAGAAGGAAGGAATACCCCTTTGGAAAGACAGACGGATTTTGGTGAAGCATAGTAAATAGACATTTAACTAGTTCCACACCAGCACATAAAGACTTAATCCATTAACAAGAGAGAAAAACTATTTTTATACAACTAAAAAATAATTAGCCATATCATCTTTAAAAAAGGAAGGAAAGCGCATTATTCATTTCATATCATAGCATACTTGACACGTTCAGAAGAAAAAATCCTTTGCATGAGCAAAACATACTGCATTCGTAACACGATAGGTGCAAAGTTTCTTGTCTATCTTTTCTGTGTGCCAAAAAGTTGCAGGATAATATTTAGGAAAACAGCAATCCAAACGTTAAACTTCTTTACCAAATTATAAGATTGTGACGTAAAAAACTCCCCGCAAGTCAGGAACTGTAAGTTGGCTATGTTTTCATCTTAAACCTGTGAACACGACAGCGTAGCACAGAATCCAAACGGTTTCAGGGTCAAATATCATGTTATGTGTGCTTATTGTAACACCAATATATTTGCTGTGAGTGTGTGCAAGCACAGAGCATGCACAAACTCCAAAAATTATTCTGAAAATGGTCAGCACAGTTTCGTTTCTGACTCTTTTTTATATCTTTAGGACTTGTATTTCTTTAACTTGCCATTACAAGTCAGCAGATAACTATTTAAACTTGCAGTTTTTCGGGGCTAACCTATGGTCTTGTTCAAACTAATGCAGCAGTCATCTGTGTAGAGAATAGTCTGGATTTCGTGAGTACTTTACTACTTTTTCCACGGACTGAGTTCTTGTCTCTTAATCTTCACCTCCTTACTCTGAACTATAAAGATCCACGGGAGACATGGATAATCTACATCTGATTGGAAAAAGATTCCTTTCTACCTTCCTCGGTGCCTAGAAAAACACAAATTTGTGGCACTTCTGTAACACCACTGTGCTTGGAACAATCTCCAATCCTCACATGCACAGATTTTCATCAATGCGGAGTGTAGGGGGAAAAGGATGACGCCTTACCACCCACTGTTGTGATACATCATACTCCTCCGTCAATATTTGTAACAAGAGACACAACTGCACGTTTGGGATCAGGGCCCCCGTCCCTCCCTCTCCCCACAACACTATCGCTACCTTTTGTTAAAGGTTATTCCTTTTTAAAAGGATTTTTTTTTTCTATTCATACAACTTAAAAATACAAAATCAATTTTACAAACCTTTTTCGTGCTGAGTGCTCCTGGACTATAAGTTTGTAAGAGTTATTACAGCTAGAACACTTTTAAAAATTATTTTTACAGCCAAGTTAAGCAGACATTATAATGCAAACACTGACTTGCTTTCACTGTAGCAGAACTACTGACAGGTTAAAATAAAAATCATCAGTCTAGGACTTATCTCAAACTGAAGAAGTAAAGATTTATTCCCTGCCTATCATAGCACATCTATGAAAAAAATGTGTCACCAGTTCCCAACAGAATCTTAGTCATTACATATATTTTTGCAATGCAATTTGAGTTCTTAACTAGAAACTCGCTAGCCTCAACTTGTGCGGTATCAGTCTAACAGCCAATACTGTAAGGAACATCTGAAACCCAAGAAATCATTAGCTGGACCCTCAACTTGTAAACTGGCTTATCGCTATTGAAATGGGTGCTGTTACACCAATTTGGTCATAGATAATTAGCAATTTACATAAGGAAAACCATCAGAACTGAGAAAATTTGTTATCATGAAAGCTTCTATTAATTGCATTACTTTGTGTCTTTTGAGAGTCAGCCTTCGATTTGGAAAAGGAACTATTGACACAGGTAAGGTGGTTTCGGTGAAATCAGTTTACTTGCAATATACAAGTACTGCCTCATTTCTGGAAAAAATGTGTCAAAACTGTGCAACAGAAGTCTCTTTCACTCAGGTCTCAGATATATCTTCCCTGATTTTTCACTGAGAAAGACCTTCCCTTGCCTTCTACTTTTCTTTGAATATTCTGAGAATTTATAAGGCAGAGATTATATCTCCATTTTCACTCTACAGACTTCCTGGCAATCTGAAAGGCCATAAGATGACATGGGCTTTCAGAAAATACCGGTCAGAATTGCTAAGTACTTTATCCTACGCATTCTCCTCAAGAAAATAGGTTTCGCCTTTTCCTGAATGTTTAGGGGAATGGAGGACTGGACTTCCTAGGAGATGTGTCCTGCAGCCCAAGAGAACAAGGCTACGTGGGCAGCCTGAATCGCAACTGAACTCCGAGAAGGGCCTAACTGTGCCTGGTGGCCACACAAAATTCCCACAAACTCCCTCGCCCTCTTGCAACTGGAGGTCCTGTGTTTGAGCTATTTAGTCAGCCTCTGGGAATAATGAACTGATACCCAAAACCAGCATGCTGGACTCTAGGACATTAAAATATTTTACATCCTGAATGCAAGAATCTCAGCTGTTCCATTTTGGGGGTTGGACTAGATGATCTCTAGAGGTCCCTTCCAACCCCTACCATTCTATGATTCTATGATTTTCACACGATGCCATATTTATATAAGTCAATTGTTCTGCCAGCTTTCCAGCTTTTCTTCCAGAGGTCTTCCGTGGCTCTGATGCCTGGATTTTGTCTGCCTATCTCTAGCTGAACATGGAAACACAGACTCATAAGGTCTGGTTGGAAGGGACTTCTGGATGCCGCCTAGTCTAACCTCCCATCTGGAGCAGGACGATTCCTGACTCTACATCAGGTCAGACCAGACCAGGTCCTGCAATCCTCCACGGGCAGGGGTTTAGTCACCTCTCTGGGTCACCTGTCCCAGTGGGACGCTACCCTCCTAGCGAACAAAGTTTTCCTAATCGCCACTCAGAACCTCCCACAAGCAGCTTGTGGTCCTGTGTTTTCCCATTTGCCGTTATCCAGAAGAGTTTTGCTCCATCATCTTTGTGTCTAGCCTTCAAGTAGTTTGGCCTCCTCTTTGCCCAACTAAGCCAGTACACCCCCTTCAATGTCTTTTATTGGTTGTGTGTGCCCCAGACCCCTGCCAGCTTGGTAGCCTTCTTCCTCTCAGGTTTCTCAAGTTTTTCTTGAACTGGGAGGCTCAAAATACTATTTGCAGTATTCAAGCAACCTCACCAGGACTGATTAGAGTGCAACAACTTATTTTAATCTTCTGGACACAAACCTTCTGCTGTATCCCAGTATGAGAACGTACTTTTAAGCTTATTTGATTTGGCACCTACTGTAACTCCCACTTAGCACAGGCTGGCCTTTTTGCCAGTCACCTGTCAGAGCTGGCAGTTCAGTTACATCTTTCTACCGGTAACTGCTCTCAAAAAGAAAAGCTGTTTGCTTGTGACAGACAAAGACATAGTCTTTGACAACAAGCAAGAGCTCACCATTCACCGCGATTACTCTGCCAGGTCAGACACTGCCTTTATAATAGTCATAGAGCACCTACTTAAGCAACAGTTGTTCTGCAAAATCAATACCTTACCAGTGATCTCCGAGCTCAAAATAAAGAACATAACAAGGGACAGAAGGCAAGGATACATTTCATAGTACCCTTATCAGATATGCGTTCTTGGGAGCCGTTTTGCCTGACATCACGAAGAAAAGGAGATGAACTCAAACGGCCATGGTGACTTTTTAACCCTGCTTCTTGTTTAAGATACTGTGATGACAAGCGGACCCAGTATAACCCTGTACATGTCAGCTAGGCAAAAAAAGTTGTCTGAACTAGAAAAGTCACCTGCTGCGTGTACGGACTTTTATATTAAGTGGCTGGTTGTGAGTGCTAATTCAGCAGTTTTAGCAACTGGGCTCTGTGTTGGTTAGAAATAGGGAAGATTTGCTCATGAGCTTTCTCTGCACGCGTTTAGTCCTAAATTGCTTTTTACTAAACATATTTCCAAGTCACTAAGCCTGGACAGTGAAAATGAAGTTAGGCTGTTTCTGTTAACTTCACTGTCTAGTTTGATTTACCAGAACGGTAGAGTATATGATTTAATTTCAACCCACAGGTATCACAAAGTACTTAATTGTAAATAAGATACTGCCAAAAATAAAAATTTAAACGGTTCCTGTCCTTATCCGTTGGGTGTGGGACAGGTAGTGTGTACAGGCACGGTACACTAGGATCAACAATTATACTGCAAATACTGCCAAGGAACAGAGCTGGGGTCTTCAGTATAAAATTACTACCACAATGACACATTTCAGTGACGCCTTCATTAAAAATTTCAGGCTGCCAAGGATTTTCAACAAGCATAGGATGGATTGGAGAAAATGAGTCTAAAAACAAGCTGTGCTTTGGGACATGTTGATATTACTAGATCTGTGCATAAATTTGTGTGTTTTTTCGTGATTTTGCTTAGCGTGTATCTGTGACCTGCCTTTTGGCACACAGTGAAAACAAAGGTAAGTTTTAACGGGACAATTTATAGCATAAAGACAGCAAAACTGACTAGCTGAGGAATCAAGCAACAGTTAATAACACTGTGGTCACCTTTTCTCCCTTTTCTCCTATATCACCCTTTTCTCCTCGAGGACCAGGGAAACCCTATAAAAACAAAATGGACAAAGATAGGTCTTGACTTTTATTCACATGCAGGTTAAGCTTTCAAATACTCTTGGAAAACATAAAAAAAGTTGATTTCACTACATGCTTTGTATGTATATGTGTTATGAGTGCACACATGCATGCACATAAGAGCATGTGAATCAAGTAAGTCATAGTGTTTGGTAGAGTCATCTTGCCAGCGACGGAAAGAAATCGTATCACTCAAAATGACAATAGTCCATGCTGTGTAGCATATGTACGTTCTGGAAAAGACTCCTCCAGGTTAGGGATTTCAGTGTAGGACTAGAGGAAAAGGCTTTCAGTAAGTCTTTTCAGCATGACAAAGAAAGAGTCTATATTTTGAAATGTATCACTTACAGGTGATGGAATTATTCTCTGTAGTTAAGATAAATTTACTTAACCAAATGTTAGTCACTCCTATTTCTTCTATGACTGAATCACAAGTCTGAATTTCTTACCAAGTGCAGTTTTTCAGCCTATTCACTTCCAAAAGACCAACTACTTGTATTACTAAGCACTATATCTGGTGGGGTCTGTCGATAACGGCTGTATATTGCATAATCTTTGTCCTCTTTATCACAGAGAAAGAGCAAATACAGCATTTAGCATACTCCCTCTGTGTACTGCATGCATACTAAATGGAAACAAAGGTGTTACACTCGGTAAGCTATTTCTTGAAAGATGCTTACCTACCATTAAGAATGTATTCGTCATACATATTACTTACATCAAGGCCAGGCTCGCCATCTTTGCCCTGCCAAAGAACCATATAAACTACATTAGTGTCCCTAAGCTGTGATACCAATGGCCGCCTTGATGCCCGACTTCTGTGCTCCCTCTATACAGCGGTACCCCATGTTGCTGAGGCTGTACACACAGCATTGCCGTTAGTGAAGGACATTTCTGTCAGTGTTAACATTTCCAGGAACTGATAACTTGACTGTAAAATTTTGCTTGACTGTAAAATTTTGTTTGTATGCAGATTCCAGGAGCAAACTAAAAATACAGAAAAGCCTATAATTTTTCATTTTTAGTTCACAGGAAGGGGAAAGAGAAATTGGGTTTTTTTTATTTAACTCACAGAACTGACCCTCAGATAAACGTGCACTGCAAGCTAATTTAACAATCCATGGAGTTTGAAAGCTGTCTCTAGTCACTGACTCCTGATCCAATTAAAACAGTCTGTATTCCAGCTTAAATTAATTAATCAAACACATGAGACTGGAGAGGGTATGGAAGCACTGCAAGTCTCTTGCAGAGGGCTGGTTCTGCCTGGCAAAGCACATTTACACGGCTTTTCTTGTGTCAAAGTACGTAACAGACATGTGTATATGTATACACCTGACCCAATCATCAGCAAAGTAAACAGAGTAAGTCAACTGGTTTTATTGAGGCTATCCTCGTTAGGCCAAAGGAAGTTCTCACTCATATTTTAGAAATGGATAATATCATTTAAATGGTTGATTTAAAGCATACCATCTCCGCCCATGAATGATCAACAATGAACTTCTCAAATTGTTTCTGAACACACAGCACAGAAAGGAAAACAAAACTGGTCTCTGAGTGTCAAACAAAACAAAAATGTAACGGCAAAGTAGCCTTGCAGCATGAAAATCCAAGCAGCTTATTGACATTAAGAAAATCACAGCTTTGCACAGTTCATCCTGAACTCCTGCCACTCTCGCCTGGTCCCCTGGCAGATGATGGCCACGGGCTGCAGAAACAGGAGCACTTGCATTCTGTATTTTGTCTCTTGCTGGTTCATGTCAGGTGTGTTTCATTACATTTGCATGACCATGTGCATGGGTAGAAATCTAAGTCTGCGATACAGACCGGTGACCTTGCACTGTCAGGGATTATTATCTATCTTTGCCTTTTTCAACTAATTGTATTGCTAGGTGAAAAGCAGTCATAAAGCACACAAAGTTTAATCAAGGAGTGATGAAAAGCGCAATGTGTACAAACCATGTGCAACTTACAGGCAAGCCGTATGGTCCTCTGGGTCCAGGGTCACCTACAGTTCCCTTTTCACCCTGAGAAAAGATTACAGATCAAGCAAACAAAACCGTTGTTTATCTCACATAGAAATGATCTCTAGCAAGTGCCTTAGGTTAAAGTTTATGCATGCCTAAATCTTTTGACTGAAAAATATCCAAGCTTATTTATTTTTATTAAATTATTAAGGGGGTGAAGAGAAGGTGTGTCTTACCTTCTATGCAAAATTACTTTTCAGGCATATGATATTACATTTGGTTTTAAATCCATTAGTAACTGAAAATATTTTTCAAACTGAACTTGCATTGATTTCAATTTTAAGCTTGTAACAGCTGCAACATTGCACTCAGTAATAATCCACTGCTGTAGTAAAAACTGAGGATACACAGCATCAAGCTCCAGCACAGCAGCTGAGATCTGACAGAGTGACAAGCAAAAATAATGTCAATCAAAGCTTGTATTTAAGCCTGCAATGCTATTAACAGTGACACTGTGAAGATTGTTCCGTGCACAGTACTGTGTTGCTAACTGCTCTACTGGATTCTAGATTAGTGATGTAAATAACCTGCTTTATTAAATCAAAACTGCATTAATGTGCAAGACAAACAAGTACAGAGATTACTCCAGAAGTTTGATCTCATTCTGCACTAAAATCCCAGAAAAATTACCAGTTCCCAAAGAGATTCTACCAAAATAATTTTGCAAGCTTAATATAGAGCAAAATCTTCCAAATGAAATAAAATTTCAAGACGACAAATTTCAGGCTGACATTAGTAATCGTCTTTACTCTCCAACTGTTCTTCATCAGGATTGATACGGGGTTAAACTTCCTGAGTGAGCCAACTGTAGCCCATGTAACTGCAAGGACAGCCCTCTGTGAGCTTGTTAGGGAGGCAGGCCAGAGCAGTAGGTGGGTGCAGCGGTCTTGTTTCAGACTGTGGTGCTCTTTCTCCTGAATAAAATCCGTCAGAAAAGCCATACTGTCTTGAGAGAACTAAATTGCTTAAAGTGTTGATGAGATTAAAAAGGTCCTGAGCACCTCCAGTATTTGAAGCTCCTACTCTGGATTTGTTAGGTAGGGTTATTTGGATCCCTTCTTCACCTCCTTTCCTTACCATAACATAATGCAAGGTTTTGTGCAAGGCTGCTGGCATACAGAAGTGCTGTGCTTCATCCTAGCAATTGCTGCACTTGAGCTCTTGAGATAATTCTGTGTACAAGATCCTCTAAAAATCTGGGTTATTTACTACTCGGTATTAATTCATTACGCTGTTATTAAAAGCACAAGTCAGAGACGTAGATGCGTGCTTAATTAATAATGGTGATCACTGGCAGAGCCAAGTGCCTTAGCACAGCTCTGAAAATGGGCTGCTAAGTCTCGGTTTTATTGACTGGATGATACAGAAAATCGGGCACCAGAATAAACTGAGTCTGAACCTGTTGTTGCATAATCACAGCAGCAAGGAGTTTGTCAGAGTAACTGACATTTGATCTATTTTAGATACTTCATATTTTTACATAGGTGGACACTGTCTATATGTACTTTAGTCTAGTGGTAATTATATGCGTAATGTCTGATCTTTCTGGATTCTGTTAATCTCCAGCCGTTTCTGAGCAGCCCTTAGGCTGGACGCCCTTGCAGAACAATAGGAGGAATTGGGAGGTAACAGCTGATTTTCAAAACAGTAAATCCCTTGCAGCTTTGAAACTTTCTGTTGAGAAGAAAGTAATGTGCTGACCTGTGTATACAACAGCTACAAAACTGTTTGATCAAGACTTGAAGCATGTCAAGACTAGTTAAGTGTCTTTTTTTACATCTTCAACAGCAACGATGGCTGTACAAGTCCTCTCAAGATAGGCCTGTAACGTTGCTAAACATATGGTAGACATAAAGATACTGAATGTATCAGTCTAGGAAATAATCTCATCTGTTATGTAAGAACATATTTAGAGAAATCTATCTCGCAATTTTTTTGCCTCCAATACAAAGCACATGCTAAGATGTGTTTGGAATATCCGATAAGAACCTGAATGTTTATGGACTGTATAAGATTGATGGACTGTCATGGGCATACTGCCCTCAGCCTTCACAGTAAAGCATTTCCGTCGGGGAAACAGACACTAGCAAAATTCAGAAAGGTTTTTAATATCTTTTTGTAAGACAATTCATCAGTGCCCAAAGAACAGAAACTGTAGCCTTTGTTTTTGCCTCCTGTTTCACTTCAGTCTCCTGAATAATGTGGTATAATTGGTGTCTCCATTAAGATTGATATGAAGATTTCATAACACTGCCATGGTGACAAACTTTTTAACCAAATTAAAGAGAATGCACTTTCCCTCCCAGTATGTGTGTCGTGATGACAGCGTTGCTCAGGCTACACATCTGAGAGCCAAAACCAAGCTCAAAACCAAGCTCGAAACCAGGTCTTTGCCATCAAGGCAAGAGTTTGAGGAAACTAGCATTTCATTAGTTTTGTCTTTCGGCTTCTTTTAGATGGACAAGAAGTTGGATACATATTATGCCTGTTACCCTTCAGGTTTACATGTCCCCTTTCAGTAGTAGTAAGTTTAAAGTGTTTATCTGTTTACCAATGTTCTCTATTTTCTCTCAGGTCAATATATGAGTGAGATGAATAGGTACACAGCCAGATTCAGAGGCCTATTATGATCAACCCCTCCATTTAATGAAGATGGTCTCAGCAAAAGCTCTCTAAGCACCTAGGAAAATGGTATTTCCAATAGCAGAAGAATTTGTTAAGGACTGTAAGACATCAGCCTAATAATGATATTAATTCACTCAGTTAATTACCATTTCTGTTTCTACCAAAAGAAATGCACAAACCACAGTATTGGCATGTTCACCAGTATCATACTTCAGTAAGTGTTAAACCCCATGTTAGCTTTTAATAATCAATGAACAGTTTAAAGTTTAGAGAGAAAACTGCACAGTTAAGCTCACATGGTGCGTTAATAGGGCATTTGTTCTAAAATTCCCGTTTTCCTATTTTCTAGTGACATGCACTATTTTCCTAGTCTACTTTCTCATCATCTAAATAAGTTTTGTATAAAGACTGTCTGATGTTTGCTATTTTAATTAATAGCTAAATTGGAAACAATCCAACCAGCCCTAATTTCCGCAACAGTCCATTCTACCTAAGAAGAGTAATTCAGCATCGCCTCAAATGCAGCCTATGCAATGACGAATCCATTATTTCTATAGAAGAAATCACTAGGTTTCAGTTTCATTATACTTGCTTTCCTTAACTTCTAAGGAGACATAAATATGTCAGCATTTTACATGTATTCCCCTAAAGTGAGATTGTCTCTCCAAATTTTAAATAATGTGGATTTAAGAACATGGTTATGTTTCATGTTAGGAATCACTAGTGCCCTTCTAGCTTAATATCGGCCCAAAGTTTTTCTTATCTGTATGGACAAAATGTGATCCTGTCCAGCGATAGCGAGCAGTGGCACTATGCACCATTTTTAATTAAAAGGCAAAGTCTGAAATCTGCAGGAAAATTTTTTCCTCCCGCTTTCACATAAACAAGTTCAACAGCTGTAAATGCAAATTGTAAAACTGAATTAAAAACACATGATTTGTTATTTTGATAATGAGACCTGTATCGATGCCAGGTACCTGTTACATTATTATGCTACAAACAACTCTTCCTCCCAAACAGTATTGAACAATTACATGAACAATTACAGCAATAATCTTGCTAGTTGATTGCTTGGGAAAAAAACCCTTCCATCTTTCTTATGAGCTTCCTCCCATTCATTTAGCTACACATAAAGTGGTGGGTGTGCAGGAATTCCTTGCACTCCTTTCTGTATTTTTGCAAATCTGTCTCTCTGTGTTCATGCAATTACTGAACCAGTTTACACCGCAGCAGTTCCTATCCCCGTTGTAAATACTACTTGTCAACAGCCATGGTAAGGTTGATTCTAGATCCAGCTGTATAACTTATTATGACCTCGGATACTTTCATAAGAAAAAACAATTGTAGTTCTCTTCCATACATACATACATACATTGCAGCATACTGTTTTTTGAAAGAAATTTCAACCGGTAGTACATATGCATATCCTTCAAGATAAAAGCTCATAATGCAAGGAATAAAATGTACACTATTTATATACGCTTCTAAATGTTTATCTCATCTATATTATTTCCTGAAGTTCAGAAGATGAAAAGTTACATCCTAGTTGGAAAAAAGACTTGAATCTGTAATCCCCTAGGAAGAAAAGAAAAAGACCCAAGTCCTTCAGACAGGTAACTAGCCTGAGTGGTAACTACAGCCTACTGTTCCTATTTTGGACTATGCTGCATGTCTTGTATTTATTTCTCAACACAGAGCTCTGTAAAACTGAATCATCGAGTCACTCATACCTTTCTCAGATGTACTGCTATTAAAGCTAACTGGACCTGTGCCATGTGGCTGCGTCCTTACTACAGCAAGTCTGAAGTTGTTTCAGCGCTGCTGTTTTGTTAAAGTGAGAAATTCAAAGAGACAAAATTCTGGGCTGGCAACTCCTTGGAGGTTTTAGTTAGTAGAAGGTATCATCTTTTGTTCTGTTGTACAAGTTGGTGGTTGTATTGTTAAAGATGACAGGCTCAGGTAAAGATTAAGGTCCCTATCCTATCTCCATTGGAGAAAATTTACTGTGACTATTTCAAATGAAATAGGAGGGGTTCTATCTTCTAAGCTCAAAAAAAAAAAAAGGAAGAAAAGTTTAAATT
The DNA here is from genome assembly GCA_013398225.1 of Steatornis caripensis. NCBI lineage: Eukaryota > Metazoa > Chordata > Aves > Caprimulgiformes > Steatornithidae > Steatornis > Steatornis caripensis. Next base: position 419,403 of record VZSC01008257.1, read on the forward strand.
TTACAGAGGTTAGAGATTTTTTCAAGATTAAAACACTTCAGTGCAAAGAGGTGAGAAATACTCAAATTTTTGCCATTGCATACGTATATATTCAGATACCTCTACCTTCTTTTGTCCCAGCTTGTTCTCTCAATCCATTTACACAAAATAATGAAACCAACCAAAATTATATTCTATGTAGCACCATAAACTTGAGAGTACTGTCAGTTTCCTACTCATTAGTCATTACAAAATACTAGCTCCTCTGAAGTTAATGAGATACAAAATCAACCCTTAAACAGATAAATGTGTGTGTAACTAGAATGTGTATACAGTTTTGGGACGATCCTTAAACAGATAAGTTACTGTTCAGTTTAGTAGTATGTAGGCGCGCTATAAGCAGCCATATGACATTTTGCTATTGCGGCATTCACTTCGTAAAGAGAAGCACACGGAACTCATACTTACTCTGTCTCCTTTAGGACCTGCAGGGCCATGGGGACCAACTGGGCCATCTACACCCTATGAAAGGAAACAAAGAGGGTAAGAAAGAGGTCGTGTTCCTGCAAGTCTTCAGTTTCAACAGCTGTCTTCTACCCAAGAACTAACATGGAATCAGACTTTACCAGTTGAAAATGCAGACTTAATTTTGATGGGCTCTGGCCAAACAAATCCATTTGGCTTTCAAAACTCCACCTATAAGCTCTCATGTTATGAGGTAACCCGTCTTTCCTCTAGGTGGATTTACTTTATTCATGGAAGTAGTTACAAAGATTTTAAATTTATTGAAAGAATAAGGGTCACAGATTTTTTTATTTTAAAACTTTGATTATTTTTAAAATTGAAATGTCCACCTGTCAAGTGGACATACTGTTGCAGTAATCAATGAGAGTCTTGTAGAAGCTTTCAAATACAGAACTCCACTCTTCTTTCACTCTTTCAATTTCTTTATCATTATAAAAAGCAAACAAATTAACATTCACGTTAAATTGAAGAACGCCTGCAGCAGAACTCCAGCATGTCTGCATCCATTTCACTGATTCCATATTAGCAGTAAACAAGGATGTCTTCCTGTGTAAACCAAAGCCCTAATCTTACTGAGGAAAATAAGCACCCAACCAAAGCGGTCATCCAAATAAAATTCAAAACCAAACTGTCTTTTTAAGATTCAGAGCTCCTTCTACAGAGAATTACATTCTCTTTCCCCCACACGTTGTCCTAAGAGTCTGCTCAAAGCTCCAAGTCATACAGCACAGAAAGTGCCTGCGGCATTTGGCCTTCCTTCATGCCGTGTGTGAGCTGCTGGAGAGGACGCAGACTCGGTAACGAAGAGGGACACAGAAAGACGAGGGACTCACCCGGGGTCCTGGCTTTCCGTCTAAGCCAGATGCTCCCTGTGTGGTTAGGTGGAAGCATGGATGATGGGTACAACACGAATGACAAGAATGTGAGATTAGTAAGTGGTGCTGATGAATAAACATAATTCAAACGTACAGTACAAATTGTGACAGGGTTCTGGAATGGGTATCACATTACTACAGCATGTTAGTTAAAACTTCACATAAAACATCAAGACCCTGATTCTGTTCTCACATTAGTGCAACGTCACTGACCCACCCCTGCCTTCATGTCACAGTATATTAGACCAGAATAACGTCAAGATACAGAAGTGCTAAAAAGACGAGATGTTAGGGTGGTTTTGAGCCTTAACACGAAAATATTTACTTTGTAATTTACTTGCATGCTTCCTAATTTGTATATAACGACAATACCGAATACTATACTACACAAAGAAAGAAAAACATATGTTAACCGTGATGGGAAGCATTCAAGTGCAAGAACACCGCGTTATGCAGCCAACAAAATCTGGATCCTGACTACAAGGGCCTCATTCATTTCCCAGAGCCCGGGAGACAATCACATTTCCTGTTTTCCCAACAGACTCCCCGTTCAGAGCCCAGCCGAGGGCTGGAAGCCGGGAGCAGCCCGCCCTTCGGGAGCTTTGCTCCAGCATCCTTGGGGACGCGATGACCTCTGGTGGACTCGGTGCGAATAACCGAGCAGCGGCGGAGGATCTGCCCGGCTACGCCAGCTCTCCTGGCAGGAATGCTGGGGCTAAGGGGACCAAAACTGTTGGGGACGTAAGGAATGATCTCGGGGAAAAAAAAAAAAAAAAAAAAACCAAAAAAAAAAAAAAGAATCCTAGAATCCTAGAATCATAGAATGGTAGGGGTTGGAAGGGACCTCTAGAGATCATCTAGTCCAAGAATAAGAAAAATCTCGTTAACAGTGAAAATGAGCCATTTTTAGAAAGTCAAACACTTGGAATCTGCACTTTAAAACGACATTTAGAAAAAGTAGTAAGCAGGACCAAAACAAAATCTATATAAATTCAAAACACTAATGGCATATTTTGCTCTGGGTTAGAGCAAACATCTCTGGCAGAAACAAAACTTTCCTCTTCCTCTTAGCCATTTCCAGGGGGTTGCCTCAGACATCCAGAGCTCCCTCTCTACATAGCTGGAACTGTCAACTTGAAAATGGTCTTTTTTTTCCAAATAAATTAAAATTCTCAGTGAAGTTGACCTTGTCCAGAGGCCCTGCACATAATTCTTGAAAATATTCATCAGAGGGGTTTGGGTTCCTTTGGGTCAACTAAGTATTTTTCCTCCATTTTAATATTAACAATGTAATAACATGGAGTAATCCTCACACTAAAAAAAAAAAAAGTGAACTCTTTTTGTGTGGCAAAAATTAAATTAACTTTTCAGAGTGCTTTCAAACACACAAAGGAAACACGCAAAGTATTTTCTCTTCTGTCAACCTGAATTTTAAGAATCATCATGTTTCTACATGAAAATTTATTTTTAAGAGGCTTCCTTTCTTTCGAAGATAAAATTTATGCCAAACACTCAGAATGGAAAGTTTCTAAAGAACAAGGCAAAAGTAACTAGCCACCATCCCTAATGAATGAGAAAAAAAATAATTGTTCCCTAAACCAATTTTTAACTTTCCTCAGTTAGACCTCCCCATTTTATCTGCAGCAGTGCAAACAGAGGAAGAATAACTGAAGAGATGGGGGAAAAGGGAAGATTCATTTTTTTAACACAAACACCATACAACACTTAAATAACAATACGACTAATGCAATGGGGGTGATGGCATCCTTGTGACACTGAACACTTTCAACTGACACATAACAAAAAAAAAACCTGACGGCACTGAGTGTTACAGGACATTACTTTGGATGACAGCACAGATCTGGGGTAAAACAAAACAAGACTGATGCTCTGCTCTAACACGGTATATTCTGTGTATGCTGTTAAGTAAACCAGAGTTGTTCGTCAGGAGTAGAAAGAGAAGTTTGCTATTTGCACTGAGATTGGATAGTTGGGGTTTTTTTACTTACTGGAAGACCAAGGGGCCCTCTGTCACCCTTTTGACCTGCTTCACCCTTCAATCCTTTAAGACCATTTAACCCTGGTTCACCCTAAACGTAAAAGTATAAATGCCAAATTTTTGGTGCTGTAATGAGTGTTTAAGCTGGGATAGTAGCAGCCAGTCTCAGAAATAGCTGCAAATTCCAGTTTGAAACAAGGTCAGAAATTCAACCTTTTCAGCCGATTTACACACTGATACAGTACTGGGCAAAAGCACTTGGGAGGTGTTTGCTGGAGGCTTAAAATCTGTGTGAAAAAAACTACAGGCAATTTACGAGTAACAAGATTCTTTTGAATCTTTTCCTAATAATTATCAGTATAGTTAGATGGTTTGAATTAAGCATGAGTTTCAGGGGCTTTTGAAATTCCCTCAAATCCCATAAACCAGCCTATACAGATAATTCAAACTGAAAGAAAACTTTCAGAAAAATAAACCTCAAAACTGAAGGTTTCTACAGTGACATCTCCTGAAAAGTATATTTTGTAAGGAAGCAATATTTCTTTCTTAAAGAAAACTGGAATTTGCAGCAAAATCTTACATAAAGATATTTTAAACCTTTAAGCATACATAATTAAACAGTAACAAATTAAAAGAAGCAGTATAGGGTATACAATGCCAAGCTGTTTGGGAGGTCCATAGTTTGTACAGAGAAGTTTAAGCAACATAAGAAATGGCACTTGTTGTGATTGTTAAATTATGGGTAGGCTATTACACCAAACATTACTAAGAGGATAATGGTGGGCTTGGAGTTGCCAATAAATCATTCTTGCATCATGAAAAAGAACCTCAGCATGAGGGCTGCCCAGTCAAAAAGAGTACTGGCCACACCTGCCTCTTTTGGGCAACAGAAATACGTGGGTATTTCATCCAGGCTGCTCCCCACGGCCTTGTTCCTAGGCCTCCCTTTGATGTATTATATTACTTTATGTCATATTCATATTTTTTTAAGAACTATGAATAAACTCTAGTCTGCTGCTTTAAGTAACTCCAGACATCATCTGCCTGCTTTGTACCCTGCCTAAGTAGCTATTTCTTCATTATTCTTCTATTTGATTCAATGTGACTTTCAAAGCGGTAGCACTGAAAACGCTGAAGTTCTGGAAACAGACCTGAGAAATCTCACAAAAGCCTGAGACTCAGGCCAAAAGGCTGAGGTAAGGCAGGGCTGGTGCTAAGATGGAACAGACTTGACTTCAAAAAATGATTTATGGCTCAGGCTTCTTGCGCCAAGGTAACACAGTCTCATAATGAGTCAAACCTGTGATTTTCTGCCTCACACCTTAAAAAAAGAAACAAAACTCAAAAACTAAACCAAAAAAATTCTCTTCCTCTTACTTATTTTTTGAGAAAGGTGCATGTGATTAGCGAGCCATAGTGATCACAATGATCACACCTGACACACCACTGGCCCTAATGAGCGCCATGCTACAGTGTCATGCTGAATTTTAGTTTACTGGTGATTACTGAATGAAAGCACAAATTAAAATATTCCCAACTCTGCCAAAACTCGCTTCCCCCCTCCTGTTTTCGTGGGCTTAGAGAGTCCCTACAGTGTATTTTCATGTACTGTGCTGTGGAAAATGTTCAAATAGCATCAAAGACCTGCCTGATTAGGGATTCCAGGTTGGAAAATATGAAAATACACACATGAGCTTATGATGGAGGACTTGCATAACGTGTGAAGGAACTGATCGGCAAAGTACATGGCGCCTAAGAAGGCAAAAGGCCATTCATACTGGAAGCGGGAGAAGCAAGAGAGCATAAATGAAGAGTTTGACTTCATTTCCTGAGCATGTAACACACTTCTACGTTCAAAACTAATTCCAATTGCAAGTGCAATGGTGAGTAACTTGCCCATAAACAGGAAACTAAATAATTCAGTGCCACACCGCAAATACTAATACAGAAAATGGATTCAGTCAATGCACAGGAGAAATACTACTCCGAAACAATCACATAAAATGTAAAAAGCTTTTAAGGTATCTTTTACTATGAAAATCTGCTTTAAGGTTTAAGAATATCAGAAGCATTTATTAAATAAGACATAAGACAAAACATAGCTGCATGCATTAAAGAACAAAGCACGACACTTCACAGACATCAAGAACATGACTATTCAAGACAGCCTCTAATTTACCTTTGGGCCAGGCAGTCCATGAGGTCCCTGAAAATAAAGATACCATTTTTCATTGCGAAAATACGCCACAAATTATTAAGAGTTTGTTGCTTTACAGGGATGCAAGTTGCACCTGTATTTTTGTCCTTACAAATGAAACGCAGCTGCCAATAAAGCAAGTGTAATCACCTGATTCAGAGAATGAACCAGACCATTAGCCTATTAACACTAACATAGGCAAGTGCAATTTGTTTCTCTACTTTCTATGAATTTTAAGACATGCAGAAAATGTCCTAAACTAGGTCCCTCTCTAATGGTCACATAGTCTCACAGCACTTCTATTAAGCAGACATTAAAACGGCAAGAGGGTTTACGCCCTTTCTAGCCCTGCTCTTCCTCCCAAGCTTACCATAGGGCCTGGAGGACCATGTGGCCCTGGTGGTCCAGGTGGTCCTATCATCTACGGATAAAAAACAATGGCATTAAATCATGCAGAGTAAAGAACTCCCTCACAAATACCAAAAGTCAGACTGACCCTTCTTCTGTTGGCAAGCACTTACGAACATAGCAATGCAACGGTGCACATTGACAGCATAACTAGAAAGGGTTTTAGGAATGGGAATTATTTTGAATCAAAACACAGTGCACCTGAAGTGTAGATTTTCCTGTGCCATATAGCAGCGTGCCTCTGTCCTGATTCTCACTCTTAGAGTCTAAGATACAGTTTAAGACACTATGAGGGGAAAAAAAATCCCTCTAAAACAAGCAGTACTGAGCAGGGATGCTCAAACTTTTAGTATTTTATGGCATGTGCTCCTTAGCTGTCGCTGTACTACATAATCTACAGAAAACAGAAGAAGATTATGTATGATTTTATTCCTCCCCAATACTGACAAATGGAAAAGACACTAAATTCAAGTTAGGGTTTGGCACATTCTCAAAATTGCCCTTTGTCTCTCCTTTCATTTCATTTAGCCCACGTGTACCAAGAATTCCCTAAGGTCATTAAAATAGGTAATCAGGTTGCTCAGCACTTAGTGCATACATGTGCTGGTTTTCTGTGTTCCTAACAAATCCGTGGAAGAGAATTTCATGATGACACCTATAGTTTAATATCACCTCTCTTCCTGGGTTTAATTCCTAAGGGCTGTTATCGTAACCTGCAAAGTGGCAGCAGGGATGCTAAATCAGGTCTCCAGACTGATTCTCAGCCCTTCTGCCACACTAGCTGTTGGCGATCGCAATAATGGCCACAAAATGAGCTTTGAAACATAAGACAGAGATTCCACCACCTGTGAAATCTGAAAAATGAAAGCCTTGTTTCAAGTGAAAACAGGCAGAACAAGACGAATGAGTTCGTGAATTAATTTGGAACAAATTATTTTGACTTCAGAGAAAGAGACTTGGAGATACAGTGTGCCTAGTGTGACCTGTGATGGCAGAGAGTAACCTCTTTGACTCCTCAGAGCTTTACCTCCAAATACCTGGGGCATGTCACCACTGACAAGGTAGTGGTAGTTAACTTCCACTCTGAGGTTTCCTAACTTACTGTGCTTTGATAATGTCAATCAACCATATCATAAAGGTATTGTGTGAGGAGGTTTGTTTTGTTGGGAGTGGGTTTTTTTTGTCTGTGTTTTTGTTTGTTTGTTTTAAACGCCTTTGAAAAATCAGGAGAATGTCTGGTCTCATAAAACTAGTCTGGGTCACGTGTCACTACTCCTGGCATGGCTGAAGTCAGTCTAGTCTGGTTCCCACGGGACTTTCTGAGATCCCCAGAATACAAGGTGTTGAGAGAGATTTGGGTGGGGTTTTTTCATCACTTTTATCTCTCTATTTCATCTTGCAAAGCATTTATCTTTTGATTCATCACAGATCCAGAAGGCTTTCACTGAAGCGAGCAGGACTGCTGCTCGTAGTGAGAGAATAGAGCAGAACAGGATTGTATCTTTAGAATTTCTTAAACAGTATTTAACTCTATGACAAGAAGTCCATTCTTTTTCAAATGATTTCAAGTTATTCTAAGAAGAAAAACATTTCAAAAGTTCAAGTGTAGGAATTATCAGGTATGTCAGGAAAGCTCAGCCATGAATATGAAGTACCGTTCAGAATCAAAAGCTGAAGAACCATTGCTGGACTACTATGTTCGCTGCAACACCACACTGAGACTTACTGAAGGACCTTGGGCACCAGGCAAACCAACGTCTCCTTTTTCTCCTTTCATACCATTGGCTCCCTAGAAAATCATTACAAAACAGCATTTATAAACAACTTCAATCTTACTAGCAATCAATCTAGAAATTATAGTATGTGTTTGCAAATAATTATAATTTTTTGACAAGAATAATACAGTGCACATAGTGGAATTTCTTTTTCTAAAGAAATTTGGCGTTACTTTATCAATAACTGTCAATAAATGTAATGGTATGCTTTTATATGGTCAGCTATCAATTGCAGCATGGTATTTATGACAAATCCTTAAGTTGGCACTCCAGTAATGATATATTGTACTATGGATACATTTCTGGAATTGTTTCTATTTTTACTGAGAAGGTTCATTTGAACATATAGGGATAGGATGAATGCATCCCATAAATATTGATGCATTTTCTTTCCCTCCTCAATCTAAGTCATCTGAAATTCCTGACAAGTGTTCAAAACATAGCTCCTTTCTCTGACAAGCTACACTTGCCCAAGTTGTGCTATACATTACAAGAGAGGTACATAGCTGATCAGCATGCCAACTAATCTCTCTCTTCCCAAAGCAATATTGGTTTTGACCATAGGTGGAATGAAATGTTCTGACGATCTTACACCTCCTCCTAGATTAGCTGCAGAACAATCTCAGAATTTTCCTTCCCAGTGCTTGCTGTCCCATTTGCAATTTATCAGCACTGTTGGAAATTCCTGATAGTGGAAGAGAGAAAATACAAGTATTTTAGCTAAAATTAATTCATTTCTCATACTCACTGGCAGGCCAGGCAGTCCAATTCCTCCCTTTTCTCCAGGCATTCCAGGATCACCTGTATCTCCTTTTGAGCCTTTAGGACCCTAAAATATGTACTTATTCAGCAAGTCATGTGTAAAAAACCAGACAGCAACAGAATTCTGGCTTTGATCCTAAGAAGCAGAATAAGTCGTTCTGTGGATTGACTTTTGTATTGGCATGTAGAAATGCAGCCATTATTAGACTGCAGAGTATGCAGCAACACAATAATGACCTTTATTAATTACTATCATTGTATTATTATTTAGATCATGAAATATAAGCTACAACTTGAGATCACAGAAATAATCTCCTGAAACAAGCTATGGTTGCTCCCATGATCCGCAATACATGATTTACACATAACGTACCTGTTCCCCATCAGCCCCTGGAGTTCCTGGGGATCCTGGTTCACCCTGCAAAAGATAAGATGCAATTGGATTCTCCCAGTTGTCCCAGACATTAGAGGAACTACACAGTGCTAAATGAACTAAACTGATTAGTAATGTCTGGGATTAGTAAATTGCCATAATTAACAAAAACAAAAGCAGAGAATATTCCGTCAAAAAGAACAGCATATATACAATAGTGTTATGCAACCTGTTGAATAAATAGCCCTGCTGATTAGGCCAGTACATAAACTTCGGCGTTTATAAAAGCCAGACGAGTGCATAAGAAGAAAGAAATAAAGAAAAAACCCCAGACGCCTAGTGAAAAGACCCCAATCCAATGGAAACTTTGTCAGTTAATATAATAAATATGGAGTCATGGCTCTAGATATATGTAGAGTAGACAGAAACTTCAAGGTTTTTTTTTCCCTGGCTAATATAAAACATGCAGTGAAGGAGTTCACATTCACAACATCGCCCTGTTCACTGGTTCCTGAATACCATTCTCCAAGGGAGCAAGTTACATTGATGGGTACAGACTATGAAATTGGAAACAAAGACCTGTGAGGTTGAATTCTGCTTTACGTCATTAATTTTGAATGGGAGTGCTCACTCATATGAAGGAACACAACCTCTTCCATTCACCAACTCCTCTGTGTTTTACAACACACTCCAGGCTGCAGAAATGCTGGTTAGATCCTAATGCAGAAAGCCATTTCTGCACACTTAACAACTTAAAGTGTATTCCATTATGGATTTTCATGTAGAAGAATGAACCTAGTTTCTAGCAATTTCTCAAAACAATTAACATGTATAACATGATGTATTTCCATATGATACCTTTGACAAAACCTGAAATTTAAATGTCTACTATTGTTTTTGAAGAAACATGTATTTACTCTTGGAAAAGCTTGGAGTCACTCACAGAAGATATAATGTATCCAGTATTTAAGAAATAGGAGAATTATCTCAACTAATTTAAAATCAATTTAAGAAGGGGCCACTAACTGCAACACTTTTTTTTTTCTTGAATATAGGCAAATTTATTTTCTAAATTTTATAGAACAGTGCAGCATACGGTATTCATCGTCTCTGTGTGGGCTGCTCACTAACAGTTCAGGTACTACGCATAGCACCAGCCAGGTGGGATTAGCAGGCTTGGGTTTGTAGCCAGGCTCCTGCCCACACGTGCACATTTTAATTTTTACTGACATTAGAAAATACTATGCTTATTTGGGTGGGCACCACTGTATTATTAAACTGCATTCACATGTACTTACACTGTGGTCAGTGGTGCCTTGCACACAGTTTCGCCTGCCTTATGCCCACCCAGCCAGAAGCGACGCACAGGAGCCACTGTCTGCTTGTGCGGCTACTTTGCAAAGTCCTAGGGAAGAGCCTCAGTGCAGATCCGTGGGGGAGATCCTTCTGCCCTGTCTCGGTACTAATTAATGTTGCTGGTTCTCAGCTGAGCATCTGCGTGTGGCAACTAAACAAAGCATGTATTCTGGAAAGCTACATTTCAAAAGGCTAGGACGTAAAGTTTGAAACATGGCATATCTGGTAAAATTACGGTTAAATAAATATGCTGTACAGGAGAGCTCCATGTACACGTGTGCACACGTCAGTTAAAAAAGCAGAAAACACCTCCGCCCTTAAGATACAATGGGTAAAATAGGGAAGATCACCTTTGGTCCTTGCAGCCCTTGGGGTCCCGGTGGTCCTGGTGGCCCCTAAACAGAAACATAGAAACCTCTCAGCTTTTAAATAAAGTCCTGCAGGACTTGCCATGTAAACACAGGCTGAATGTTAATATTGCTACCAGCACAAAATGGGTTAGATTTTTAACACAAGGGGAACTAAGACCAGTTACGGACAAGTTGTTAATCTATGACAAACAGAAGGGTACCACAAAAACCACGGTTAAAATAACAATGCAGTTCATACTTTTTAATCAAGTCCTCCTGCTCCCATTGATAAAATGGCAAAGCTTCCTCTTTGGCAGCAAGACCAAAACTCACCTCAGCCACATTTGTCAGCCCTCACATCCTGATCCAAATCAGTCCAAAGTCAGGAGAAATCTCTAACCTATTGCAAAGAGGATTCTGCTAAAAGATGCTACGTGCATTTGGGGATACTCAGTGCTTTCTGAAATTGCCATGGAATAAGTTGCAACTATTTCTTTCATTTCAACCTCAGGCTGTGGACACAGTGTCACATACCAAATATTGTTCTGGATGGTGCACGGTGGGTATGCTTTTAAAAAAATAAAATATTTTAAAACGTACGGATGGGAAAATAGGACTAACAGCAATCTTGCAGAGAAGAACGTGAAACAAAAAGAATAATAAAATAATTTGTTTATACCAAGTCTGCAGCTTTAAGGGAAGGCTGAACCTGCAATACTATAAACATCTCCTAGATGGTGTCAGTATTCTCAGAAATTGTGTCTGGCCAGATGCCGCTAAACCTCCCACAGAAATTGTCTGGAGTAAGAGCATTGGAGTGTTCAGTCATTCACACATTTTGGGGACAGGTGCTGGCAAATTTCTCTCTGAGATATTTATCTATCTTACTTATTTCTGAGATCAGATAAGATGGGACAAGAAAATTCTGCATACTTGGGCATTCTACTTAGCTTTACTTACTTGTAGTTAACCGAGACAGACTTTTTTTCAGAAAATAATTAATTTGCACCTGGTCTGAGAATTCCCAAATGAAGTTTCTTCACAAGCCAATTTGAAAAAACTAACTTTCTGACCTGAAAATAAGGTTGATTGATAATATCAAATTGTTTGATACTCAAATCCTGCTTAATGTTTTCACTGCACTCCCATGTAGACACACACAGATGGGAGCATACATTTCAAAGCAGCTATCTACCTGTTGCATACCTACAGAAATACTGAGTTCTGTATTTTCTTGATCTCTTCAGTGAATGGAAGTTTTGCCATTAATTCAGCAGGAGCAGAACGGGTTCCGTTGTTGAATGGCTTTTCAAAAATGGGTTATCTTTTATGGGAACACTGAGCAAATAAATACATACGTGTGATGATGAACTATGTTGACACTCAATGAAGGCATGTCCTGAACTAGTAGAATTATGAACATGCTACAACACAAAGAAGTTCTACAACACACAGTACGTCATGCAATAGGAATTTACCGTGACAGTCAGGGTGGCAATCCTCTGTTGGCAAAATGTATTTACAAGAGACATCATTACCAGAATTGAACAAGGATATAAATTATTCTGCTTGCTACAATTATCATCTCCACAAAACCTATGTTGCATCTGGGAGACAACGTGTCTCCAAAAAGTAAGAGTAAAAGCCAGGTTATTTTTAAATCCCAGTGTTGTACTAGCTGCTTGGCTTCTGTCGGAATCAGGATTTTACATAGGTGAAGACTGCAGGTTCTTGTACAATTTAAGAGATCAAAATGGTGACTAAATAGCAAAATCATAGCAAAAGTCTTCCAAAAGGTTTTCTAAACATTTTAAGAAAACATGACGAGTTGGTGTCTCATGTTGAATAAAGGACTTGCCCTATGTTTTGCAATCTCTGCAGGTTTTGCAATCTCTGCAGGTTTTGCACCAATATTTAATTAGTAGATACAATTCCTAGAGTGGAGATATAACATTGATTTTCATAGAGTAATGCAGACATACAAAAAAGTTAAGTTCTGCATACAAAACTGCCGGTCCACAAACCCAGCTATATAAACTACAATTCTGCTTTAAAAGTTTGGAAAGATAAAAGACTTCATCATGGAAGGAGGCAAAATATCTTGACCTGCCACCATTTTTTTTTGCCAAAGAAGAATCTAAAAGCAAGTGAAGAAGTGTTTAAAAGCCTTTAAAATCCTTGACTGTACTTTTAAACAGAGTGAAACCCCCAAACACTGCTGCTTGAGCATGCCTTCCTATTGCCTATGAAGAACTTACTGGCCTACAGGGAACAAGAAATATTTAGCTTTTCTAATTGCTTTCCTATGTGCCAACAAAGGTTTGCAAGTCTTCTGTTCTAATCTTTAAAAGAATCTTCATTTGCCAGTGCAACAATACATACAGTTTTCAAGAATCTGGAACCTGCGCAATACAAAGTAATTGAAAAAGAAGTTCTCTAACACGTAGCTTTAATATGTTGATGCTCTTTGTATTTAACATATTAATGGAAATATATCAAGGACTTTAAAAATACTGAAAAATTCAGTTTATCTAGATATGGAAAACTAAAATAACCATTGAAAATTAATGTTTGCACATTCATACTAATGAGTCCCTTTTCAGCAGCATATTCAGATTTTAATACCTGATCCTGCAGTTCCTACAAAGGTTAAACATTTGCAGTTCCTGCTTTTTGCCTTAGGAAATTCTGTAGAATAGGTCTGAAGAGCAATTTCAATAGAGACATGAATTTTGTATCTGGTCCTCCAAGTGAAAGCCACACGCACTCAGCACGGGTCTTGCTCGAACTATGATAATCATTTTAAGATTGCAATTTTCAGTGCTGATGGACGAAGACATCTTATTGCCCACTGCCACACGAGACTGAGTAGGAGGCACAAGGCAAAGTAACTAAATTGTTCTAAAGTTTCTAGGCTGCTTGATGATTTATTACTAAATTCTAAAAAAGCAGACAGGCAGCCTAGATCTTGCAAACTCTTGTCAACTTCTTAAATCAGCAGGTCAAATTCTGTGCAAGTTCACAGCTCAGTGATGAGCACTGAAGTTTCTCATTTGCTTCTATGGGAGAGCTGCAAATCTGAGAGCCCCTAAGAATTTGGCACCAGGAGACTTAGGAATGGGTGCTTGCCATCTGAAAGGACTGAGCTGGATTTGGCAAGGATATTTTCGACTGATCCTATATAATCTTACTTACACCATCCTTGCACAGCCATTCCCATTAATATCACTTATTTGTTGCACTGGATCAGAAGGTGATGACATTTGAAATGACTTGCAGTGGGATAAGGGCCTCCGAATCTGTTTCAACCACTGCGATGGGCTTTAGTCCCTTTCTAAGACTTCTTTATGTGCTGCAGCTTTTCTGAGGAAGTCTAAAGGTAACACTGACGACAGAGTTAAGATACAAAGAACGCAGGAGATACAGGGGCTAAAGCCCCTGCTAAATCTGTGTTTGGTAATATGCTACATCAATTTGGAACTACTTTAGGCATCTAACTCAGAGAGTGATTTAAAAGACTGAAAGCTGTGTGTTTGAATTCCGTTAAAAGTAAACCAAAAGTAACCCATGTAAAGCAGAGCTTCACAACGTGCCTATGTAGACTTCTCAATAGACACCACTCACAATGAAAGAGTGGACTTAGCCTTAACAACATACAGGCTTTTAGATTTTAGTAAAGGCAGTGAGATCTTTTTATTTTTCAAAAGAGTCTTGAAAACCAAATGACTGGTCAGACATCTACCCACTCCCACTGACTAAGGGCAAGAAAAAATGTCCAGCAGCTTCAGTGAGAAAATTATCAGATGCACAATGAGCCAAATTCAGTCTTCGGTTGCACATAAGCAAACCATTCACTTTGGTGGAGTTATACGGCACGGAATTTGCATCTGAGTACAGTGCAATGTAAATCACCTTGACTGCAATGACATATGTCACCTTGGTACTTTGCTTTTATGCAAACACTCATTCATTCTTTTTGTAACCCCACTTTAATCCTCTACGCTTTTCTGCACACCAGTCAAAATAAGTTTTCTGGAAATGACTAAGTGGGAAGACTGGTGCTTGGTCTATTTAACATACTCAAGTTGCTGATTGAATCTACAGCTTGCTAATGGAACCACGCTACATGGTTTCCAAATCTCAAATACTCTGCTCTTTGCGTTTTATAGGAAGAGGAGGAGGAAAAGAAGGAAAAAAAGAAATGTCAATATTATACTACATGAACTGAAAAGCAGACACTTCTGTTGAACCTATGTATGTGGTTTATTACATGAATTCAGCACTAAGCACCGGAGCCAGCAATGAATCAGCTTTATCCTCATTAGATGATGTCAATACTCTCCAGGGGAAACGAAACTCATTCACTCAGCTAAATTGTATCGAGGAAACAGCTTGTCTAACATCAAACGGAAAGCCTGGTTTCCAAACATAGAAAGAGATTCCTGATTAATAAGCTCAGCAAATCTTTGCACACAAAACGTTTTCAAGGTCTACACATACAATGCTGTCAAACTGCTTTTTCGCAGACCAGACTAAGGTACTCCAGCCTCGTTATGTTTGCATACCTGCAGAGCTTCATGGATATTGCCGTTATAATCAATTATCTCTGTTGCACCTTGATCACCCTTCTGTCCAGGTGGTCCCTGTAACATATTTTCCATAAAAATTTTTAGACACCTGCCAAAGACTATTCTAGACACTTAACTACTGACACATGCTTTGATTGATTGTGTGGCATTGGAATCTTGTTGTGCTTACAGTGTATTACTACAAACCACAAAACTTAGCATTAAACTTAAGATTGTTTTAAAAGGAAAATACTTTTTTTAAAAAAAGATAAATATAAACAAGCAAGTCGGTACTTGTGCTGCAGTGGGAAAGCAAATATATTAAACCTCTGAGGTCAAACATTTAAGTAGTTCCTATACCATAGCTCTGTATTGGCTGTGAACAATGTCAGAACATCTGGAGCGTAACATCCTGCCCATGAACTGTGAACAGGAGACTGCTTCAAATAGTAGCAAGGGCTGTTTTTCATATTAAAGGCCAGTTAGCAACACACATTCCACCAGAGTCAAGTGCCCAATTTCACAAACTTGAGTTGCTCCTACAATTTCAATTCATAGTGTGGACTGAATCTAAGAGTACAAAACAAACAGCTGAAATGAGAAGTAGACTTACCCGTGGACCTGCAGATCCCGTGTCACCTCTGTCACCTGTATCACCCTATGTAAAAATGATATTTATAACCAGATATGCCATTTGACAATACATCATGCAGTTCTTCCCTTTTAAATATGTTTACCTCAAATAAACTAGTTTAAAGGGCCTCTCACCATAAACAGAATGTGGATCTTCATTCATTAAAGGAAAAGTTCCTTCAGAATCTGTGCAGTGGCAGGGTTGACAATGATGCATGTGGTTCTGTGTGAATCGTTACAGAGTGCTATACTGGTTTGAAATAAGAAATCCCCAAACCCGATAAAAAAATAGATTACCGGTTAAGTAATTTGTATAACTTCCCTATTCTTAATGCTGCTATTATCAGAAGTTTTAAGAGAAGGCTAGAGAAATAAAATCACTCAGTCTGAAAACACTCAACTTCTTCAAAGGTGTTTCAAAGTGTATGAACTTTTCTTTCTGTGATCATGAGTCCACTAAGTTTCTGAACTTCCCTGCTCTGAGTCGCTGCCTCCTCTACAAACACAACATTACTGTCAGCGTTAGAGTTCCTTCATTCCCTTACTGCGACAGGCTTAAGATCTTTACCATCTTGCACACAGCTTTTTCTTCCTGGCTATTAGTAATATGTTTCAAGTGATGGAGGGCATTGCAAACACATATGCATTCATAACCCAACTTCGAGAGACTAGGATTCATTTCATTTCACAGCCGCTTTCATAGCAAGATCTTATATTTTTATATTACTCAAAATCAATTTCAGTAAGAACTGCAACTTTTGCTCCTGTTGAAATACATAAAACTTTGGTACACGTCAGGGAAGAGCGATTAATTCACCAGTGGTCAGAAAACAAAGAAAACAGAATACTTTCATGGGTCTAATGAAGGAATATGGAGAGCAGGCTGGTGGCAGGACACAATCAAGGTTGTGCCATCTGCCTTTCCTTTCAGTGTTGCCTTGGCAGCAGCTAGTGAACATGTCACCGAGTTGCTCAAAATGTTGCAGCGAATATGCTGCATGAGTTGCTCAAAAACGAAGTTCCCAACCACCAGATTGACTACTGTGGGCCAGATATTCAAGACAGGTATGCAGGTAAAATGAAAATCATCTATCGTTTTTTTGATAAAAAGGGAATTAAAGGGGATATATTTATCTTTCTGGTGCTTTTAGGAGGTGCTCAGGTACTGTGAGCAAATCAGAGGCTGATTTACTCTTCTACTCTCCATCCGATATTTTAATTCCTTCATCAGCTCCCTCACTTTCCAATGCTTCTTTCTGGTGAGAATGAATGAGGTTAAGTGGCACTTATTTAATCATAACCTTAAGCACAATCCAGTGAGCACAGTATTTGTACAGCGGATGAAGTAATAGAAAAGCATATATTTTATCTCTCTCTCCATATATGTGAAGCAACTATATCTACATAGAGATGGATGGATGGATGGATAGATATAATCATAGTAGTTTTTAAAGTAGGTAAAACAGTGATGTAACCCACAAGTTTTGCCTTTGTAGGACTTGCAGCCATCATATCTCAGCCTGCAATACTGGAATACTGCTGATTCATAAGTCGCCAAAGTATGGATACACAAAGTTATTGCGAAAACCCATTGAATCTCCACAGATGTTTGTTCCCAGCATGTGGGAGGACTAACCCACATCAGTTACACAGAGAGAAACCAAGTTGCATGGGGAGAACTAGAGCAAAGCGGAACAGATGTTATAACAGAAAAAGAACTAGAATCACAGTGTTTAAAACACACAGGATTCGACTTTAATAGCTGAAGCTGAAAGTCAGAAGGTTTCACTTATAAAGAACACTGCAGTCTGTTACAGGTTCTTTTAGAGACCTAAGTGAAGTTTCTGTAAAATTTTGCAAATAATTTATCCTAAAAATCATTGTGTTAATTACTCCACTAAAGACAGTTTATTTACTACTAACCTTTGACCCTTTTGGGCCTCTAGATCCAGGTTCACCTGTTTTCCCCTGTGTGAAGGATTGAAAAATGATAGAGAAATGGGAGTACAGAGAAAAAGAAATTAGTAATGACTAACTACAGTAAGGAACAGCAGAAACACTTCATTTTATATGAGCAAAATAATGAATATGCAGAGGCACTGAATTTAATAGCACCTGGAGTAATATATTCTTTAACACCAGCATGCAAAGGCCACAGATTCCATGCTTCCAAAGGAAAAGTACTATTGACATTAGTAAAGAGTAGAGACATAATTAACACTGGGTTGCAGGAATGACCTGTGTCATTCCATAGCTCCTGAAAAATGATAGTTAAGAGATAGAGAAGATAGTTAAATATCCTAAAATGAGGAGATTAAAATAAAATGTTACCACAAATTCTTTTCCCAACAGTTCTGGTGAATACAAACTAACTGGCCAAGGAGCACAGAATCTGTCTTATTGTTTTCAGGATGCATTAGGAAAGGAAAAGTTGATGGTATTGACACAGTGGAAAGCATTAAGACAATGCCAAAATGTAGTTAGAATGATCTCTTTCTTACAGACTTAGAAAACAGCATGCAAAACGGACTTTCTCTGCATTCAATGGGTACACTGGTCAAAGAGTTCAAACTTTGATGCTGAAAGTTAGGGACCTGGAAGTCAAGACTTTAGCTGGAATGAATTAGGCCGACTCCATGACAGTGTATGTAGGTAGTGTCTTTACTTTTTAGACCAAATAAGAATCTGTTCAGACTGCAGTTCCACAGCTGTGCACACAACACTACCATTGTCTTCTGGACTGAACTGGAGCATTTGACTGCATCTTCATTTAAAAACTCACTCACCAAGTTTTTGTTCAATTTTTCAGCAGGAAAATGTGTGCTCATAGGTGTAAAACTAACAAAATATTTCCAATGTAAAACCAGACTGACCTTTGGTCCAGGAACTCCAGGTTCACCTCTCTCACCCTTCCCAATAGGGCCTGCCTCTCCTCTGTCACCCTATTGCAACACATACACATATATCATAAAATACTGGGCAGTCTTCAGCACACCACCGACTCAGCATGACCAAAGAAACTAAACCCTCACAAGAAAACATTTTCAAGTTCATCTATGACTTGTAATCAGTTGGGGACCTCTCCCCCGAGTAAATACAGTCTTCTTGACAGCAAAAGAAGGGGGCTTCAAAACGGAAATGGGATTTTTAAGGGGTTTTTTTCCCCTCTTCCGAAAGGACTGGAATAAAGATTCCTAAACTGTGAGACTGTTTGTAGGATTCATAATATTCTAACTTTGCCATACAGTGCTTAAAAAAAAAAAAGGAAGAAAGAAAAATTACAGGTTTAGTGGATCTGTATTTTCAGGGTGTGTAGTATCAAAGTTCTAATACCTGCACAAACTTTCAAGCTTTTATTCTAAACAAATATTTATGAAAATATAGTTTCCTTAGTCACGCATATTCTGCCTCTTGAACAAACAACTTTTGGGATGATAACATGAACAAAGGCAATGGATGAACTTCAGTTATGAACGGATATGACATCTGACTTCACATTGTTTAAGGGCATCAGTACAAAGACACATGTATCGTAGCACTTGTCCATGAACTCTGACTGGCCACATTTTCCTCCATCAGTACAGCCCCAGTCTCTGCTACGTGCTGAGGAAGTCGAATTTGACATTGGCTCTAAGGGCTTCGCGCCAGAGTGTTGGCCAATTACCCTTACCTTTGTTCCCGGCAGCCCTGGCAACCCAGGTTCTCCTTGCGGACCAATGAAACCCGGTTCACCCTTTAAAAATACAGTATGAGAGGAATGTTAGATTATTTATTTAGTAGTATGTAATTACAGTAACACAAGATTCTTTTGGATAGTATTTTCCCTGTATTGCTTACAGCTCTCCAACTGTGATGCAACAGTTATATAGACACACTTCTCACCATGGGTAACTTTCATCAGCATAAATTCTTGTAGCAAGCCATCACACGGCACATGAAATGCAAATGAAGCAGAAGGTGTCAAACATAGTTTTTATGAGGTTAAGGACTGTTAATATGCAACCTGGACCATAACATAATATACCAAATTAATATCAAAGCAAGTCTGAAGGCAGGAGGGGAGTTCTGAGTGATTTCTAAATTTCAAAAAGGATAGTTCATTTCAGTCATGTGTTATGAGGTAGTCTTCTATTGCAGCATGTGAATAGATGGGCAGACAGGGTAAGGATGTGACAAAGCAATGACAAATGGAGAGGCCAGACGGTATTGTTGAAATGTGTTTTCAAGGGAGGTACTTTGCTGTGTCATCCCCAAAAAGGAGATCAAAAGCAATCTCCTTTCAAGCCAGAACGCGTGATACTCCCAGCACCATGGTACTCTCCCTCCTCATTCTGCCAGTAAAATACTTCAGTTCTCCGCACCCGGGCAACTTCTCTGGCTGTGAATAGCTGGGAAAGAGCCACAGTTCTCCTCATTCCCTCTCTGTTCTGCCCCCTTCCTGCCCACTCATTTGTACAAACTTAACAGACAAATAGCAGGAATCAAGCTGAGTTGCAGCAGAAGTAGCGTTAAGCAGAGAAGCAAGGATATATTTTATTACCTATCTCCATGCCTGAAGGGGAGTAATGGAAGATTAATAAGCCATACGTTTTCCTTCACGAACTCTCCTGAACAAGGTTTCCTGCTATTTAATCTTGCATTTTTTTCACATAAATTTGAATCAAGAAGATGTACTCACAAACTATTGTAAATTTTAAAATCAGTAGTATAACCAAATTAATATTTATTAGCCTTTTAACAATATCCCTGAACTTAATGCATAAAAATTACCCATCAAATGTCTCTTTAAATAGCTAAAAGACAGACGTGCCGTAATCCTGTATTGGTATGATTACTGACAACAGAGATAGTGAATATAGCAGTTGGATAATATTTCTCTTCACTTCTTCACCTCCATAGAAATACAGGCATGGTGTACAGGGCAAGCAAATTAGGAGGCTTTCTTGCACATTCATCTGTGCTCTCATCAGCAATCCATCTGTAACAGTTCAAAGCAAAGAAGGTCTCTAGCAAACCTATAACCAGAGAAATGTTTCCTGTGGCTATACCGAGGGCCATAGCAAGCTTTCAGTGACCTCAATTTAGATTATCAAAAGATACAACCAAATAATGTGTTTTCTCACATGAAGTTCCAGCTGGTCATGGTTCAAAATATGATAACAAAGAAATAAAATAAGACAACATGTCGCAGAGTAGCATGGGTTTTTTCTGTCACATGAAAATAACCTTACAATTTATACAAGTCTTTGCATCAGTGTACATCAGCAAGAGTAACATAAGGTTGTCATTGCAGATGGAAGCACTTTAATGTCCATAAATGAAGAATAATGATGCTTCAATAATTTATTTTAGAATGAGAGGGTACTCAATAGCCTCACATTTTTTTAATACTGACTTTACCAGGGTTAATTTCTTGGACAGCTAATTATGACTTCACGGCAGAAGCAACGTGCAGTGACTACATGATTCAATCTTTTCAGTGGTAAGGCCTAGAAGTGTCATTCAGAGGTTGATGCACATCTCTTGAGTCAAATTCTTGCACTTTGCTTAGGAATATATCAGTTGCGTACCACAAGAAAACTTCTGGCCAAAGTCCAAAAAGAAGTCCCTCCTTCCCCCAAAATCTCTAGAGACAAGAAAAACGTGTTTTGCAATATCTAGTGCAATTGATAATGGAAGAAGCTGGTGGCTTAATCAGCATAGGTAGAATACAGATCTTACATAACACAGAGTTTTAAAACATTATCAAACGTGGAGTGGAAGGAGTGGTGTGTGAGTACAGGCTAGGAACTGACTGGCTGAGTAGCAGCTGTGCTGAGAAAGACGTGGCGGTTATAGTGGAAGCCAAGTTGAACATGATCCAACAGTGCATTCTTATCACATACGAAACAAACTGCAGTAGTTAAGATCTGTCTACACTAAGAAAAACATGCAACTCTCCATCTACCTAGTGCTAGTGAGGCTAAGTAGATTAAAAGACAGATCTGTTTTTCCATCTGAACTACATTTCTAAGTAAGAAGACAACTTGGTTGGATGATTTGAAACTAAGCCATGTCCTCTCTAATATTTCAAATCTATTGAGTGTAACCACAGCATAAGGCATTAACTCAAGTGCTCATTGGGTATACTTCTGCACCATTCAAAGTTAGTGGAGGTAACAACCGTATCTTGTTTGTCTCCGACACTTCTGTCTCGGTTACTCGGAAGAGAAACATTTATGTGCAAAGCAATGCCTATTCCTCGTACCTACTGTGTCCCGCAACTACATTCTGCAAATATTGCTGGCTTCCTGCTTATATTATCCTTTATGCCACTTAGACAGCAAAAAAAGAAACGAGAATCTATCAAAATTATCCCTGCCAGTGCTGTGTGAAATGTAAAGAGAACTGTTTCCTCTCAGTAAGCCATGCTGTTGTCCCCGTTATGCAAAGGCAAGGGAGATACCATTCTGATTAGTCCATCACACAAACACAATGCCAGAGCCATAGAGGAATGTGGTTAGGAAATCAAGGACTAAGGGTTTTAGTTTTTGTTTTAAAGATGTTACATCTATGATTTAGCTGGCTTATAGTGGCAGGAAAGCAAGAGTAAAGGCTTGCTCAGGACTGCGCTTTGATTTGACAATGTCGTAGCTCTGGGATTCACCGAAGCATCTCCTGATCTTAAGTCTCTTGCTTAAATGAGCTCAGAATTTGTTTCAAACTGCTGTGAAATGCTGAGAGGAATGCAAGGAATCAGAGTAACCAAGATTAATACAACTTTTCTAAACATCTCACTAAAACTTCTTACCAAAATTTTATCTAGTAAGAATCTACCACAAGCTTCTTTGCCTGCTAGAGCAGGGGCAGTGAACACAAAATCTGGAAAGAAAAGTTAAGCAGGTAGGTTTTGAAAGAAAAGTGAGGAACTCCCCCATTTGAAATACTGTTTGGCAGCTGTATAGAAAGCCATCAGCAAGTGATGACTCTCTGTGCTTTTTAGTTTAACCACTTGGCATGGTTATGAAATCACAGCTTAGAAATCACCAAATTGCACAAGAAGTCAACGAGATGAATTCCAGCATTCAAACCATCTACTGTTAGGGCTTGGAGCAATTTGTATCAATCATACAGGCAACTTGGTATTTAAAAAAAAAAACACAACAAGCTTGTGAATTGTTCCCGTTTTAGAGGAGTGATTTGTTATGTTTTTAAGAATAATTTTTAATGGCTTGATAAATTAATATTTTAAGAGACTAAAAGACTATCTCTATGTGTGCTCATTTTTACCCTCAAATGTTTGTGAACTGTAGAAGTACTAGTGGGTCAGACAGCAAATTACATACTGCTGTTCACAAATCTTGTTAATGTTCATTTTCACCTCTTATCATAAAATGTCTGAAACAGAAAGGGGCTCTATAATGGCATGCTGTACACCTAGCATAATGTGAGTTCTATCAGAATTTAATTGCAAAAAAGCCACCCTGTAATTTACTTCAGAGGATAATCAAATTTTTATGGGGATTATTATGTAGACATATTCATAACCGATTTCCACGATGATCAAAGTCTTATGGGCTGAGGCAGAGGCTAGCTTTGATATTAGAGGTTAACCCCAAGACATTGTTCACTGTCGCTCTCTTCTTTTAACTTCTATAGAACCTGTAATTGGCTAAAACTTGGACTTCCACTTTAAAAAGGTGCAACAGTTGAAACTCCATTTTCAATGCTAATTGCTGTTTTAAAGACCACTAATTTGGCAAATGTTCATTAACAACGTAGTTCTAATACTGTGCTCAGTTAGAATTAGCCTTCATTGCACAGCTGAGACACACAGCAAGACAATTGCTTGAAACGTTGTTCTCACAGACAGGCCGAGTCCAATTCCCGTGCCTGAAATACACAGCTCAATGCCGATACAAGCAATCAATAGAGAACAGCAGTTGTTGGATACGCTGTTTTCCCACAGAAGACTCTTCCTTCTACAATTGTTCTTCTAATGAATGTAACACACATTTTCCCATCCAGATCAATATTTGCCTGAAAAGAAAACCCATGTTGCAGAAAAGCACCCAAACTATCTACTTTTCCATAACAATGAAATAAATTCGCTTCCATTTCTCGAATTACAGAAGCCACCCTACTTCGGTAAATAAAAATATTGGAAGTCACTGACAAAATATTTATTGTAGCTAAAGCCATAAAACACATTAGCCAGTTATTCCCTTTACGGACGTAAATGTGCACAAGCTCTTAAATTTTTTTTTAAAGTCTCATGGCCACCTTACTATTTCCCTTCTACATCGGATTATTGCATTGTTTTCTCTATGCTATAGAAATGAGACTAAACCAACATTTAGACCATGAATTTGTGAGCAACAATGTCATTTCACTTCTTATCCTTAACTAGTGCTATGCGCTAGAAATAGCCAGAGAAGTTTAAATGTCAAACTCTCGGCTTTTTTACATAGTTCATTGATCCTGAAATATTTTATTCAGTGTCTGCCTCAGTGCTGGGACCATGGCAGTTCTGTGCCTCCAGGGTTGACTGGCATGTCCGCCACTGAGCCAGAACACAAGCACCTTTCCCTGGTGTTCACTTGCAAGTCCGAATGTGCCAAGGCCGGGACTCCTGCATGCACACATCCGGGTTGGCAAACCATGCCAAAGCATCCAGAATTTCTGTGGAGGATTCTGGTAATGTGCGTCCACCCCACAGTTTCCATACATGTAAACCTTAGCTGTGTGGGCTGGAGGAGAACGCTGACATGCTCTAACACACAACTTGGGGGCAGGCATGGAGCTTCCAAGCTCCTGCCTATAGGTCTAGTGGTTCTCCAAAAATACCTGCATATGTCATGGGGCAGCCTGCAACCTGTTCAAGAGTCACAGACCTTGGGGAGAGCCCAAAGTATCCTTTCTGACAAGCATGGACACAGAAGGGTCCTCATTTTAACATCAAGAGACCAAGGTATGCTTGTGTTAAATGTTACCCTGACTTACACACAGGCATATTTAAGACAAAAACAGTATGAGGCCCTTTCCTTGCCTGACACTACTGAAAGAATCATGCAAAGATGGAGATACACAGAACAAGAGCTAGAAAAAAACCAAAAAAACCCAGATGCAAGGCAATTTGGGGAACAGCTATGAAGTTATAACAAATTGGGTTTGGTTCACTGGTGCCTGTGCTGATTTTCCAGAAATTTCCCTCTGCTGCCCTCAAACTTTGTTTTCAAGACTGCTATCTAACCAAAATATTGCAACTTTTCCACTCTGGAGAGGAGTGAGGGTCAAATGCTCAGGAGTCTAGAAGAGAGAAATCCTGGGCCATGGATGAAGCTGTGCTTGCTCATGCCCTGCCTGCGTCTGCAGCACTCAGTTCCAGTGAAGCGATTTCTCAGAAACTCAGCCAGTCTTAGAATACAGAAGTCAGAGACAACAGCACCTCCTATTTTCTCACTGTAAAGGGCATTAAAAGGACTTTAGACTATAGATAGCCTGATGTCCATGGGAATTTTGCTTTTGGGAGGACTACAGTATTCAGCTCATAAGAAGGAAGCGAACAAGGTAAAAGGAAATCTGATAAAAAATCCTAACCTCATTTTTTAAGGTCTTTGTTAAGGCTTTTCATACCCGTTCAGAATTGGCTCCAGAAATGGTCGGTTAAAACAGGTTGTCTGCTTCACTCATCACATTTGAAACAATATCTTTACTCCCTAATCAGTCTCTAAACTTAGAAAAAACAATTCTGGTTTAGAATTTCCAAATGCATGTTTGGCCTTTATGATTTATTTACAGTTAGAGAAGAAAAACCTAACAACCTGGCTAAAATCCTGAAGCTTCACAACGAGCCCTACTTTGTATGACATTTATTAGTTTTTAGTGAGCTTAATTTTCTCATTGCTTTTAAGTTCTGCCTGCTTAGAGGGTATGCTGCTTTGGAAGAGTGCTAACAGAACCAGTAATAATTCTAATTAATTCTGCATGCATTAATCATATCAAGGAATTCTTACTTAAAGGCTAATTATAATTCAAGTCAGCATGGTACCTACTTTTGAGGATTAGAATGAAAGCACTTGTAATGAGCGTCTTGTTTTTAATTCTTTGCAATGACTGAAGTGCTAAATTATGAAGAGTCTGGCACCAAATTGTTTCCTCTAGGAAACAGTTAGATGACAAATCTAAGCAATTTTTCTTGCTGCTCTGAAAGATAAAGAACTTCATTGCATGCACTCATTTCTGACCATCAAAAGTTGTGTATTTGAGGCACAGAAATACTTCCAAATTACTGATGTCAAGTCTTCTTTGTGGATGACAAAATACTTGATTTCTGAATACGGCAGAATATTGGACTTTCAAATTATTCAGCTGTTTTCAAAATTTGGGATTCGGATTTTTTTTTGCAAAGAAAAATTAAAAATAAATTTTTAAAAAGTAAATTAAAAAATAAATCAGATGCTGAGGACTAGATCCTTATAAGCTCAGTCTTCCAACTAGTAATAACTTTAGAAGAAACAACATCCTGTGTTTCAGTTACTTATGTTTTAGCCTTTTCCAGGAAAGAAAATTAGAGTTTTCATGATTTGGAGGATATAGTTTCTGACAGATTAATAAGAATCACATACATCTCAAAGAACGCCCCAGTAAACACTCCTGACACATGCATACCATCCAATGTTAATGACGATTTCTTTTTCTGGCCTTGATTCTCAAAATTAGTTCTGGGAAATTACATGTCTACTCGATGCAAGTGATTACTGCCATAACATATGGAAACCAGACAGCTGAGAATGAATGAACAAAGCTGGTTATGTAACTACATACATACAGATACATGTTTGTATATATACTTTCACTCTGGAAACTGAATATTGAAAATTAATTGCACAGTTGTGTAATTTTTTAATTTGATATTCTACCTACCCGTCATAGAGCTATTTCTGAAAAACAGCCCTCCAAATGCAGGTACTAAGTCCTGTTTTTGTAGACCAGTTCCCATTTTCACCCATGCATCCTTATAGTCTCGTTTTCAGTATTTGACCTATACCACACCGCACGTTTTCCTCTACACAGGCCATCATAAGAACACTGTATGTGAGTGATGGAAGGTTGGAAGTTAGTTCACACTTGAATGTTTCAAAATATATATATCAACTAAGGCAACTGCATGTCAGGGAGAAACCCAAGTTTCTATGAAGCAGGGTTTGAAGCTGAATTCCCACAATTTTCAATTGCTGCAATTAACATGTTCAGCACATCTCTGTATTCAGGATTTGGAGATGCCTGTCACAAGGTCAGCTTGTCGCTTCCAGCTCCTGAGGTTCAGGTAGAAAGGGTTCTGAGTATGGTGAGCTAAAGGATAAAAATGAACTGAAGCCTGGGGAGGAATATCCGAGTCCTGAAAAAAATAGAAAGAGAGAGATACAGGCCCTGCAGGTTTCCTGGTAATGGTCACTGACAAGGCAGAAAAACAGGAAGAAGAATGGAAATTTGGAAAAGGAAAAATGCATTAGGAAAATGTGCTCAGCCTTCCTAAGAATGCCTGAGGGAAAAGGGGAGTTTGAAGAACTTTCTACTAGGTGGTGAATGGCGTTGGCTCCAAAATGAAATGCTTGGAAGTACCGTTTACTTCAGATTTGCTTTCATTTTGCTACCAGGTGACAAGAGCAACATATAACCACATGAGCTTCAACAACAGTTGCTCTCTTTTCTAAAAGAGTTTAGATAGAGGACTAACTTCTATGCATCCAGCTTGAAAATCCTGCATCATTTTCTCTGAAAGTTTTCTTTCGTAACAGAAAGCACTGGATGAAAGGAATATCAACTCTTCTAGAGCTAAAAAAAATAAGTTCTGTGGAGCAGTGAGTTTTTCAGTCTTTACATGGAATTAGGAAACTTACAGGACAAGATTTTTGAGTATGAACAGAAAAAAAGAAATTTAAGTACAGAGCAGATGAAAATTAGAACCGCTTTTGGTTTCATAAAAAGAAAAATAAAAGAAAAAAACCTATGATTCAAATTCCCATATCCTTATCCAGGTTCTTCTGAAACCTTGCTCAGGTACAGTCCCAGGGAAGTCAGTCCAAAGTAATTGTATAAAAAGAAACAAGATGCAGCATATGGGCAAGTCTGTTGAATCAGCCAGTTTCACTGGATTTGAAAACACAGAAAACTTTCCCTACCTCCCAAAACCACAAGTGCTAAGCAGCCTTCCTTTGCTGATGCTAAATCATTCAACAGCAGTTTTCTTGAACATGATAGAATAAAATCTTAGTCGTACTCACAAGCTTTGTTTCCGTATTTGTTCTAAAAAAATTGGGAGAAATGCCAGAAACGCTAAAGAGAAGCCAGATCCTGCATAAAGTGCTGCTACTGAGAAAAGGCTTGTGTTCTGCGAACACTGCTTCCTGCTGCAGTGATGGAGTTGAGAACTGTACTGCCCAAATGCCAGGAAACGCAACACAATGGATTTGAGAGATGTCTGACATTACAATGGATAAGGGTACATATGACTTCCATTACAGTGAGTGCTGCTTTGTACGTATCATCCCGTGAAAGTTATGAGATAAAAGAGATACAAGAAGTTTGTGTTTCATAGAAAGTATTCTGCGTCTGCTTGGTGTCAGTTGGGGAATATCAGAGGGATGAGTTAATATTCTGTGTTTAGGTGCCTTACTCACTTCCCGAGTGGAACACATTCAGGGGCTCATTAAGTTTCCAGCCATTCCCAAACAGCAACAGGTGCTTGAGAAATGTTTCTCCAGCATGTCACAGACAGCTTCATCACTGTCTTGGAAATAACTGACTGCACTTGTGTTTCCTCCATGGCACCAACTGACAATGAGGAGAGAATGAAAAAGAACAGGAAGAACTCCCAAAACATCCGCATGTGCACAGTGAATGAGTCTAGAAAAGTAAGTAATAAAAGACCCTGCTGCATACTCTGAATTCAGATATGATACTTGCATGTCCATCCAATGTTGCTCTTCATTCAGACTCCAGTATCATGTTCAACCAAGCTCTAACAGGCTCCTGGGAACATTGATTAATTAATTGAAATGTCATTATAAGAGGCTGAAACGTTGCCAGCGACTAGTATTTATTAATCCTTTAAGTAGTTTGTCTACGTGTTCAAGCATACTGGACTGGATGCCTTGGGAAGCTTCTTCAACCGTGAGAAGAAAGATGAGATGTAGCTGGAAAGATATGGTCTGCTGCCTGGCATGGCATTTATGTTTTCACAGGCTGGTTTAGCATTTGTAAAGAGTGCTATGAATGTGCACAGTTACCTAAAACTTCTCATAATACAGCCTGACACTGTGGGGAGATTCACTCACCTGAAAGCAAATTTGTGGTTCAACTAACATTTAAAGAAAAGGAGACTTCAATTCCTTATACAATAGTCAAAGGTTAAATATTTAAGACCAGAAGGACTACATCCAAGAGTCTGCTATGTGTAGAATATCACTGTATCTTGATCTTTTCTTTACATGGAAGTACTACAAGAAAATAAAGCAAATTCTGTCAAAATTAGGCAACATGGAGTCTTCTCTTGTCTCTTTCTTCTAATCTGTCTTGAAGATGCTTGTACGTATCAGGTGATCAACATCCAACAGTTGCAAAGCTGTTTAGAACATAAAAGCTCTGTAAACATGATCCTCAGACCACTAGTTTCTTCACTTGAAATCATCTGTGTGATTTGAGTTACTGTGTATGAAATGGATATGAACTTTTGCTATTTATTTATCTAATTTCCAGAAAACGTATTGTCCCCAATCTTTGACTGCTTGGGCTGGTTGAACACAGGTTTAAGCTATATCTTCTCTATCTGCAGGAGATAATGCATTTCAGACGCACTTGCCACCTAGGGCTAACGCTTCAAACCTGCTTGGGAAATGAGTTTTACCAATAACTCAGAGCAACTAACAGAAAACAAATAATATGTGTTAATTTCTAGAACATCATAGGAAGACAATGAATTTGGAGAACATTCTGTAATTCCAATTATGTAAGAGTGAAGGAAGATCAAAAAGTGCAGCGAGAACCCTAGAGCTTTTTAGCTGCAAGGGACCTCAACAGAAAATTTTGTAGAAGACATCTGCTTGTGCATGTGCATGCCTGCGTAATGTAACAGAAACTGAAGAGAATGATCCTGCAGAAAACAAGAATATTACAAAAATAATACCAGCAATAGAGGAATGTTTATTTTTTCCTACTGGGAAAGAGATTAAACGGCCGCTGCCTTGTACTGAACCCTGTCACTTTGTTCTACATAGCCCTGCTAGCACTTTGCTTGAGTTGCCAGATGCCCATCGCACAAGGTTTGGGAACAGCCTGCAAAATCCCTGCTGACAGCTACTGTGCTGGCACGCAAATGCACGAGAACTCCGTAATCCATTGAAGTGTTAGGAAAAACTTCCCTTATGGAAACTTGTTACACGTCGTAACAAGTTCCTAGATGTTGTAACGCCATTGTGCGAGGTTTGTACTATGTCTGTTGCATTATGCTGCCACTGAGTATCACTATTAAGATAGAATAGCAAAGACATATCTTAGAGAGTTTTATAAAGTTGTGATGGGAACAGACCCCAGAAGCCCTGAAAAAACCGTAGCAAACAACAAGGAACAATCAGGATGGGGGAAAAAAAAAAATCATTGCTCCAAATAAGATTCCTTTCAATTTTGTGCGGTAATACCATGATAGCACTAACAGATTGCAAGTCCAGATAACTGGATTTGCTCCACGCTCAAGTTTCTCATCCAGTCACAGTTATTTCAAAGTAGCTTTCAATCAACATAAGTTCACTGGAAATTTGTTTCTCCATAAGATATAACTTAGGTTGTTCTTGGAAACTGATGAGATGATTTTACCATGGCGATATGTAAATCTTTGCGAAAACAGAAAGTGAGAAAAGGGGTTAAACTACTGCTTTTTCTTTGCTCATGAGTGCCCATATTCCTAACTCCAGCCATTCTCTGGTTTCTGCTACCACTTCTCATGCCACAGACATAGTCTCTGCAACAGAAAGATCTAGATTTCTTTTCTGTAGACTCCTTAATTAAACCGAGTCTACAAGTGCCTTGAATCAAACAGCATCCATCCTGCAAGTCTGGTGTGACCAGATCTGCTTTGCTCTCTGCTATGCACGTTCTGCTAGCTTGCTTCTCACCATCTAGGGTGGATCTAGCCACCTCAATGCAGAATTACACTAGATGGAATTTCTTCACTGAACCACCACCAACCAGTCTCCCACTGGCTTAGATTTTTCACGGAAGTTAGTATTTTCCTAAAGGATTAATATTTGACCAAATTATTCCATTTTATTCTGCTGGAAACTACTGTTTTTCCACTGTATCCACTGAATTCTGAAACAAATTTTCACTGGGCAAAACTCCCATTGTTGATCCATTTTCCAATTCATATCTTGCCTTTCAGGCGAATCTGAAATCTGCCCTTCTGAGCCATTCTTACCACCAGAAAAAAAAGCTTAACAGCAATAATTTTCCCAGAGCAGAGACTCAGATTTAGGCTTTTTTATTTACTTGCTGATGATATGCATGGACATGCATGATCCGCATCAGCAAGACCAGCCGTAACCCCAGCTGGCTGTGGCAAGTGCCCCCGGAACATTGGCACTGACCTCCAACTGAGCTATCTCTTTGCTCACTATTAAACAGGATAGGGATTGCTGTCAAAGTTCGTTATAAAAGTGCAGTTCCGTCACACGAAGGACTTTGCTCCTACATGATCTTCACTAGTCAATATAGGGTTCATTCTCACAGAAAATGAACACCCTCCCTGGGAATTATATTTTCAGGTATTACAACATACGAACTTTAATATGCGCATTCAATTCTTCCCATAAGTCACGAGGAACGCTGAAGGAACGTTATGCTTGAATGCTGTGGCAATTCGCAGGTCCCTTAAGAAAACCACTGCAAATGTTACATTCCATAAGGTAAATCCTGGATCCTACCAATATGGACAAGAGTTTGGCCTCTGGCTTATCTCCCTTGTTATTGGAGAAGTGATATAAACTGTCTCCTGAGGTATGCACAGGCCCATGCTGCAATGCAAAGAAAAAGTTCCAGAGATTTCGTTCCCCGAAAGAATAGCTTTTGCAATGAAGGAGAAGAAACCACCCTAATTGCACTCACTCAGGATATGTGAATCCACTCACTTTGTGCAGCACTATACAGTTACAGCTCAAACTGTGCAAGTGTCTGCAAACCCCAACGCAACCGCTTATGCTAGAACTAAACCCACCACATGTCTTTTGTATCAACTTACCTAAACATCCCAAACTGGAAGCCAGGGACTAAATCAGTTATTAGGTCAGGGGCTGTAGCTAATACTGAATAGAATCATATTAAAACATTTTGACTTGTCAGTAGAAATCACTGCTGTGTAATGGAGCAGAGCATTTTTGTCGACAGAGCCAGTTCTCCACCGCCTGTGTATAATTAATGCAGTTCTCTGGCTGGAGGCTTGGCAAATTCAGTAGACTATTGCTACTGGAAAGCACCCATCAAAGTGGAAACCAAGTAAATCTTTGATGACAAGCCTCTTCGATTAAATAAAAATACAAAAAACTACTACATTCAATTATTTCTTTAAAGCACTAGAATGCAATGTTCTACTTGACATTTTAATGTACGATACACTGTTTGCTTCCTCATAGACACTTAACCAATTTTCCATGTGAAACCATTCTGTGACAATGCCCAGTTCAATACCAGAGACTCAGAAGAAGATATAGCACAAGTACAGTAAGTCCATCTTAGCCACCTTCTTGAGGTACCCCCCTCGTTGTGCTGTTCCCCCAGTACAACAGAGACTACATTTTATTTACCTTTATCCCAGGGAGTCCAGGAAGCCCAGGAAGACCTGGTTCACCCTATGCAGGAAAATTACATAGTATTACAGACATTACTCAGTTACGGTCACTATCCAGCGAACATCCCTGTGTATTTTGCAGCAAGATAAAAGAGCATAGATGACTGCTAGTCAGTTCAAATAGGACTGGTATTTTCAAAATGAGTGACTTAAATGCACAATTAGTAAGAATCATGTTAAGAAATATCTTCTGGGAACCTTGGAAATGAAGATGACACCCAGGTTGAAAATCCATGTCAGGAAAGTGAAAAATGAATTCATATTAACCTTCACCAAAAGAGAAGAAAACAAGGAGCACTAGTTCATTTTACATGCTGCTATTTCAGTTCCATACGTATGACATGAGTAATTCTGTTCCATTTTCAACTCTGAGCTAGATATTGTGCTGTGTAACTGTCTCATCTAGCTACAAAGCAATTCAGAAGAGCTTGGTTTAAATTGTGCAATTCAAGCAGGATTGCCTAATTACAACTGGGTCATCATTTTTATAGAGCTATCTGTAGCATCATCGCAGTGCTTGCTATTTATCTGTGAATATACATGGTGTCACGAAGGATAGTGGGAATGTAACCTTCTATTACTTTAGCCAGAAATGTCTTGCTTATTTAAAATTGCAGTGAAAAGACCTATAGTACTGTGTTTGCAAGGGTAATTTTGTAACAGAAATTGAAAACTGAATGTATTAATTTTGAAAAGAAGTTGATACTAGTCTAAGACAAGAATGACAACACTTGCACAAACGGTCATTTTGAGATATCAGCTAAATGGAAAGATGCTGTCTAGGGAAATAAAGATGATGAACAGGGGAAAAAAAAGAGCAATAACATGTGAAGAAAACATTATTTCAAAGTCTGGAGATTTTATTTTAATACAGAGATGGATTCTAACCAGCACCCTGGATCTTAATATCCCTGAACTTTCTGGAAGCTCAGGTCTGAACTACGAAGCCAAATTTTACCTTTATAATGAGTTGAACTGTATTCCAGATTTCGCTCACTCCTGAGCTTTATAGGAATCCAGATTTCAACTCTGTGGTTTGGGCTGATTCATACAGATTGTGCTGTTAGAATATTTCACGTGTGTGTATACGCACACGCTTGCATACATTCGTACACTCACATATACATGTATATACATACACAAACACATGCATACATAATATAGATGTCTATTAGACTACAGTACCCAAAGACACTTCTTTGAGGCAGTAATATTAAATAGACTTGAAGCACTAATAACAAAATTACATTCTGCCACAAACTGAAAAACAAAATTGAGGGTTTGCAAATCGCTTTACCAAATGGAGTGACTTCTAAATGTTAAAGAAGGATCTGATAACAGCTTCTTTGTCCATTTCAGTTAGTCCAAAATTTTAACTGTTCACATTGCCTAAAAGCACAGGAAAGATTCCAGTCTCAAAATATTAACTATGAAATGAGATGAAAGAACACAGGCTAGGATACCATTTTCAAAAGACTCTATTATTTCTTGGTATGTTGCCTAACTCTTTCTAAAGCAGAAAAAGGGTTGTCACTCCTGCAAAAGAATAATCCTTTAAAAGGCCTCCATTGCACTTATTCCTGACAAAGTGCTAGCTCCAAAATCCGATTCCTCTGTCTTTTGGTTTTTTACTTGAGTAGCCATACATACCAAACTATTACTGTGACCTTTTCTCATGTAATTGTGGAAGCAGTAAATTTCCCTTCTAAGCACAGCATTTGAGTAATTATAACTGATAATCTATTAGTATTGCTGCAGCAGGTCACTGTTTAGTCTTGGGACAGAGCTAACCCCCATAGACCTACACATTACAAGCAGAAAGGATGCAGCAAAGCCAGTTCAGAGTCACGGTAATGTAAAACAATCAAAATGCCCCTCAAAGATACATTAAACAACATGAAACACAATGAAATCGCTAAAGCTTCATTAGAATTAGTACCGTAGATGAATGCATAGCATTTTCTCTTCTGGACCTTTCCTGATACAAGAGATCTGAGTATGATTTATGATAAGAATGATTTTTAAAGAAACCAAGGCTGTGTACTAACTTCATCTCATAATGCTCAGGGTGGCAGGGCAGGTCGTTCTATCACCTCTGCAATACATATGGCACACAAAAGCCCAGCTTTGTCACGCCACTGAGATACAGTTAATTTCATGTAAATAATATTCAGGTGGGCAGCTCAATATTTAGCTGTCCTTAGAAGATGGATAAGGAATAACTGGAAGAAGAGGAGGAAGTAAAATATAAGGAAGAAGGGAAGATACAGGAATGAAATAGGAATGGGACACAGTAGGGGGAAAAGCATTGAGATGACATAGAGGGCAGAGACATGCCTCCAGTTGAGAAAAGGGTCCTCCACAACCTCTGGAGTCTCTGCTAAGCAGGGGGCAGAACTGCAGACATGGGGCACCTGGCTGAATGAGTGCATTATGGGAGCTGTTGGTTTGGGCTGGGGACACGAATGTGGCATAGTGGGAGTTTGTGAGGTGAAGTGGAAAGAACACATTAAAACCTCTTTGGTGTGAACAACTGAGTTGAGTTAAATAGCTGAGACTACAGAAAGTCTGAACTGTGTACCTCTCAGTTATCTATGCTACCTAAATGAGATCAAATCTGAGTGCCTGGGAACTGAGATCCAGGAGCCTGCTGATAAATCACTGCTAGTTTTGCCTCCATGGCAGCCAGCTAATGAGAGCATGAATCTCAACAGGCACTTAAGTGCATTTTCTAGTTTATCACCCAAGCAAAGCATACACTACAGAATGCACACACTGAATGATTCTGTGGATTAGATAGCTTTAAACTACTTTATTACCTTTCCTAATTAAAACTGCATTTTACTGAAGAACTGCATTTGCAACCGTAACAGTCTTTGTTTAGCCTGTTATAATTGATGACAGTTATAATTTCTCAAACAAAAAGACTTAACTTCTTATTTTATTTTATATTTATATGTGTTTGGGGGTTTTGCTTAGTCACCAAAAGACCTTGAGTATTAGAAAATGGTTGTACTGCCATTCACTATATAGAGTTTCAGCTCTTGGCTGTCTGTCTGGAATACCTGTTAAGCTTAACTGGCAGCTGGACTCTGCTCCACTCTGGCAGCAGTGGGTAATTTTCAATGTTATAAGAGGCAAGAATGGTGCTGAAGGCTCCCGAGGGAAACCAAGCACTGCAAAGCAAAAATCTGGTTCCCTCATTGTCTCTTCTCTTTGCCCTTTCACCAGCTCTCCCAGCAGGACCTGCCTCCTACTCTCATGAAAGGCATCTGAAGGCACAGCACCAACTGTGTTTGATGTACTATAGATTGAAAGAGGAAATTCCCCACCTTCAGAGGGCCTCATGCAGCACAGACTCATTAGAGCTCCTGCTGGACCTTTACTTGCAAAAGCAGCCTCAACTACGCAGCACCCAGGGGAGTTTCTTCCCCTGGAAGGAAGCACAGAGTGGCATTACATGGTCTATGCCCTTCCGAATATACCGCGTGCCTCTCAGAGTTTGATTCCACTTACAGGTATATGTGAAAGGGATTCTAGTGAATATTTATTTTCTCCCTAATGAGATGTAATAATGTAGCATACTCTGAAGGTTAATATTCAGTCAAACATGCAGGGTTAACCTATGATCACTCAAGGAGCAGAGTCGTTCTTTGTTAGTCTCACCAGTTGCAATTGGGTAAGGTTTCAATGCAAGAAGTGTGCTGTGGCTGGAAGAGGAGGTGGGTTATTCCAATATTGCTTTTCATGCTAATTAGTATAATCATTCCTGTTCTTTTTTAAAATACAAAATGATCATACACCGAATGTGTACAGGCCTTGGGCTGGTAAATTATATTGCCTTGGGATCAGCCTCATACGGGTAAGTGCCACGGGTGACATCTGCGTAACATTGCTGATCACAAATCCAACAGAGGAAAAGGAAAACTGAACATTTCCAACTAATACCTTTTGTCCAGGCCGTCCAGATTCACCAGGTTCACCCTAAAGGAAAAGAGATGAAAGACATGAGATCAGACAAAATGAATTAAAAATAGAGCTAGGGAAAACCATAACATTAACGGTACCCAAGATGTCCACAACACTGTGAAGTAACACAGACCAGCCACCCCTCTTCTCCCTGTACAACTGCTTTAAAAGTAAATTACCTTAATTCCTGCAGCAGAAGAACCAGGGTCACCCTGATACAAAATCCACAAGAAATAATCACATTTACTACATATACAGTTTTTCAGGAACCAGATATACCAAAACATGCAAGATTATAGCAAGATTATACAGCAAAATAACTATATAGCAAGATTACCTGTTCTCTGTGCCACTAAATAGGAATTTACCCAATGAACTAAATCAGTGTGATGCAGAAAAGGAACAGTATTGTTTTCAAGAATATGCAGAGAGATTTAGATTCACTCATCCAAACAGCATAATAATTAACCTCAAATTTCACAACTAATAATGTAGATGTAATAATTGCAGATTTTGTATAAATGTACTTCATAAAGCCAGAAGATGGGACATACTTTGACATCTCTAAATTGCTGATATAGATTAAAAATATTTTACTGCCATTTACAAAGAATATGAGCAATCCTTTTGACCTAATTCTACAGACAGCAAGTACCAGGTCTCAACCGACAAAGCTTTTTGTGCTAATCAAGGTTAGCCTTGAAAAAAAACCCCCAGTGACCTTTGTGTTTATCCTCATCAGGACAGGTCATAGCTTGATTTCTACAGCTCTTCAGCATATTTAAACTAATAGTTTAATGCAGCTAAATGTTATACTTTACAGGATGACAGTGCTATAGTAATTTGTGTATTCAGAAAAGGTCTCTGTTCTGAGGAGGCAGCTAGCATTCAAAAAGATTTGCCTGCGTTTTACTGGGTTGGTAGGCACAATGGCAGAGGATCGGCAAGTGACCTGGCCAAGGAAGCTTTTAGCTCCCACTTTTCTACAATTGTCACAGGATCCTTAAAATTCTTGTATACTCACTTCACTGCATTTTGTTCCTTAAAAGACAAGCCAAACAAAAATGAAAAAAACTAAACTAATGAAAAGTATGCTAGTCAAACTACATGCTGTTGAAGATGACCAGAGTGCTTGTATTTGAAGAACTGTCTCATTATTAATTATTCAAAATTAATTTTGATTGTTCATTGAAAGTAACAGGTTGCAACACAGCACCATCTTCAAGCTCCCCAACAGCATGCTAATGATTTGCATAGGTATCACAGGAGCCAGCACTGTAATCCACTTTGAAGATGTTTAAGCAGAGTATAAACGTTTAATATTCTTTGCATTAAAATACAAAAGGGGATACCAATTCCTGATGGTCTGGTGAAGCTGGAGGAAGCGTTCTGTGAATGGCATACTTTTAAAGTTGGTTTGGGTGTGGAGTCTTTTTGGTAATAGTACCTCAAAGTTAAATGGTACCAGATAACATGCTTACTGCTCTTTGAAGAATAGGAATAGATTACCTCTACACAGTTACTGCAGCTCACTCTTGTGTGAAGAAATGTGTGTTTTACGAGGGGCTGATTCATGTCTGGAAACCTGAGCTGCCTCATTTTGATAGACATGCATGAGTGATACTGCTGATATTCCTTACAAGCACGTACAACTGCAAAGCCTCAAGGACTTTTTATAGCTATAAAGTGGCAAAGCAACTGGTTCACCAGTTAAACATTTTAAAGGATAATGATGAATACGGGGAAGATAAGACACAAAGTATTTATAATCCACCTACACGCAAGAACGAAAATTAATATGGGATTAAAGAAAAAATCATCGTACAGCATGTTCTCAGTTCTCTGTTGAGTCAGACAGCTTGAAAATGAAGAAACTTTAGCAGGGGAACATGCACACAGAAGGAAGTTACTTGGTAGTTTCTAGGTATCAAGGCTACAGCTGAAGAGTAGAAGCAAGAACTCAAGTCTGGCATTGACACTGTCTTCAAAGCAGGACAGTTCAACAAAGATGCTTTCTTTCTTAAGTCACAGGTCAATAAGTAGGCACCCAAGTCCATATTTCTGAGTCCCACCAGTTACAGCAGATCAGAAAACAAAGCTACATGAATGGCACAAACAGTAACCCATTCCTAAACCAAGTCTGCAACAGTTGTCATCTGATGTCTCTCTCACCATATAAAGGAAAATTCAGTATTTATCTCAGAGAAACATTATTTACGCTTTTAAATAAATATTTTAAAATTTTGTGAACTATGAATTAAATCTCTTAAGCATATGTGTAGCATTATGATCTGGTGCAATGGTCTCTGCATTTAATAACATAAAATTAACGGCTTGTCTGCTGAACAGGAAGGGGTTTGTACAGGTATGTGATCGAATACCTGAGAACTGAACGGATACTAAACTTATCTCATCTCTGAACAACACATCCAGCAGCTCTCTTAAAAACAGTCTTTAAAAACTGAACCTTAATAAGTCTTACACCCCTTCCCACAAGCGTTCAGCTGACAAAATCTTTCAGTACTCATCTGGTAGTGAAGTTCCATAATGTAACACATCCCCAAACTTTCCAGAGGTACCCAAATGCAAGGCACAGGTTGTGTAGGAGGGAAAAACTATAACAGAAAACATGTATAAGCATAACGCATCAATAAGGCTGGTTGTGAAATTTGCTGGAACCCAATTTCATCTGCATCTTTTAAGACAAGAGACTGTTTTTAAAGTTAATCTCCTGCCCAATAGAAAGCACTTAGTGGAAAACATAGAAGGAGTGCTACTGAGCGACTTTGAAAACCTGCATTATAGCAGGTTTTATAGTCAGGGTAAGTTCAACTGCCTCCTCAAGATGATCATGACAACGGTAGAGAAAGTGCAGACACAATAGAGAAAAAACCACCCCAAAATACAGAAAAAAAGTCGAGGCTACTTTGTGAACATTTGAATTAAACGTAGCTGTAATAGTAATTCTGATTTCCTCTAAAACTTATATGATTAGCAATTGCTGGGCAAATTCATGCTCGAATTATACATAATGATCATACAGCAAAAACTTCCCCCTATGCTGAAGAGCTCTTAAGTAGTACAAACGTAATGTAATGACACCAAGTTTAACACTCACTCCTAAATTATCTGTCAATAAGCTCCCTACAAAGTGCCGTTTGCAGAGCTATCTATCAGAAACTTTTAGCTGCAGCTCTCCGAAAAGATCTGGATCTTTTTTTCTGGGTGGCAGATTGTCTTGCAAGCAGGGAAAATGAAGGAAAAATAATGAAAGTCAACTAAGTCAGTTCTGCTCACTCTGTTGTAAAAATTCATATAGTGGATTCTAGTCTGTTACGGTTAAAAGAATGCGCTCCACACAAACAGCATATATTCCAATGTCACCACCCCATCCCTGAAACTTATATAAAACCTGGAAGGGGTGGGAGACCTCTATATTACGAAGTTCAACAAGTTTATTGAAATTTCTTCAGATACAGTGACACAAGAAATCTCCTGATCCAAACTAGACTGCCAGACTGTTGAGAGCTCTCACAGAAATATTTAAAACATTATACTTGGAGAGACAGGATTTCCCACGGAAAGAAGGAGAGAACTTTTTCTTTCTTTAAAGAAGATCCCAAGCAGGGTGATGTGCACACTGTGGACCACTGCAGTATGGGCACTCGAGTGAATGCAAGCTCACTCGAACAGTTGATAAAGTAGAAAAGCAACAGGTGAAGCTGCACTAGGCTTCCCAGAGAGATTATTAACTTCCCATTTACTTGTTGCAGTACTATCTGTCTGAACAACAATCTCATACTTGCTAAGAGATTATATTCTTGAATCACATAAAAGTGGTTCAAGACGCTGTTAAGGGCATACATTGTGTAAGTAACAAAATAAGGTTCTTAAGACTTTTATCGGGGTTAATAAGCATGACGCAGATGAAGCATTACTTAAATGAACTCTGTGAATCAAATAACTTGACTATTCTTAAATCTAATGTCTGGTTTTAATTACTGGTTTAAAAATATGCCCCATAAAGTCCTTGTGTTCTTAAAAGCATAGCTTTACTGTATCCAAATGACAGGACCTGAGAGATTTGCATACATTCCTTACCAGCTTCATAAATCTGTCATAAATTTCTCCTTGCCCTAAACTCATACGGATTGGTTAAGCAGTTACATATCTAGGGGGACAAGAAGAAATTTTTATGCTTCTGCCCAAGTGTAGTCACTAAAATGAATGTTTTTAGAAGCATATGAGCTCCAAAGTGATGGCAGAAGAGATCATTACGACTGACCTTTCTTCCTGTGCAACAGAGATTTTGCTCTGACTGCTAAAGACTACGACTTTTTCAAGTAAAGCACATTTAAAAACTCAATTTTTATATTTATTTTTTCAGTGACACAGCATGAGTCTCACATAAAACAAATCAAAACTAAGTAAAATTAAACTTTGGCAACGTCTACTCTTTAGTGACTTCTACGACGTTAGTCCTTTGCAACAACGAACTAACAAGGTATTAATCGAGGTAATTGCTGATGTCCTCTGGCAAAAAGATTTAAAACATAGTTTTCACGTTCAACTCTCACTTGTCCAGCTGGCAATTTGGAGGGAAGTTACCTATCACGATACCACATTTTTTGTCCCATATTGGTTTTGTCCCTCTCCTTGAGCGGAACATAGAAACAGAAATGGAAAAGAATACATAAGAAATGATTATAACTCAGCAGATCTAGTTCCAACCGTCTGGCGGGTTGTGAGCATTTTCTGTATGATGCAAATTTCAGCAAAGTGGAGTGCTAATTAGAGACTTGCTGATGTATCCTGTATTAAAGCTGCTGCTGTATAAAGTCAGGAATTTTGTGCTTAATTGGACAGAACAGTGACATTTCTTCTGCTGTTCATAAAAATGAATTCAGTCGAATCATCCAGCATCTTTGCAAAAAACCCCAGTTTAAAATGCATTTTTCTTTTGATCACATTATTATTTTCATTAGCTGGTTATACAGTAAGCATGCCTAAAGCACGTATTTTCTTCTTTACTGATAAGTCGTGTACCTTTTCGCCTGTGTCACCCTTCGGTCCATTTTCTCCAGCATCACCCTATAATTAAAATGCATATTATAGTCTAATGATTTTATGTAAGCACACAGCATGCACAGAAGAGTCAGCATCCCCACATTATTAGCAAGGTAATTTTGTTAATCAGGTAGTCGAGCTCTCTATGACATTGTCAGGAAGCATGGTTTATATATCTGCTGTGTCTTATAAAGTCTTACCTACAACTTTAATCCCTTAAACAGTTCCTCCAAAAAACCCACAAACTATCAAATAACTATCTTCCTGTCAGTATAGACTTCCCTAGTTCACTGTGGTTTAGCGATGAAGGAATGATTTCATGATGATTCAGCATTTTAAATTACC
Organism: Steatornis caripensis; assembly: GCA_013398225.1. Taxonomy (NCBI): domain Eukaryota; kingdom Metazoa; phylum Chordata; class Aves; order Caprimulgiformes; family Steatornithidae; genus Steatornis; species Steatornis caripensis. Next base: position 461,463 of record VZSC01008257.1, read on the forward strand.
ACTGCGTATGTGTTTTTCCAGCACACAGACATTCACCTAAATGCATCTAATCAAATTCAGGTGACAATTACACAACTGCAATACTTTTTATCAGGATTCTTGAGTAATTTATGGCATATACTCTGTGAGTCTGAAGTCCTTCATGAATGATTCACAAGCTAGAAAAACTTCACTGAATGTCACTCTTCCAAGGAGCCACCAAGATGATTGTTATCTCTACATAAATTCTATACATTTTTTATTGTTTAAAAAGTGATGTTCAGATAACACTTTTTCATGGCTGGGTAGGAATTTTCTACTTTAAAAACAACTTTGTCAAGAAACGTTTCAAAAGATTTATCTTTGAAAGGACCCAATTTCCATTTACAGGCATACAGCCATATAGTAAGTCCAGACTGCATCATCAAAAAGTCTTTGTTATATATAAGACTATAGGCCAAAAATTTCTGTGGGACTTGAGGTCCATGTAAAGTACGAGAAATATTTAAAATGCCAAAAATATTGATAAATGTTGAGTCTAAGTGGGCTATAAAACATTCTAGCAGGTCTTGTTCAGATAATCAGTAGTAGTATTCAAATAACAATATTTATCCAGTATCTGCTTTGCAACCCTTAATGTAAAATTCCATTCAGAGGCCTTATAACAGAGACCATTTTGTATATCACAGTCAGTGACACAATGGGAACTAGCTAACAATCTAGCAGCGCTTTAATTAGCGGCTTGACGAAACATGGAAACACGAAACAGTAACTGTTAGGAATGTCATCCCAAGGTCATTCGACATGTTAAAGCATATTGAGGGCATTTATAAATACATTTCTTAGGAAAAGGTAAGGGATGATTATGGAAAAATATCATGATTTTAAGTAACAGAATTTCAGTATATGTTAAGATTCATGGTTATTCCTTTTGTGTCTGAAAGAAAACGAAGGATTACTGAAGCTCTTCAACAAATAGAATTTTAACTAAATGATTTCATGAAAAGAGATTCCCAGTTACATACTTCTACATGTGGGGTATACATTTTCACGATTCCCCTGGATTATTTTTATGATTTTTTTATGCTTTTCAAAAAGTAAAATGAATTGCCTTTGCAAAGTATGCTTCCAGCTGCTACTACATGAATTTACACAGATCTGGAAGTAAAATTCAATTGCATCTGCAAAGACATGGGTAACATTTCTCAAGAACAAAGTGCACCTGAATACAAGCAACTTTTAAAAACATGTCTCAATGTACTCGCAGAAGGTGATGCTGTATTCCTACTCAAAATAAGGCTTACACCATTTCTCAAACTGCCCCTGCACAGTGTGTCCTCTCACATGGGTTCTCCTACTGGTCACTCTCCCCAAAAGAGCAGAATTACATCCACATTTTGCAGTCTGGTGCTTGTTCTGCCCCCTCGTCTTGTCTTGGCGTGACTGTGGATGTCAGGGAAGTAACTCCTCACAGACTCACGGCAAGTCAGAGCACTGTTAGTGCACCGTTTGTGCTGCTGGTACCTCTCCAGACAGTCTGCAGCCTAAGATCATTGGGGCAGATGCCCTTGCTCTTACTTAAACTGATCCAAGCAAGAATGGAGGACTCCACATTTAGCATGTGGAGAACTGGTTACCCATATATCATTTGAAGTCTACGAAGTCATAACTGTTACCTAATTGTTTTGCTTCACACAAGTGACAGAGCATCGAAACCAAGTTGTAAGAAACATGTGGATCTCATTTACTCAGACAGGCACCTCTTTTTCTGAGTCAGGATTAGTTGCACAGTTGCTCAACTGTGCAGCCTTTAACACATGACCACTGCTCTCTGTGACTAATCCCACGGCAGTAATCACAGATTGGTAACCTCCATTAGTAGGTATTATTTGACACTCATAAAGGCTGCACAATGCTGCTCAAGTTCTAAGTAGTAGCTGTATTTATTTCTTTTTAAACTATGAAGCAGTGCATCAGCAATTCTCCAAGCAGTTCTCCAAAACAGAATCACCACAAAGGAAGTGAAACATATCTCACCTTTTCTCCTCTTTCTCCAGGGTCACCCTGATGAAAATAATCGGAGCAAAGAAGTCGTAAGTTACTAGCGCAAGCAAAAATCAAAGTGTTAGTGTTACTATAATTAGTATGTCAGTTACTAGCAATTACGCCACTACTGGGGTCATTGTCTCAGATGATAAAATCCAAGTCTTATGATTCTGTTAATGGCTTAGAAGGCTCCTTGGGGGAGACGAAATGCCTTAATTGCCTTGAACTTGGCTGTGAACACAGTTTATTCAGAGCAAAGAGCCTTCAGTGCTTCTTATATTCTCTGTAACAAAAAGATGGCTTATAGCCATTATTTTTCAAAGTTATAACTTGCTTGAGAAACTGGCTCAATGGCAAATGCACTTCTGCACATCAGCCTGACCCTGAGAACTCATGTCTGCATTTCTGGCTCCGAACTGCACTCTGGCTCATCTCTGCCCCCTCTGATGGCTGGCAGTAGCTAGGCAACTCAAAAGACTACAGCGGTGAATAAGAATTAAGCATCAACTGCCGCAATTTGGCTTCTTCTGTATACAAAGTAAGAAAAGGTCATGCTCACAAATGGTTTGTTTTCACTCCTGATGGACAAGCAGCCAGTCAGTAAATGTAAAGAGCCTGCCCTGCGTGTCTGTCAGCAGCAGCGTGATGCACAGAATCAGCTGAAGAGCACATGTGAACCAAAGATGCACGCTTGCAGCTGATGGGATTAGAATTTAGCATTACCCATTCCAAGAAGCCCACAGATCCCATCATCTCAGACACGTCGAGATTTCTTTTAAATTAAGTTATCATAAGCCTTATGTTCTATTTCACTTGTTCAGTATTAAAACAACAGAACAAATTATTTAACAATAAAATTAGTGCAAAGAGACATTCTGATGTAACAAATACAGGCCGAGACACGCTCCTAATGAGGGTAGTAGCAGAATCAGCCCTCAAGACTTAACTCTGACATTTGTCAAAGAATTGACCACAGCAGTTCTTGAAAAGAAGTCTGAACCACATTGTAAGGAGCATAAACAAAGCCTTTCCAAAAAGGTCCCCAAATTCCCAAACACTTGCAGGCATTTTGCATTGAGTTGGCAGTGGATGCATATGCGTCAGGGCCACTGACTGGAATTATACATGCACAGCCGAAGAATATGCTTCTTTATGGTGAGATGTGTAAAGCCTCTTACCGCAGCGATCACTGGAGGCAACAGATCATTAAAAGCCAGGCAGAATATAAACCCAAGTTGGAAAGCATGGCTGTCATCTATAGATGCACTCACATACTGTGTGCTTCTTTTTTTAATCCATTTTCAATACCAACCTTAAGCCCTGCTGCTCCCTTCTCTCCTGCTATGCCAGGCAAACCCGGTTCACCCTAAAGGCAAAGAAAACAAAAGACAGGGTGAAGAAAGACATGATGAAGTATATTAACAGCATTTCCCCTACTGTCTCATATTGGGTAACTAATGATAAAATTTTAAAAGAGTCTGTGAATACGTACTCCACAGTTGGGCACTAAAATGCCTTATTTCATCAGTTAGGGTAGATTAACTCTAATTAACTCCTGTATAGAAAAGAAATAATTCTACGGAAGCCAGTGGAAATACACAGATGTCAAACTAAATAGAAAACAGAACTGTGACTTCTGATTCTGAAAAGCTGGCCAATCAACTTTAAGAGCATAGTCTTCACAGCAAGACTGCCAATGCTTTCCTCTTCTCTACAAGTTAGAAATACTGCAAGAAAGGCTTATCTTAAATGATTTTGACATTTGTGCTTCTGGTCTCATATGGAAGGTAGATAACGAAGAAAAATCAGAAGGGTCCGTTCCAGAAATGGAAGAGCTTGGAAGAGCCAACAGCTTTCTAATTTCTAAAATCTATCTTACTTGTCAATTTTTCATACTTTTACACCACTAACTGAAAAGTAGATTTTAAAGATTTAAAAATATTCAGCATTACATCAATGTTCCAAATTTGGGGTATGTTTAATGGATACTATATACATTCTTCCACAGTTCAAGGGGTCATAAATAATTTTCATAAGTCAATCAAATAACAGTTATGTACAAACTTTTTTTTTCCCCCTGAATTTAAGAAGCAAAAAAAACAATCAACCAAACGAAAAAAAAAGCCCTAAACAAACCCTTAAAGATATTTCCTACTGTTTATTTCCCAGATTAACGGAAAAAACAGATATTATTTATTTTAGGTAAAATGATAAAGCAATGATTAGACTTTATTATAAAACAGCTAGGGTTGATGGCTAATTATGTAAAACCTACTGCAGAAGTATGCCTCAGTTTCACGAGAAATACCTATCTTCTTTCATAACCCTCATGTACACCCCTGTATGGCTCTTCTGGGGTGGCAAAGCATCAAAAAATAACATCCAAAAAAAAAGATTTGAAAAAGCCTGCAGCTAAGTTCTTCTACAAGCCCTTTGCTATGCAAATGTATAAAAACGTCTAAAAGTTAAATACAATAGCTAACATAGTAATCGAATTAGAAACAGTAATTCATATCAGAATCTCAGTGGACAACTCTCATATCGTATTCAAACTTAGTAGACATGATGTACCAACACTCTACTTCAAAGTTACAGAGGAGTTAAGATAAAGGCTTGTTCCAAATGCAACGACGTGTATCTTCCAATCCTCCATAAAAGCCTGCCATTCAGAAAGGACTTTTCTCTTTCTTATTTGCACAGTCACATTTTAATGATCGATAAACTGTGATTCTCCATGAAGGCAAGTTCCATTCTATTTCTAAGTTAGGTATCGTCAGGGTCACCAGTTACATATTAATTTCATCAACAGTTGGACTATTTCAAAATATAAAACAAAACCATTGCGGTTCTAGTGAAACTCTAGTGAGGTATTTTTTGAGCCAGAGAAAGCGTTAGGTACCATTAAACTCATAGGGAATTAAATAGCCATTTTAGTCAGCCCTTGTCAAGGCTCCTTTGTACTACAGTAGCTCTAAGGCTGGTGTAGTAGCACAGGCGTTTGATATATGAGTGGTCAGGATCTGAAGCTGTTGGAGATTAAGCGTAAGTGTCCTAAAGGATTGACCTAAAAGGCACTTGAAGAAAACTGCCAGCTGACAAAATGAAGCAGAAGGGATCAATGAATATGCACTTGTTTCTCCTCATGCCCACATCCCAAACAAGATTCTTTCTGTCCCCTTCACTTTAAAACAGCTGCTGTCACCTGACACTTTCAGGGGTTTAAATCTCCAATCAAAGGGTTGAAGTCCCAAGCTTGCACTTTCCAGGTTTACATATCAGTGCTATGAATGCAGAGAACTACTACTGTGACGAAAGGCAGACTGCAAAAATAGGACAAAGGAATTATCTTATTTTCTTTGGAAAAAAAGTGAAAACCTCAGATTGTCGCCCAGTCATAGTAAATCCCTATTCATACCAACGGTCTCATTTCAGATCTATATGAGACTTTCCTATGGCCAACAGTACACTTCTGGCACCGAAAGTACTAGTCAGACGCATTCGCACAGCAGAAATTAGCTCTGGGAACGTGAAAGATTGAAGGCAAACCTAGAAGGACAGCACAGAAATGACCTTGTGGCTTTATGCTTTTGAAGCAATTATCCTTCTGTTTCCAACAGCCAGAAGAACAGGGGCTAAAACAATTTTCTGCCATAGCTACAATATTTCTTTCCCTATTTTAGAACCCTATTTTCTTGTCCATAGAAGGAATCAGGGGGTAATAATATTAAATAAAAATGTATAGAACATAAGTTACTCTTGTATCCTGTTCCTCGTGAACATTCCCAGCGCACAGCAAAACACGTGTTGTGGCAGGGAGCCTCCCTTTTTCACACTGCATGTCTTGTAGCTATGGCAGTCTGGCTTTACGTGTAGATATTTCAACAGTTCCACTAAAACCTAACACAAAAAACCCAACCAAACAAAAAAATCAAACCACAAAAACCCAAGACCCCCCCCCCAAACCAAAACCAAAAAAGCCTTGTCAAAGCCTTGACATTCGTCAGGAAACTCCAAAAGTACTTATGACGCAGAACAGCAGCTAACATTTTGAAAGCAAGTAGATTGATAGCTCTTCCCTTGCTATACACTGAAATACTGTGTTATTTCAGGAATACTGGTCGCAAAAGACGATTTTGATTCTTGGCATGAAAATAACTTAAAATACTTCTGTTAGGAAGTATAGTTAATTACTTTCCCTCCATTTAGTTACTTTTAGTTATTTATTTATTTATTTATTTATCAAAGCATATATTAAAACTGGCGTGCAAAATGCTGTCTAAGTCTGTTTCAGCCCCACAGGTCAGTGTTTTGGAGATGAACAAAAATTATACCTGCCCTTTAAAAGGCTGAAGACTGTTACACTGCTGTTCAAGGACTGATGCATGCAAGGGAAAACTAGACATTCAACAATGTCATCTCATACAATAATTTCAACCAGACTGCTGTTCAACTTGGTAAAATGAAAGAAGCTATAAAACTAGATCCTTAATCTCACGTATTTTTTACATTCACCAGGCCATGGCTAATGTCTTTTCTGACTCACATTGCAGTCTGTCTTTAACAGTACTGACAACAAAGTTGTTAGGCTGCAGAAACAATTGTCTTCTGTACGTCACCTAGCTTTCAAATCAAGACAGCGTTTATGGTTTTTTATTTCACAGAATCACAGAATGGCTGAGATTGGAAGGCACCTCTGGAAATCATCTGGTTCAATTCTCCCTACTCGAGCAGGGTCACCTAGAGCCGCATGCCCAGGACCATGCCCAGATGGCTTTTAAACATCTGCAAGGATGGAGAATTTACAGCCTCCCTGGGCAACCTGGGCAAGTGCTCAGTCATCCTCACAGTAAAAAAAGTTTCCTGCTGTTCAGAGGGAAACTGCTGTGTTTCAGTTTGTGCCCATTGCCTCTGGTCCTGTCACTGAGCACCACTGAAAAACACTTGGCCCATCCTCTTTGCACCATCCCTTCCCGATGCGGTTGGCCACGTTGATGAGATTGCCCCCCGAGCCTTCTCTTCTTTACACTGAACAGCGTCAGCTCTCGCAACCTTTCTTCATAGGAGAGGTGCTTCTGTTCCTTACTCATCTTCAAGGCCCTTCATTGGACTCTGTCCTGTATGTCCATGTCTCTTCTGTACTAACGAGCCCACAACTGGACACAGTACTCCAAGAGTGGCCTCACCAGTGTTTTTTCCCATTTAAAGAGTAACCTTGTCTATACTACATCTGGTTTTACGTCATAGCTTGCCTTTCTGCAGTCATGAACTCCTGAGAAATCATCACTCAGGGACAGAGGGATTGGAATCACTAAAACAAAACATGTCCTAAAACCTTCTAGTGCCTACGTAAAACCAACCCATCACCCCAATTAAAACTGGAATGAGGGCCACACCTCACCCTCACACAAGAAAAAGATGCAAGGCCCAGAGAAATTGTATGAAGCCACCCTCAGAGCATTCCCTTGGAACTTTTCCCTGAGAGGGATGGACTGTGGGGAAGATCCTGTGGGGAGGTATGAAATGTCTCAGTACTCAGTTTAAAGGAATGGTGACTACCCCTTTCTGCTCTTCTCCTGCATTCTTATTCTCAGCTAGACCACACCACAGAAGCTGTGCTGTGCAATGAACATCATGTGATATGATATACCATAACAAAAATAAATTCTCCCTAATGGCATTGAGATGGGCTATGATTTCCGCATACTGCCTCAGCAGTGTGGGGCTTAAATGACACTGTGATTGACAGAGAAATAGTCTAGTGGGGTGCTGTGGTACCAGCACTATCTTACCTGAATACACTATCTACTAAGGTTTTGCTGTACTTGTAAAAGCAGTAACAAAACTACCAGACGCACACACGCCATGCCCCAAACTGGTAAATGTGCAAATATTGCATCAGAAATACTCTTTAGGTAGCCTTTAACTTCTGTTTCATATAAAGTTGTTTTCTCTTGCCTTTGAGTAGCTGGACCACCCCCGAAAGGATTCTGTTTTCATGGTATGACCCATTATACCAATAGACGATAAAATATTAGAAAATGCTAAAAAAGCTGCCTTTTCTGAAAATTCATGTAAAAACTATGTCCTACTATAAGATAATCCTCTAGCCTCTTGTCTACTGCAGAAAACGACGCTGCCACTAGAAGCTTTGTAAGCATTTAAGTCCCCAGTTATTCATGACAAACATCCAAATTTCTTCAGTTCCAGTTTGCTGAATTTACAAATGGCCTCGGAATGGCAGAAATAAAAATTTCCAGCAAACATGCTATTATTCCTTCAATTACTCAAAATCAGGCAGCTTAGCTCAGCAGGAGTGTAAATGTTCCAGTAATTTATTTGATGACCACTTACACAGAAAAATGCTGCAGACATACTGGGATTTTTTTGCTGTTGTTTATATGCTATAGGGAAATTGCAGGGTCCCCATCAGTGGACTAATGACAGTGCATTTTCAAACAGATACGTTGCAATGCTGCGTTTGCTGTCAGTAACAGGAAAGTCTTTAACATGTTACTCGAGCTAATGGCAGCTCTCCATCTACAGCTAATTAAGTTTCACGTGTTAGCTCCAAACAGGAGGGCAGGCACTTTGGTTCCTCAAAAGTGGCAGCACTCTAACAAACTAAGTTACTGACACTGCTGCGATAAATTAGAAAGAAGACTGTTTCATCAGCCAACTGTGATGACAAGGCATGAGTTATGAACAAGTTTTGTTAGAAGGTCACCATCAGCTATGCAAAACCTTCTGATGATTTCCCGAACTGGCTTCAATAAAATGCTCTGAGACTCAGAAATGTTTGGATTTTTCTTCCAATTAATATCAATTACCAGGGTAAACAAAATGCTAACATGTCAAGAATACACCCAACCCAGCCATTCAGTTCAGGAGTTTCTGATAGTTCAAAGAATAACCAGAAGGATGTTCCTGTGGACAGCACACCAGAACACCTTAGTTAAAGGCCTGGCACTGTCGAGTCTATACTAACTGTGTAACATTGACAGACTGTCTCTGTCTTTCCTGTATTTGGTCACAGAACATCCTTCAGCACCCTGCTCAATAAATAGGTGTAGTAATTTCCTCAGATACTTTCATGGTAGGGGCAGTCTTAATGTTTACACTGAAGCGAATCTGAATTTGATGCGCATTCAAGCGTGTAGAGCACTGCTTGGGCTAAGCTGCTAATACGAGAAAAATCTGTCAATATGAACTCATAAAACCCACTTCAGAACAGGTCTGAAAATGTATCACCCACTACAGTCCATATCAAAGGAGTCAAGGCAGTTGAAAGCATACTTCTCCCTACTGGAGTGCTCTGTGCCCTGGAGGCATATACCTTCATATCCAGAATTAATCAGCTAAAAATAACGTGGCTGGAGGCCCCAGCTTTTCTTGTTTGTAACAGAAAAACAGCCTGGAGGCTGCTGTTCTGAAATAAGTTTGGTTTTGGTGAGATGCATAACTCTGTCTACACCAGCTGGTTGATATCCACCTCACCCTGAGAAGAAAGGCTGTCAGTATTGCTATATTTTTCCGTCACTAGAATGTAATCAATTTTAAGGATAAGGAAATACAAGAGGCCCCCAAACCTAATCCAGTCTAATTTTACTCTAAAATACATAAACGAGGACAGAAGGGGAAAAAAGTGCTTTCTCAGACATGTTACTGTGATTTCCATTTCAAACCAGGGTTGAATTACCTCCTTTCAACTTGCTTTTCACCCTGCTCAAAAGTAACTTAAAATTGTTTGTTTAAGGACTGGAAATCTCTCTTGGCCCACTCACCAGCTGAAATTAAGTGGAAAGACTCTACAAGACTCAGCTGGCCTGCAAACCTGTCTGAGAATTTGTGAACGACATTTAAAGGTTTCCTTCCTTCATATTTCTTTATTTGAAAAAATGTTAGTACACGCATACCCTTCCTCATTTTTCTAAAGAAATGTGATAATACTACTTTCAAAATGTGTCCTCTACATAGTACAGTATACACTGGTGGTGAAATACGTGTAAATCAGAGTAATGAGAAGCATGAAGAAAGCAATAAGAAATGTGCACACCCAGGCTCTAAGTCTACAGATAAGAAGGGAAATTCGTCTGAGGTTTATCACACTGCTATCGTCAAACTACTGAAACAATTTGACATGAAGGGGTCTATCCCGACCACACATTCTGTTCTCAATACACCTTTACAATAACCCCAAAATACCAAGTACTACATAAGAAAAAGCATTCCATGGATGTACAGAACGAGGGATTTAAGCATTCAAAACAAACTGCTATTTAAAACAAAGAGACTCAGTTGCACAGACTACAGAAACTGGGTTCCTTCAGACCAAATGCGATCCTTACTTAGGGAAGCTTCCCCTTTCTCCTTGTGTTGTTGCTGCAGTCACTGGGAGTCCTTATCATATCAGTACCACTTAACAATACCAGAATACATATTCTATAGTTGCGCAGTTGAACTTTCCAAGAATCCTTCTGCGGCGATTTCAACATGTTTAATGTAGGGATCTGATATCCCTAGATCACTGCAACCTCATATCTCTGTGTATGTATAACCCTTTTTTGTACTATTCAAGTGCCTGAGGACCTCTTGCCAGGGATTGGGAAAGGGAAGGTTATCTCCCATAGCATCTTGCTAGGAAACAACCTGCTACAGGTGGATTGCACAACAGTGTGCAAAGGAAGGGGAGCACTCAGAAAGACTCTCTCTCCTTGCTGTGTCAGAAAGTTTCCATCCATCCCAGGGCCAACACTCTCTCTAGCAGTAGGGATTATTAGGCAGCGTCTTTCCAGTTACTGTTCTCAACAAGACAAGCAGAGTTTAGCTATAGTTTCCAAACTGCAGAAAGAATGTAAACGCCCTTGCAACACTACCTGTGATGTTTCACTGAATTTGTCCCAAAACAAAAAAATGTGCGAAGTTTTTATGGCAATGATTTTGCTACTACTCTTAATACAAGAAAAATCTATTAGCTAACAGTCCTGCAAAAACATGTGGGTCATGTAAAATTACACTTACTCTAATATCTAGAGATTGCCTAAGAGAAGTGGCTCATGTGTTAAGGGATTAGAAAATTGTTCTAAGTGCACTCAGAGTTTATGATCTCATTCCCAGACCTATTGGTCAGACTTGTCAATCGTCTCCCATAATCCACTATTTCAATTAAAGAAGAGGTGAAGGGAAACAAAAAGGAAAACTACAGACACACATATAAGATAGAGATGACCTAACTGTATTATTCAATCGCTTAAGGAGAGAGCAAAGCTAATTCACTGCTGACATTCACTGGCTGAAAAATATTTCATTGACCAGATGAGGAAAGCATTCACACACACTTAATTTTAAGCATGTGCTTAACACTCACTGCCTTTTAAACTAAGAAAAAATATTAACTTGAAACTTAGTGCACTGCACATGCTGCTGTTTGACACAGTGAGCTCACTGATTAAAAGGCTACCAAGACAGTAAGGCTTTTGTAAAGCCTTTTAACTACGTAACTTCTAAAAAGGGGATGACTTGCATCACACGTTCAAGTTGAGTTCAACTATTTTGCAAATCAACATGAATCTGTATGAGTAAAGCCAGGAGTGCCAGCAGCCGGCTCACAGTACAGCCCAACTCTTACAGTTACTTCTCAGGCCTTCATTCAACAATACCTTCTGTGTGACACTGCACTGAGAATCTGCTTTTTCATAGAAATTGGAAGAATGGACCTATTGGTAGCAAAATATTGGCATGGGAGTCCTAGGCTGCACTATACTTTCGAACTTTAGATAAATAATTCTTCAATTTAACTTTATTTCTACCACTATTCCCAAGCTAGAAGAATTTGTTACTGATTTCTTAAAAGACATATAAACATTCAACTTTTATCTGCTTAGTATTATATGAAAATAATACATTTTTTGCACATAAGGAAGTGCTTGCTACTCAACATCAACCAACAACAGAATGTGACCACATTTCATTTTTATCTATATGGGTTTTGTCCTAGTATCTAGATTTTAGTTTAGTAATTAATTATTTTTTTTCTTAGAAGTTAAAAGTAAAATAGGCCATCTACACTAAAAATACGCTCACATCTTTATTAAAGTTGTAATAATTTAAGAATGTCTTCCAAGTTTTAGATGCCATAAGTATTGAAATAAATAAAATAAACATAATACCATAAATTGAAAATGTTAGGAGCTCTTTTTAGAGCACAATTTAAAGTTGAGAAACAGCATTTAAAGATGTGTTTGCATTTTCCCTTAATCAAAAGCAATTGCATATTTCTATTTTTCCCCATGAAAGATGACTGCAGGTAAGTCTACATGGTCTCCTAAAAACAGACATACAAGAACTTTGCCAATATAGCTTAAAAAAAATTCCACGTCTGCCAAAATGACGCTTTAATAATCAGATAAGTTTTGCACATTTGACAGATTTGACTTTTTTCATCAACATCCATTTTTTCTGCTCATCTGAGTGAAGATTTCTGGCTAAAGTTTGGGTGATGATTCTATTAAAAGTAAAGCTCTTGGATAAAATATGAATTATCAGTTCTATTCAACGTGGTTTGCAACTTCACCCTGTCCAGTCTTCTTACATCTTCCTGCACATCCAAAGAAAATCATGCTACAAAGTGTGTCTTCACTGGCTTTTCACTCATACTTTCATCACAAAAATTGCTTGAATTATGTATAGCAACAGCATCTGTGTTGGTAAGTACTCTCTACCATTCATGTTGCAATTGAACGCAGCTATAAAATACGAAGGAAAAAATCTCAGGTGCTAATGTAATTTTTTTCAAAATTTTTTTTTATAATTTCTTATGTGCTATATATAACCAATTCTAAATATTGTTTCTTTTGTTGTTCCACAGTAGTCATAATACTCCGTGAATATTTTAAAAATAGGTTCCTAGCATTATCAGTATAACAAAAGTGAAATAAGTGATTATTACGTATTTTCTTATAACCACTGCCAAAACAGAGGTCTATTACNTCTCAAGTGCTAATGTAATTTTTTTCAAAATTTTTTTTTATAATTTCTTATGTGCTATATATAACCAATTCTAAATATTGTTTCTTTTGTTGTTCCACAGTAGTCATAATACTCCGTGAATATTTTAAAAATAGGTTCCTAGCATTATCAGTATAACAAAAGTGAAATAAGTGATTATTACGTATTTTCTTATAACCACTGCCAAAACAGAGGTCTATTACTTTATATTATGCTATTAGAAACAATACATCCTTTTGGTTAGGAAAGAGGAATTAAAATTAAATTATTTGAAACACCTTAGTGCTTTTATTCCTAGGGCATTTGGGGAGGGAGGCAGAAGGCGGCACTGTACAAAATGATCCTTATGAACTACTATCTAGTGCTGCTTACATGTAGTGAACAACCTGTATCACACATTTTCCTTTTGGTGTTCGCCGCAAGTGCTTTTGAAGTTCACTAGGAATGTTAGTGCTTGTGAGAACAACAGATGGATAATACTGTTTACAGTCAGGGAGGGATATTATTTAAACTTCATCACCAGATTGCCCAACAAACCTTAGCAATGCTGTGAAAAAGCCCTGCTGCTTTACTGTGACCCCTCCGCATGGAGGGCTGTTCTGAACTATGAGTTAACTTGGTGATGGCACTGAAAGATAACACTGACTTGCCTGAGTTAGCATTCCCTCTCGGTTGTGTGCAAGAATATTTCTGTTTGATTTACTTCTCTGCATTTTCATCCCCAACTTCAATTTCACATTCTTCTCCACCTGTGTTTCCAGTCTCTTTTTATTCTCTCTATGTAGGTTGTATTGACAATGTATTAGCACTGTATAAATACCCAATATTAACGTAAGTGTTTGCATCATGGAACTGAGCTAACGAAAAGCAAAAAAAAAAAGATCTGCAGAAAGACTTAGTTTGTAAATATACTGTCTAAAGTCACACACCACTAATACACATTTCTCTCTGGAACCTATCAGTCATCATCAAATTCGAACATCAGACTTTCAGCTTAATTAATGACATTTGCTGCCTGTTCAAGTAAAACTAGAAAAAATTACTTCAGAGTACAAACCAGATTGTACAGTCTTTTCTATGAAGCCAATTGGAAACCACAGCTCTAGAGGCAAGGTTGCATGTTGCCCATGTGAACAAGCCGAAGTGGCTTTAATTAACTGCATAAATAATGGCAGTGCTGACAAAGTCACTGAACTCACCACTTGTCCGTCTTTCCCTGGAACACCAGGCACTCCAACAGAACCCTGGTGGGAAACAGATGCCAGTGTTTAGCAAATTAAACAGGTCATGAAACCTTTCATCTCTTAATACGGTACTTAGAAACGATGGTGAATGCTTGCTTATTGTAACTGCAATAAATTTTTCAAAACCTAATTTTTATTCAAGCTGAGCTCCCTTTTCAGTTGACATTTTATACTAATTAGACATGTTCTCATGTTGTACATTTTAATGACCGTCCCACTGTATGGCCTCTACTAGAAACAAGCTTCAAGCTGATGGTTGCTTTGTAATGTTGCGGCTGCTTCAAAAGAAATGTGAGAATTAAAACATAATTTCATTTAATATTCTCGATAAATTTTGAGACTGTTCCTACACAGTCGAACATAGCACCTGAACAAAACCATTGATGCTTCAAGAGGAATGCTTCAAGCTCAGTAACTGGTAGCACCAATATATTTTAAGGTTTTTAAGAGATAATGTGCAACCATTCAGCCTGACAGTACAAATTACAGATACCCTTCTAAATCGCATCAGTATTACTGCAATCAAAATTTAAAAGCCAACACAACCCAAACACAAGGAGCAGACAGAGGAGGAAAGCAAAATATTAGCACTGACTCGTGACATTGGCAGGATCTTTTTACAAAGCTCTCACACTAAGTTTCTGTGTGATGGACAATTTTTTTGAAGGAACTTGCGCAACTGTTGGTACAGATGTTCTGTGAAAACCTGAGGTGTGAGGAAAGCAGGAAAACTGCATGGGCTTACACAACGTTCACCTCTTTTTAATATAATAATGTTGTTGCTCAGCAAGGAAACTGAAAGCATGATTTTTGTTTTTCATTTTTAAACACCTTAACAGGATATGTGATAGCTGTTTGACAGGTTTGCACCCTAAAAAGAGGCCAGGGGACTGGTAAAGGCAGAGGCTTTGTCAACAGTGAAATGTGCAGTTTCCCAAAACCCTCAAAACAAATAAGCACTCTGTGAATCCCTTGGTGCCCTGCTTGCTTTGTCCCCCAAGAATCAGCGCATTACAATTCCTCCTCTATCCACATTGGTTGGAGGTTTCAGTTGAAATGGTTTAGTCAAAGAACACCAACACCCAAAGGGAATGCATCCAAAATGGATGCATGTTTGTCAATTAACAGAGTTCAGAAATCCTGTGCAACAAGAAAAGGACGCAACCCATGAGGGCTTCAAAAAACCTCCAACATTTGAATGCCCTGGAGGATCCAGCTCATAGCAGAGCTGCAAAAACTAGAAGACAAAGCTCAAGAGGCATTAAACCACTGGCCTCAATAAACCATCCTATTCAGAACAGTTCCTCCTCTCAGCGAGCCTTCTATAGCTGCTGATTTTTCTTATGACACAGGATGTTAGGAAGCGTGTCTACCATGCCAAGTAAAAGTTTATCAGATATGCAAAAGCTCATCAGCACATGGGTTTTGGTGATGCTGTACATGTAAAACACCATCCTCCCCAAGTCTTAGGGTAATGGCAAATTAGACTTCCGTGCAGCTTTAGTGTCACATTCCTGCACTGCCAAACACGAAGGGTAGTCCTTTCCTTCAGCCTGCAAACTCTGTTCAGCTCACAGCTGACAAAATCCCACCAATTTATATGCTTCGGGATTACATGTTTACATAACAGCAGGTTTCTCTTTCTTTTGTTCAAAAAGTTCCATTTGAACAGATGCAAGAAAACGTTCACCTTAAAGAATATTATCTCTGAAGAAAAAAAGACAGAGGTGGCATACTTCTTACATATGTTAATACTACTAATTCCTTTCCTCTTTCTTTTTTTCTTTACAAAAAGTAAGCCTGTTTTATTAAATATATTCCACTCAACTTCTTAATCTTTTGAAGTCAACTAGAAAATTACCTGCCTTGCTGATGCATGGATTAGGTGCTGGAAAAGTGCCACTTACTACCTGTTATTGCTGATATATCTAGGACTGTTTTAATGGCGTAATTCCATAAATCCTAAGCTCACTCCATCAAACTGGGGCAGTCAGCTTTAATGAGCGTCAATAATGCTGAAAGCATTCCCAGGAAGTCAGGTCTCAGGTTACCGAAGGAACAGGAAGACACCGGCAGACCACCTGAACACCTCCAACCAAGCACCATTTATCAGCAACACCTATGTCCTTTGTTTCTGCTGCTTAATTTTTTAGTCATATGGCACTGATCTACTTGCTTAAAGACATGCATTTAATCAGAAACTCTATCTCCCCACCTTTCACAACATTTTAACTTTGGTTTCTTAGTTGTACCAGTGCATGAATAAGAAAATTACAGTGACCTTTTCACCTGAAAGTTGAGCAGACAGATTGAAAACAGTCTGCTCTACGTAGTTTGAACTTTCTATGATGGGGAAACGAGAAATTCGATGTCTCACATTATATGGCTGCATTTTGCAAAAATGAAATTCAGAGCCTAAACTAACTGATGCAATGCAGTGTACAGTAGCTAATTCCATTCACCTTTCTGCTCACAATTTGGCACCAGAAGGAATAATCACTTCCACAGTATTGTTGTTTATACTATACCTTTTGTCCTGGAGGCCCCTGAGGTCCCTGCAAAGGGAAAACAATTCAATTAACATCATAATTCCAGCCAATTTAAACTGAAATGACCAATTAAAAGTGTCTTATTGTGTAAGCATTCTGACACTGGACTGGAACCAGTTGGTGTTTTATACATCAAGGAAAAGTAAAACTTTTTGCTCAAAATGCACAATGGATCTTTTCTCTTCTCTTTTGGAACCGACCTTACTACTAACTGGAAGACTCATATTCTCCCCGCTTCTAATCTTTTCTCTTCCAACCCATCTGTTTCTTCTAATACGGACACATCTGTCAGCATTAAGACAACGGTGTTTTTTCTCTATCTGATACCAGCTAACAGCCAGCTGCGTGTCCACAGTAATACATCTGCTCAGCAGCATAAAAACAAGGTTTATGCAAACAAGTACTTTTAAGATAGAGAGAAACGTAAGCCTCAAAATCTCCTTACCTTCTAGATACCAGCACACACGATTATGTTTTACCCAACACATGATCGGTGCCATCGTTTGCAAGTTAAGAGAAAAATCACTAAGAATTAATTTCAGAAATCATTAGGAATGCTCTTGCAAAGTAAAGAATTACCATTTTGTCCCCAGGACCTGAGAAAGCAGAAGAGATATCTCAATTCAGGAAAGCTTAACTGCTTAATGTCATACAGGAGTCAAAGTCTCATTGACATTAATAGGACCTATTTATCATCTGGCGTCTCAGAAGTATGCAGGTGGTTTATGGCCGCAGTGGAGAGGGGAGGCAGCAGGGAAACAGATCAGCCGACCACGTCTTTGACATTTTGGCAGTCTGTTTTGGTGAGACCCAGACCACGTCCACCTCAGTTCTTACACACTCTTTTCCCCGTGTTCCTACTATGGGCGCTGGTGCAATCTGTGGGTGCTGGTGCTGTATCAAGCAAGGTGAATTCTGAGTCCATAAGGGTACAAAACAAAAAGCTGTAACAGGAGAATACAAATTCTTCTGATATGTGAAAGAATACAAGAAGACTTGGTTGATATCAGAACTGCAGTTATTCAGAAATTCATCTTGAACGAAAGGATTGCTGCTTCAAAATGCAGGGCCAGTTTTATTTTTAAGGTAGCATGAAGTTAGGCAGAATCCTCCCCTGTTGGTAGATGCAGGGGAGGATTTGGAATATTGCTCAGATGCATCTTTGAACTGCTAACATGGAAAAGCTCCACCGGTGGTAATTCTGGTCCTGGATCCACTGATGTGGATGAAAATCTTGCAGTTTTAAATGCGGAATCATACATCTAAGGTTGGGCATCAAAATTTGCGGAAGGTTTGCATAGATCAGTGTTGTTTCTTCAAACTTCTGCCCGATTGTCTCAGCAGAACTACAGTCTTCTAAGCATCTCCTTTTGACTGTAGGGACAGATCGTGTTAATGGAAAGCCACCTGTGAGGTGCAGGGTGACAAGTTTACGCCCTTATCTTCAAAAGGAAGCAAAAGTACTCATGCTCAGAACTGCTGATGACCAGAGCAGTGAGTGGAGTGTTATCTGCTCTTTCAGACTGGAGAAAAATCCCCCCAACCCACTGAATTTCAAAAAAACTGCTACTTAAATCAGATCATCTTTTTATGAAGTGCCTAAGTTCTAACCCAAAGATG
This sequence comes from Steatornis caripensis, assembly GCA_013398225.1. Taxonomy (NCBI): domain Eukaryota; kingdom Metazoa; phylum Chordata; class Aves; order Caprimulgiformes; family Steatornithidae; genus Steatornis; species Steatornis caripensis. The sequence continues at coordinate 479,905 of VZSC01008257.1, forward strand.
TGCTAGAGACTGAGGAAACCAGTAATAGTGAATGTGGTAACCGAAGAACAGCCTATTTCTTGAGCCTTGCTTGCACACAGTCTCTAAGAAAACTAAAGATAGGGAAAAAACCTAGACAAAACAAGTCAAGAGGATGTTGGTAGGTGAGTGTGGCCTGCTGGCTAAGGAACTGCAAATATAACTACGTACTCCACAAACAGTTTTTTTTCCCTTTCTTCCATGGAGAAGTAGGTTTCTTCCAGTGACTATCCTTGTTCTGTGAGAAAAACGCAAGTTTGTCTAACATCTTAAAAACTCCAAGACATTAATGCTCAAACTAGAGCTTTCCTACATCACTGTTGCCAAAATAGGCTCCAAATGTCTAAGTCCTGGGCATCAGTTATCTGTTCACCTTTCGCATATTAACCAGTTGCATTTTGGGGGTATTTCACATCTGAAGAAAAGTCCCTCCATCAGTAGGCCAGACTGAACACAGAACAACTGAAGACTACCTTCATAGCTCACACGTGTTGCTTTTATGCCAAGGAATGGATATTGCCTCTTCAGATTCTAACTACTTAAGAAGCTAATAAAACCTTCTGAAGACATTCAGCTATATCATAGGATCACTGGGGAGCCCTCAAGCTACTGTTTGAAGGTAAAATGATCATTCACTTATTAATACTATCCCCCAAAGTAAACTGTTAAATGTGCTCCCTTGTTGAGCACTTTGTGCCTTGTGCTTGCAACTGTCAGCCTGTGGGATGGATGTATTTCAAGACATTGCAGATGTCTCCAGGAGAAGATCTTCCCCCAGATTTTCTCCCTCACCATTGCCATCATTCCAGCTGCTCCAGAGGAGTTATTAAATAAGAAAATATTTACATAGTAGCATGATCTTGCTCTCATTGTGCCTTTAAAATGAATCAGAGAAAAGCAGCAGCAGATACTTATCAATAAATATTTTATACAATTAGCAGTTTTCCATTTCTGATACTTAAGCTTTTACTCAGCCTGGAAATGGCTCTGGCGTCTCATGCCCATTGAGCTACCATGCCACTTGATGACAAGAACAGTCCTCAACAATACAGCTACCTTCAGCACTACGCTCAGAAAACCAAATGCAATTAAAAACTTAGCTAAAGCGATACATTTCACAATTTACACATGATAACGAGTGCTTCTTATCCTTTGGATGTTCAGACCATAAACCACAGCTGAATAGGAACCGTTTTTCTTTACAAGCACTGCTTCCTAGCATTGGGAAGGAACCTCAAAGCCACTGGAAACTCAGCAGCCCGTCCATTAACGGCTCCCATCCCTCCCCCACATAAGCCTGCCAGCAGCCACTTAAACAGAAAACCTGAAATTAAATTACTACCAGAAAACAGCTTAAAAAAAATTTAAAACACTCTGGAATTGCTGTAAAGTGCCCATTTTCTATGAGTTATCTACATTCTCTGAGCAAGGCACAGAATCACACTGGAGAGATAGAAATAAGGAAGTAAATACAATCTGGGAGAAAGAGAGGAGCATGAAGGGATAAAATAAAAAACCTCCAAGACTTGAGTGCATTTCCAGAGTTATAACTGACAGCTTCTAGAAGAATCTATATAGAAAATTCAATATGACCACGTGGATCCTTTTTCCCTGGTTATTCCACTGAACTGGAGAGAGTGCTGTGTTGCCCACTTGATGAACAAACAGTAAGACCAGCAACCAAAATCTCTACGTAGGTCTTGAGACAGCAGCAGAGAGCACGAAATATGTGGAAGTTTCCAACCAACTCCCGAGATTGTTTTGTTTTGTTTTTTCTTTCGTTTTCTTCAACTGTTCTGTGTTCCATAACATCTGCAGTGGTATACTAGCCCTGCTGCTTGCTCCAGTCCAACTAAAGGGATGCTTTGCAAATGCAGACTCAGCCAAACTTCACTTTGGATAGCTCTTCCGCCACTGGGTCCAGCCAGCCCTGTGCAGACAGCTGCTATCACTGCTCCCCGCCTCATTCTCCTCAAGCCTAAAGCCTCTGCTCTGCAGTGACCAGGCATGTACGCAACACACAGTAGTCTTCACTAGCTCGAGGCTCAATCTACTGCCACAGGTATTGCCACTCAGCCTCTGTCGCTATCATCCCTTGGAATATGAAGCAGGTAAAACAAAAGCCTTTAAGACAAGAGCTATAGAATTCTTTCATCTCCTGCCTCTCTCTCTCTCTCTCTCTGATATTTACAATTCATCAACAAATCACTCTAAAATAGCCTATGCAGATGATGTTGACAGTAAGTGTTTGTCTTTTGCCTGTATCATTGGAAGCTGCCAGAGTTTCCGTGTAGGGATGCTCAGGATCAGCTCCTAAACCACTGATGACTAATGTTAAAAAGCTCATTTTTATAAAGGGTATCTAGGCTTCCAAAATTCCAATGAAAGTTCACAAAAACTGCTTGGATGAAGTGACTGCTTAGCATTTTTGAAAATTATGCTACTTTTTAAACTGACACGCATTTGCTGAGAAACTTCAATTGAGAGGGCAGAAAATTCTGGTTGTGAGAGTTGCTCAGAATAGGAAGATAACTAAATATAATAAAAATTAAAAATAGTTCTCACTGTTTCAGATATCACAAATACTTCAGAAGAACCCTTTGCCATCATGTGCAATTGAGTAAACTAGCTAGGCAGCTATGACAAGCTATCACAGGGCTTCACTGAACTAGGTTCTCATTCAAATAGCTCCTCAATAGGAGGATGGAAAAAGAAGGCGCGTTGCTCTGGAGAAATTCAACTGCTATCCGTGTTTCTCTGGAGATGGAGAATTATTTGATAGTTACTTAAGCACTCGGAAAACAAATGTTTATAAGTGTCTTTTATGCAACGGTGTTTTTGAAAGGTAAAATATTTCTACTATGAATGCCACTCTTCAATCACTGGAGTCAACAGACCTCCAGAGCTTGTATCCTATCAAATCTTGGCATCATAGAAATAATCTAATGAAGTTGAACACTTCAGCTGAGCCTTGACAAATAACTATCTGGAATAAATTTAAAAAAAAAAAAAACAACTGAAAGGACTGACCTAAATGTAGTTAGAACAAATGTTGTCAGTTCGGAATTCTTCCTAGACCTCCCTTCTAATGTTACAATTGTATTTTCCTTTTAAGCTCACTCTGTTCCTTGTGCTTTAGCAAGCTGCAAAATAAGAAACAATTCTGCCCTGTAAAGGTTAAAGTTGCAGTTTCAAAGCACAGTAATTCAGGGTGTGATACATTAGCAACAGCCTCTCAAGGTGGTTTTGTATTCAACTTCCAGTGACTCAGTTGCTTAACATTTAAAGAAATGTATGAAATAGAAAGGCTGGGCATTTTCAATTTGCAGGTCTGGGGCAGCAGTAATGATTTGTTTTACAAGGTATCAGAGTTGATGGAGAGTGAGCAGAAACACCAAATGAAAATGCCTAACAAAAATACAATGAAAAAGTGAATGTTTTTGTATACTGAAATAGTTATACAGCAAAATACGTCACAATGGTACAATATACTGCCATACAAAAACTCTCTTATTCCAAAGCTTGCAAAAAAAAAAAAAAAATCCTGTTTTTTTAAACTTCTGTACTTCCTATGTAAAGTAAAAACTACTCTTTGTAACTAGAAGACCTCTAGGAGGTACTGTGTCTGTATTTCTATGGGACAAAAGAAGTTCTAAGAATGTCCCTGAGAAAAGATATTTCCCCTTTGGCGCCTATAAGAATCGTTAAACACTTGGAATAGAATCATAGAATTATTTAGGTTTGAAAAGACCTCTAAGATCAACGAGCCCAATCGTAAACCTAACACTGCCGAGGCCACCACTAAACCATGTCCTTAAATTCCACACCTATGCATCTTT
>VZSC01008257.1:484538-551600 GCA_013398225.1 Steatornis caripensis
TGTTACTTGGGAGAAGAGACTGACACCCACCTGGCTACAGCCTCCTTTCAGGCAGCGATAAGGTCTCCCCTCAGCCTCCTTTTCTCCAGGCTAAACAACCCCAGTTCCCTCAGCCGGTCCTCATAGACTTGTGCTCCAGACCATTCACCAGCTTCACTGCCCTTCTTTGGACAGGCTCAGCACCTTAATGCCTGTCTTGTAGTGAGTGGCCTAAAACTGAACACAGTATTTGAGGTGTGGCCTCACCAGTGCTGAGTACAGGGGGACGATCCCTTTGTTACTCCCACAAACCAACTTCTTACCCGTCTAATGATATAAATAACTTAAGAAGGAAACGAAAACCAACTAGCAGATATACACAACGAAGAAAGCACAAGTTTCATACAAAGCGTTCATCTGCATTTCAGTGGAGGCTGCATTCTATCCACTGATTCCATTTGCTGTGTGTAACAGGCACATGATGTCATTCTGAAAATGTGTTCCTGCATGGTTGAGGAGTGTTTCATAAAGACTGCAACTTCTAGAGTACTAGTATTGAAATGTGCAATGCTTTAGTATTGATGAATCACCTAGATAAAAGAATGATCAGCTAAGAACACAGATTAAATATGATGGGAAACCTCATACAACTTCTGATTAAGCAGTGCCCCTCCCGTGCTATCTACCTTAACTGATGAAGAGTGGCAATAACTATTAGTACTCAGGCAGGGTTTCTTATGGTCATTCTCTAGTTATTGTTGTGGCAGCCATTACTGAAGTACAGAGGTTCCAAAATGCCAAACACTATTTTGCAGAGATTTCCTGCATGTTGAGGCCAATGCAATCGTATTGGGGAAAAAACGAACGGTTGCTGTGAGAGGCAAAGGCTGAGAATTTCCATTTCATCTGCTAGTTCTTAGTAAACTTTTGCAGCTAAGCAGCTTAAGAACAACACCTTATAAAATTACTGTGAACATGTTACCAGAATGAAACAAAGAAGGCTGCTGCAGAACTCTGGCCACTGAAAACAGAATCACAACAAGTAGCTTCCCGGAGGAGCTATGAAGATTCACACTAGCTGAAGATAGAGCTTTGGCCATTGGCCTGAAAGGCTGTATTGAAGCCAGCAGCACTTCCCAGTCAGTTCTGCCTGGTCCCTATGAGTTCATTTTGTCTATTTTAACTTAAGGTGAAAAATTAATATTAATTCATTTTAAAGATGTGACATTTTGCAGACTTAACTTCCAGGTTACACTTTTCCACTGTCTTTCACAGAAATGGCAATATCTTTTGGAATAACATCCTCCTTATTCTGAATAACTAGTAAAAGCAGGAACATCAGGTCTTATATTCTTGAACAGATGCCCAGCAAGACTGTATAGGCACAAACCTACTAATTTGGAAAACAATATAACTGAAAGCAGAGGGATTTTGCATTTGGGTTAATCATTAGAGCACAGATTTCTTTAGCAAAGAGACACGTTTACCTGAATTCTCTGCTTATGCTGGACTGTTCTGTTTATGCAAAACATCTGTAAAATTACTTGTCTGTCTTTAAAGCCAATTTTGGGGGATAAAATAATATATGGGGTTTTTTCAGTGACAAGAAGTGGTTGATTCATACACTTAACACGTTTAAATTTAATTCCTTTCCAAGGAGCTGAAAACATTGTAAATTTTGATCTTCCAAATTTTTATTACTCAGCACTAGTTTAAAATAGTTTAAACATAAAAGCACCAAAAACGTTCCCACGTGGAAATTAGAAACAAAAACACCCCATGCAGACCTTATATCCTATTGTATTCATGAATCTGAAAATGTGGATCTATCAGTGGCAGCCTTTGAGATTTCCTATCATTGGCTCACTTTAAGTTCTCACGAATAGTTTGCAACACGAAATCCTAGTTCTTGGGTAGAAAAGAATCACAAACTCATTTATTATTCATTCTGAAAATGAGAAGAAAAAACAGAAAAACTCTTGTGGGGCACTTAAGAGTCCTTATCACCAGGAGGAGCAGACAAATGGCACGGGAAGAAGGATGAATTATGAGAGGCAGAACACAACTATAACTGAAAAGGTTGAAAAGCTAAGGAAACTACTGTCCTTCCCTCTTGCATAGCATATATTTTGCTAGTTCCACATAACATTTCAAAACTTAATCCCTTTGGTAACCTCACTGCTTGGGCTCCCTCTGAATTATCTTAGTCCTCTCTGCACAGGGGAATGATACCTTCAACTCTCGTAGAAAGTAGATCTGCAGGGCTTTCAAGTGCCATGGGAACCAGACACAAATTGCTACTAACTAGAGATTCTCACAGTTCCTTCTAACATTAAAGATACATACAGTCACACCTTTCTAACTTAAACCTAAGCCTCCATCTCACCCAAAAAGCAATGGAACTCTCTTGGCTCAAAGAGAAAACAGATTCTTCCTGACACAGCAACATATAGAGCCAAAAAACCCCTGCACACGGCTCTCCCCAACATCTCAACTTCAAGGATAGAAGAGCAAATGAAGCACACTGGCACTCCAATAATTTGGAAAGTTTTTCGACAGGGAATGAGAGACCCCCTGTAAGCAGCAACTAGCTTTCCTAAACTTCTCCTCTCACCGCCCTGCCCCAACTCCCACATGCTTACATTGGAAATGGGGAAAAAGAGAGGCTAATCCCTGTCTTCAAGGCAAATTTCCCTTGTGCACTTAAGACAGTTTGAGGTCTCTCATGCCAAACCAGAACTCATTCCCAGAGAACTCAAATGTTGTCATTCTCTGTGTATGGTGCAAGCACACCTCCCCCACCTGAGCCTCTCTCACAATATCATCTGAAACATGATTTTCTTTTTCTTTATTGACACAGAACTTCATTAAAAATGAAGGAGAACATGGAGGCAGATTCTCAGTTGGAGTAAATTGCAGTGTCTTCACTAGAGCCGCTGGATTTCCTATTTCACTGAAAGGAGAAGATGAACATTCTCAGAACCCCAAATGCATTAAAATTATTTCAACTTTTTGTGAATCCAGGCACTCATCGAGTAGGTTACAAGTTACTTGACGTGTGTAATAGGCCTGTGGTATGTTCTGAGACACAAACTGGAAAACACTCATTATCTACTATCTTGTGCTCTTTAAAAAATTTATTCTGCTTCTTGTAAGAAAAGAAAATAGAAAACTAAGTAATTTCAAGCTATGCGATCGTTGGTTCACAGGTTAAAACTGAGCTCTATCAATAACCTGTACATTCATCTAGAAATACCAAGGCGTGTTACCGAATACAGGTGTTGAAAATGCTTTTGAAAGAGAAAAGCTTCTATCCTCATGATTATAATATAGAGGCCAGGTTTGCAGCTCTTCTTCACTTGAACAGCACCATGGGATTTAACGCTGCTGATAGTGCCATCCTATAGGCTACAAACAGCCTTCAGCTTCCACAACCTTCAGCAAGTACATCTAACTGTAGAGACTGTTTCACAGCATCTTGTGCTCTCCTTGGCTGTATCCCACCTCCATCCTGGACAAAGAACCACGGTACATGCCATAGTACTTGCCACTGGAAAGGGCCTTGGACATGTGGACAAATAGGAAACCACAGTACACCCCCAAATTGGCCCTCTGGGAGACCAGGACTGGGAGTACTTTATGGGACCTATCGTCTTCACAGTTTCAATTTCATTAGGAAGAAAAAACAGGAAGCTAACTCAGACTTCAGACTCTTGGTGTGAAATGAGGGCAGGTCCTTTCAAAAGAGTTCCTGCAGAATTAACCTAGAAGGTCCTCTGGGCAGAGATCTCAATTTTCATTTACTTTGAAAAGGTAATAAGTGGATAATGCAGAAAAACAATCGCAGGTAGGCAAAGGCCTATGTTCTCCACAGCAAATTATAGTTATTTTCTCTGGCAACACAATTTTACAGCATACTTATTGGGAAATCAGTCATTCTGCAGTTGTGTCTCAATTTCCAATATGGAAATAGAGAGATATCTGAGTGCAGAAATGCATGACGGAAGATGGCAGAAGCAGCTAGACAGCACCTGAGTAACTGTAGCACTTTCCACAGGGAAGAGAGTCTGGAAATCTGTACTGGCATAAAGAGTATGTCAAAGCACCGAGACGAATAAAAAGAAATTAATTACTCCCCTGATACTCTGATGCTCTTTACTTGATCTATACACCCTAACATTTAAGCCATCAGACTGACTTTCAGAGCACATGTTTGGAGCTGGAAATTCATGTAATCTGGGATCTTTCTCTAACTCAAGCTTGTTGATTTGATTTTTAAAACACCTTTTTTCCCTAGTTAAACACATCTGCATTTAGAGAATCAAATAGGAGAAGTCCTTTAGTTCTTACACACAGATGGTCACTTTAGAGCAGTGAGAATCTTCTGAACATGGAGACTAAAAGGTGACTAACATGTTTTGCTTTAAAAGCCCTCAGGGATTCTGTGACCCTGAAGATCTGGTCCTCAATAGAAGGAAGACACTGTTGCAGAATCTGAGTGAATTTTGTCCAGACATCAAACAGGAGAATATTCCAGATAAAACAAAACAAACAACACCCTCTCCCTTCCCAGCTTTTGCACCTATTATTAACAGGCCTTCAGAAGCCAAAAGGACAGAACAAGAAAGAGCCCAGAAGCATGCTAAAACACTAGGAGGTACCTTTGGGAGGCTTTGATTTTGGTTTTTTGTAAACCATTATCTTGAAATTAAAAAGTATAGGACTTCAACTGCCTTATCACAGCAGGTATTGCTGAGTCTCAGAATCTTATTTTTTTCTTCCGAAAGATATTGGATTTTGTCAATTCAAAATGTTTTGCAATTTGCCAAGGTAAAATATCATCATAGCTGTTTAAACCTTCACAAATTCAAGCAGATAGCAATCGTATCTGCACTGATTGCTGAGCATATAATCTTCCTCCTCAGAAGCATTCAGGAATCAAAACCACATGCCACAGGCTACAATTCTGTCATCTCTCATAAAAATAAGAATGACCATGAGTGTTTAGGGAGATCTTAAGGGAAAAAAACTTGGATGTTTCACAGTTCTAGGAATTCTGGCAGAATAAGGCAGAAACTTCTGATGCCTTACCCTGTGGCTGAAGCTGATTTACAACCAGTGGAGCTTCAATTTGCTTTCAAATGAATAGGGTTAATTAGTTCCTGATGCCACAGAAAACATCTACTCCAATATCCGAATATTTGTAAAAAACGCTTTCATTTGGCTGTTACATTTCCATGCATACACAGGAACAAACTGAAACCTCAGGAGAGGAGAATATTCTGAGAGTTTCAGTATGCTGTGCTGTGTCTTCACTGTGCCATTAGGCAAAGGGCCAGAGCTATTGCCACAGAGACAGCTGAGATTTTGTCCCTTAAAATAAGTAGATGGTTCTTGTGCTGTTCAGTGGTCTCAAGGTGGAAAACAGCTCAACTTCAGAGACAGTGATAAGTGAGAGCCAGGAACTGGGAACACCTGGCTCTTTTTTGCTTTGCTGTGCCCTTAGTTCTTTTATTTCCCTCTACTTCTGCAAGCTTAAAGAAGAAGTTGGCCTTAGATGACAGGCAACTGTATGTAAAAAGAGGATGTTGTCTTTCTCACGTCTTCTTCACAAATGAGGCTTCAAATAGTCTGTGACAAAGGAAGGTTAGGAAATATACAGCTATAAAGCTTNTTTTGCTTTGCTGTGCCCTTAGCTCTTTTATTTCCCTCTACTTCTGCAAGCTTAAAGAAGAAGTTGGCCTTAGATGACAGGCAACTGTATGTAAAAAGAGGATGTTGTCTTTCTCACGTCTTCTTCACAAATGAGGCTTCAAATAGTCTGTGACAAAGGAAGGTTAGGAAATATACAGCTATAAAGCTTTTTGGAATTTCACATTTTTAAAAGCATATATGTCATGTATCTGCTACAGTTTCTTAGCAAACTGGAAGAGTACTTACTGTCAATCCTTGTTCTCCTGATTTTCCTGGCTCACCCTTGATATGAAAAAAAAGGAGTGAATAATTTCAGTAATATGTCTTGAATTCAATTTTCTACCTAATAATAAAGTATCTTAAAAATCCCATTCTTAAGCAGGTATGGCAACTAACTGCACATTAAATATATTACTTTTTTGCTTTTTAAACTAGTAGGGCAAATGATTTTAACAGGCAAAATACTGTTTCATAGTGATATAATAGTATAGTTCTTGAGGCAACAGTTAAATACTGGTGTTCTGACTCTGTCCCTTGGTTCCAAACATAAAATTCCATCCCTGCCAGAGGTGCTAAAGGACACAGAAAAAGGTTGTTTTCACATATGTGCTGAATCCCACTGTTTACATACTCCAAATTTCCTGCTCTGTGTCATCAACTCAGCAGGCATAACTTACCGTTGCAAATTATCGTGTCCCATAAAACCATGAATATTGATATTTTGAAGCCATGCAATAATTACTCAGCTGCTAAATACCCGGATTGGCTTTCAAAACGGTAACTCATAGTTTTTCCAATGTATTCTATTTCTATGACCACAGTTCTACACAAAGTCAGAATCTATCTTCTCCCCTTTCTTCCCATACAAAGACATACAACTGTCTGTAGAGACAGTAAAACATATCAGTCGCAGAATACGGGTTAAAAATACCCATCCAGAAACTAGTATTCCTATCATTTCAGTCATCTGGTTTATAGATCACACCCTCGTAAACCCAACAAAGCAAAGGGCAGTCCACGGCTGTTGTATCTGCACACCTGCAGGATCTTCTTTGTCATAAAAGAAAACCTGTCAAAAAACTGATGATACTGTTCTGATGTTGTTGTTGTTGGCAACCAAAAAGAATCAGAACTGCTTCTCTGGGTAAGCGCGTATTGCATTCAGAAGCAAACACATAGAATCTGCAAACACACCAAGACACCCACCAGAGAGAAACCACACACGCACAGGTTTCTGACAGCTAATTACCCAAGCTTGTTGGACTTTTTGGCTCACTCTGAAGCCTTGCTAACTCACGTATACAACAACCACAGAGCCTGTGTGATTGTGAAGTGAGCACCAAGATATCCCCATAAATGTTGGGAAGTAATGGTGGAATAATTTCAAGAGTTTGTATCATATACTATTGTGTTATTAACCGCAAAACCCATTGTTCTTCTTTCACTTCTTTTTGGAGGCATTAAAGTTTCAGAGCCTTTGTGCTGGTGTCTGTGTGATGCAAAGGGAAGGCACCTATTCTAGGTATCACTGCAGGAAGACAAGTATGTTCTGGCTCCAACAGGCTCTCCTGTTGACATCCAAAGAAAGGCTTAGCAGAAGGCTGCACAACCCTTTCTTATATCCCTTCTCTTCCTTTGTGTTCTCTCTGCTGGCAATACGCCCAACAGCATTTCCCTAACATTTATATCTCCTCAGCTCTAAAGATTTCCTGTCTAAGAAACCAACACATTCTCATCTCTACAAGCTGTAAGTATCTGCAACCGGATGCATACTTCTGGGATGCAAGGTAGTGATAACATAGACGGAGATGTGTGGGCACACAGGCTGCTCCTCAACTCTGTTACACTGTGGAAGAGGAATAATGGTTGCTGCTGGAGTTGCTCGCTGTGCCTTGCTACCTTGGCTGCCTGGCTTTCTCAGAATACAGAGCAAGTGTATTGGCAAGAGCGAAAGCAAGGGCCAAAACATAATTTTATAGCTTTGGTGATTGTAAAGCTTCTTGCTTGAGAAGGACAGGCTGAAAGAGAAGCCCCTGCCTTGCCTAGCACTGCAAAAGAGGAAATGCCTACCTTCAAATGGCAGTTGGCCACTGTAAGGACTTCCTCCTGTGTGTGATGCTGCAATGTCCCCACTCATAATACAGTGCAGCTATTGTTTTGCTGTTCAGCTCTTCAGCTCAAAGGTCCATGCAAGCTGTTCGAAAATACCAACCTGTCAACCTCTCAGCTAAATTTTCCCTTTACAGCTCTCCTACTTGACTGTATATCACATAGCCATGAAGGAACAAGCTTTTGAGGATCAGCAACATTAACCTTAGGGTACAGGCCAGTAGCAAGGAGCAGGATGGTAACAACAGTCAGCAATCTGAATGGTTTCTATCTGTGTGCTTGTTTGTATCTGATTCTAAAGAGTATTATGAACAGATTTTCCATAATGCTATAGGGCTTAAGATAGCCACAGTTTAAAAAACTATAAAAAGAAACTCTCTCTTGCCATCTAAAGTCAAAATCACTACAGAACTATTATAAAATGGAATGACCTCATTGCATAAAATGCATTACTTTCCTGTTATGAGAAACACTAATGTTCCCTTTGCTAAGAAGCACAAAACTCCAAGCAACACACAGTCACGTTGTAATCAGGAACACCAGTCGATTCTCCTAGCCTCTTGTATGTGAATTATAAAAAACAGTGTCACTGCAGCCAGAAATGGGTTCTGGTTTCAGTCTGACCCTCACTACATCAAACCAGAAGCAACTCTGCTGACCGCGGTCAATTTTACCACATTAAAAGAACACAAGAGAGGCCCAATGAGGCCCAAAGCCTGATGTGCAGGACTAACAAGACATTAGTAGGGGGTCAGAGTAAAGCATCACAATGGAAGCACGAGAATTTTAATGTCATTTCATAACCTTGAGCTAGGACTTATAAGGGCAATGGTGGTAAAAAAACCCCCCAAACTACTAAATACAGCAACAACAAAAGCAGCCCTAGAGTACTACAGGTCTAAATTGCTAAGCCTTGCTGGATTTTCACAGGAAATTTTAGCAGAGCCTTACTATTATCATCATGTTATATTATATTTGTACAGCTAATACAATTTCAGATGAGGCAACCTGAATAGGGCCAGAACAGGGGTACAGATATTTTCTTTCTTGGTTTTACGTAAAAAGGCCCTGCAGGGAAATTTTATGCCTTCCTGTCCTGGCCCCACATAATGAGCTACGCCTTTTCTTCAAAAAAACTGTTTGTGTTTCCAGTGCTGGTCCTCACCTTCCTGGCTCCCTACGTGTCCTCTCGGCCACGATCTTTACTTATCATGGGGGTATGCGGGGTGGGGGGAGGGTTGTGTGCCTCTGTACATGTGGCATTTCGGTTGTCACGTCTCCTTCCTGTCTGTGATTCCGTTTCCACACTGATAACACAGTGGCATTCATGATTAAAAGAGAGGTACAACTTTCAAAAGAATGAAAATATAAAACCAAAACCATACTCATATTTCCCTTAAAAAGTCCTGTGTTCACACATCTGTTTAAAAAGTGTTTAATCATCAGGTCACGAAGTGCCAAAGGCGGCGGGTCTGATCCTGTGCCTAAAACAAAAAATAAGCAATATGCTGTATTCTGCTGGTTGTTCTAATGAAATACAGGGGATGAGCCAAAGAAAATGGTACTGTTCTACTTGTGTAAAGATGGCAGAATCTGACTCCAAACTTCATCATACTTTGCGCAGCATTTAGCAGTTTGTTATTTTAATTCCATGATTTTTAAGGCTAAATCATTAAGAAATGAGAAGTCAAGCCCGGTCATGCTACGTCGTCTCAAATTCAGCTTTATCTCCAACTCTGAGTAGAAACACTTGCTACTTGTGGAGTGGGGCAGACCCTCCTCATGCAGCTATTAAACATCAGTGAGCGACCGAGAAACCTTAGAATGTGCAGGGAAACTGTCAGGGGTGGGAGGCAAGGAACCTAGGTGTTACTCTTGGCCCTGCTATGAGCTTGCTCTGTGTGTGAGTGACTTCAGGTACACCATGAAATCTGTCTGCGGTTCAGCTACCACATGTCTTACTTGCCAGTCTTACCTCAGAAAACATCGTTGAAACTGAGCTGGCACACACTTCAGAGGAACTTGGACACCGTGACAGTAACAGACTAACTCACCGGTACGCCAGGCATCCCACGAGGGCCATCTTTGCCAGTATCTCCTGGGGGACCTCTGGGTCCTGGTGGCCCTGGAGGCCCAGGGGGTCCAGCTTGTCCTTGGTCCCCCTAAATCAGAAAAAAAAATTGTCAGAAGTTGGCTTTAGAGGCATCAACCACACAGAAAGACACTGATTTACCCAGAAAGGGTGCAAGACAGGCTGGAAGAAGCATCCACAAGCTGGACACTGGCTTCTTCACTACTTATGGCAGAGACTGCACTTTGCCTTAAAGCCCAGGAGTTTGGATCTGTCTGGTGCAATCAGCCACAGAGCGGAAGGCTACAAATTCTAAGCTGCTTGTCCTACCACAGGACATAAGCCAAAACTTGGGGTAGCCTTGCAATATTTTACTCATCCGGTTTTCCAGAGCAAGTAACTGTTTTCAGTAAGTAGCTGTTTGCTTCGCAATCAGCATAATCATAACAAAGCTGAGGTAAAAAAGAAAAGTTGTGTGTGAGAATACACAGTTTGCGCAGTGATTTTTCAAGCCCATCAATGGTGCATGGATAGATTTCAAAAACAAGCATGGAAAATAACTGCTTTTTTACAAAGTTATACATAATTTTTCATCTGTTTTGGGGAGCTGCTTTATAGTGACAATTAGCTAACTCCCTTAATGACCTGTACCTATTAATTTGTAAAAGTCAATTTTCAAGAGAGTTGCCAAAACACATTACCTTCCCCTTTAAAAAGAGACACCAAAAAATGGTGCTCAAGTTATTTAATTTCCAGCACACCACTGCAAACCACTGAAAAAGCTGATTGCACCTTAAACATGGATCATTTAGCAAAGACACCCGTAGCCTTTTAATTGTTAATGTCATTAACAATTGCTTCATTCCAAAACATTTTCAAATGAACAACCTGCTATGGGAAGGCATCTGACAAAAAGGTACAGCAAAGAGTAAATTGAATGTAAAGAACCAGACCCCAGTGAGATGAAGCACTACCTTAATGAGGCGGCGTTTAATGAGCTGCTGATCAGCAGAGAGAAACCCATGATTGATTTTAGGGAACACCATCTGATCAGGCAGGTGAGGTCAAAGGTTGAAGATCAGAGATGAGAAAATTGAAGAATAGACATCAGAAGGCCCGAGAAAGAAATAAAGACATATTTATTAGATTTGTAATAGCGAAAATAATATAAACTGGTGCTTCTGCCTGACAGAAACTGTGCACCCTCTTTTGAAGAAATTGACCTCTAAGGTACATACGAATTAATCAGATGCAGTGAATTAACTGTGTAAAAGTTTTCTCCCCGGATTTCCTGTGAGAATTCTTCACTTGGATTAATTTGTTCATTACCCGTGCTCTAAAATTCAGTATTTTTATATGTTGTTCTTTCAGCAAAGCTTCCAGAGACAAAGCACCAGTTCAGCTTTCAGTCAGATTTTCTAACCAGCATACTGTGCCATGAAGAATGCTGCCATTTTAATAAGGACTGGAGTTCCAGCTCGAACAGATTGCTTCAATCCTTCCTGCTTAATTTGCAAATGCGCTTTGAAAAAATCTGTTTGTACAGATTAAACCTCTGACAGCCAACACAAATAGCTGACTCTATATGTAACCGCTATAGAGTTCACTGACGTGTTCCGCGCTCCTGTATGCCTCAAGGAAGCAGAGCTACAGAGAAATCTCATCTGAAAATACGATATTGACCAAGATCGCATAGAATGTGGGTCCTGCTGGGGATAACGCCGTACCCTACTATAGATTTTATGCCATGCTCTGCATCAGGAGTGCTTATACCAATGCAAAGGCAGTGAGGCTTGACTTAGGTCCACCGTAAGGATTCATTGGTACCCCACGGTAAAAACAATTTTTCATGTGCACTTTTATGCTGATACAGAGAGACCTGACTGAACAGGTACATGTCAGCCACAAACCTTGACGGTGAGGATCTGATTACTGTGCAGAGCAGCGACTGTGGGGAAGCCTGGCAGACCCTAGGGACACAGCATAACATGGTACCAAAACAGCACAACACAAACATCACAGAGACAATTTACCAACAGACAAACAGAACGAACACCGTGTTTGGTATACCCCACGTTACCTACTGACAGGAAACAGCCTCTCTGTCATATGGGAAACGGAATTAGGTTTGCACTATACGGCAGATGCAGGTTGTTACTTTACAACAAGAATATCAAGAGATTTTAGAAGGAGTAGTCCCACAGAGGTGACTTTCCTTAAAACTGCAGTAAATTGTTATGATAATTTGACAGATGTTACACTATCAGCCAGCGGGTGACTAAGCCATTTTCAATTAAAATATTCTACAGCACTTCAAGATAGCTACGTAGAAAGCTTTGACTCTGGATTGCTGCAGAGCTTGACAGTCGTGATGGTGGATTTTGTAACGCTTTGTATAATTAACATCCTGCTCTTCACATTCTGTTTAACATATGACATTCAGCACATAAACTGGTGGTACATACACAATTATAAACACTGAACGACAATCTACTGCTAAATCTTGGGTAGTCCGGAATGGGCAAAGTCAACGTTTTCAAGACATACATAGCAGCATTTTCATATCCAGGGCAAAATTTTTCCCCTCAATCGCTGTATGCTGCATATGGTTTCTCATACTCTACCCTACCAACACATGCAGAACCTGTACTATACTGGTACAAAAAAGAAGAGTGTGGTAATCGTGGCCTGCTGTGACAATACAAGGGGTGAATTTTGCTCTCACTTCAACACCTTTCTTGTGCTGCCTTGCAGGGTTTGAATTTGACCTTCTGATAAAGCAGAAACCTTATATAGTTGAGCAGTGAACTCCTAAAGAAAGAAAGGTCCAAGTTCTCTCCTTGCTCTTAGCACAGCATGTTGTCTGAAGCAAGGGCTTGTTCAATGTCTGGGAGGTATCAGGTTGAGGAACATAGAATGAAATATAGTCTGGTAGCTCTAAGCTCCCAACATGCACGCACGAACACATGCCGCCTCTAAGACGTGGAGCTGGTGGCACAGACCCTCTGCGAGGCCTGGACTGTACGGCTGCAGGGTTGCAGCTTGGCACCTCCAAAAGGGAAGGCTGCACCTAGCTCTGGGTGCCAGACAAGGTGGCTTCCAAGAAGTCCTGCATGAAGGCTCTGCTGGGGCAACCCACATTGCCACAGTGCACGAGCCCTTTGCAGCCCAGCTGGCCTGGTGGAAACGCAAGTAGCAACAGGCAATGGCAGCCTGCCAGGTGTCTCAGCTGCAGCAGATTCTTTCAACATGGCAAATATTTGCTGTATTCATCTCCGCATGCAATCACATCGGAGATCCTCTGGATCACCAAGACCTCACTGGTCTTTACAAAAAAAGGCAGAGTAACTTTGTGATGCATACATGTCCTCCACTAGCACCTTGGAGTTGCACTCAGCAGCTTTACTCCTGATACGCACCCATGAGACGAGGAAGCTGAGACCCTGTAAGTGGATCCCATAAGGCCAGTAGCAGTTTTACCAGCCTTCCCACTTTGTTCTGATGAACTGTGGTGTGACTAACTGCATTGCCTGGAGACCTGAAATCTCCTCTTTCGAAACAAATAAAAAGAAAACAAAACCAAAAAAAGACTAAAACTCCAGACATTTAAAGAAACTCACTCCTGAGACACTGCTAAGACTGGAATGATATATCATTTAGAAAGCAGGTCTATCAAATTTGGTTTTATCTTATTATGGCATGTAAGTTAAAGAAGTTATTAGATGGTAAGTTAAAGAAGTTACTAGATGGTAACATGCCAGAATCTTTACATCTGTGACTCATTAGCCCTGCTGTGCACATGGTCCATTCCTCTTCTAGATACAACTACAATACCTGTGTAATGGAAATGAGTACAATCAAGAAACCTACAAAAGAACTAAAATCTGAGTAGCAAGCAATAAACTTAAAATCTCATTTGTTAAAAAAAGAGATAAACAGAAAATCTTTTAACAACTTCATTTTTACTCATCAGCCTTTAGGGTTACAGCACAGTAATTTTCAGGTACCTCTAAGTGTAGCACGTTTGCAACTTGACATTTTAAAAAGTGGAAGCTCAAAACTCATATTACATTTGATTTATTTCATCTTGAACACGAAGGACAGCTGAGAAATAATTAAGAAAGGAGTTTAATGGGAAAATATACTGTTTTGCCATGAACGATTGTTTTTTCTTGAGAAGAAACGAAAGAATCTTGCAAGTTTTGTGTAGGTCCACGCAAAAACATTTACACAGAGCACTTCACAGTCCACCCCAGCATTCTCAGTGCTTCCCAACACCACAAAGACAAGTTCAAGGGTAGCTGTCAGTACTGCAGTTTTCTGCCTATATAAACAACATGTGAGGAAAGGGGACTACCCCATTTTTCCATCAGCAGTAACTTCTTTCACCTTGTTCCCAAGTAGGACAAAACTTTCTTTCCTTTGCCCAAAGCAGGCATAATCTCAGACCTAATGGTCAGAGACAAGAAATGCCAGCGTGGACCTGGATAGCCTCCCTATATGTAACACGCATATTTGAAGAGAGCCAGAAACATGGGAATATTAAATGGATCCCAGCAAAGAAACTATAACGGGTGCATAGTTTTTGCATGCATGGGAAGCTTTAGAAGGCATTGCATCTCCTGGCATCCATGAAAGATAATGTTGGCACACAATGAGCTTCTAAAAAGGCATAAAAAGAGCTATCCTTCCCACAAAATGAGTTCTCTTCCTTTCCTGTCACTCCGCTATAAATATAGCCGCAAATATCCCCTAGATCTGTTTTATTTTTTCTCTATCTAAAGCTGTTCTCAGCAATGGATTCAAAGCTACTCAATTTTCCCTTTATTTGGTTTGATTCTTGAACTACACATAGGAAGGGCTCTTGTTCTACACCCTGGGAGGCCCTCACAGAATACAAAACACTACAGTGATCAACAGCGACCACTAGCCCACTAAATTCCTCTGCTGACAGCAACTCAAGCTCACCCTGAAATGCTAGTTACAATTTCTAAATTAGCACATTTGTTGTATGCCTTGCTGGAATTTTTGCCCAAATGCCAAGCAAAACATGATGCTTGGTGGAGGCTAACGGGCATGTGACCGCATGATGCAGTGTCCTGCTTACCTACCTGGAAATGTAGATAAAGCCTACTTGTCCGCATACAAAGGCTACTGCAAAGACTGAAGGATGACAGAACATCATATCATTCCCTCTGTCTGATTTTTTACTTAGACGAACTAGTTCTCCCATTACATTCATCACAGCCTTAGAAGATGTAATTCTCACCAGCAGTCCTAGATCTTTCACAGCACATACACACATTTCTGCATTGCTCTACATGAGGTCAATAATACAAGGTCAACGTAACCTTGTTGTATGGCAAATACAATAACATTAAGCGACAGGATTACTGGTTTTACACTATGCTGCGTACACTCCATTTGACTATTGCTTTTGCTTAGTATAGTAAATATCTCAGTCCTTCGGATTTTCCTTCTGACCTGCCAATAAACCCAAGCTGCACAAGCTTACATGTTCCCGTGAAGACATGGTAAATGAGACAGGAATTACCACCTGCTGTTCACTTGCACTTCCTAAGGTTACAGCCAGTTGCTGCTATTTCACATCAAATCACACAGGCTTCGGGCCAGAATGATCCTGACACTCTTTATGGCTGCTTTACCTTCCCCCAACACCACCTCCAGTTCTAATTAATCCCTCAGACCGAGTGCCAGTCCTGCAGCTAATTATTGTACCTGCCCTGGGGAACACAGTGTTCGGTATCACCCTGTACGGTGCCATGGACTCTCAGCAGGAGCTCTTTTATATAATCCCTTTTATCATAACTGCTGCTTTCTCCATCAGCAAATCTGCTAACTAAAACAGTGCACCACAACAAGACAAGGATCCAGGAATTTCTTTTCACTTAGGCAATCATTCGTCAAAGAATTTTAATTTGAATACATTATGTAACGATGCAGACTTCGTATTAAAATAATAAAAATGTAATGTCTGAGAACTAGCACAAAAGGATCATTATAAAAGTGTTATTTTCTATAATGACCTCTGTATTTTCACAGTGAACTCTACCTGACACTGCACCGCAAAAATGAACAAAACTGGAAAAAGCCAGAACTCCTCTATTTTGGTGCTAATATTAGATGAATTTTCAGTGAGGCAAATATCTTTTCCACACAACTCAGCTACAAGTTCTGATGAGTGATCACCATCTGACCTACACGAAATATCCTTCCTGAAGGCCAACCTACTACTCTCACTGAAACTGGTGGTAAGCATCCAGTTAACTTCAAGATGAGTTCGTCCTCCCCAAAACCAAGTTGGTTCTCACAGCAAAAATCTTCTGTCCTGGCCTATGTTTCTCTTCACATTTTATAATCACTGTGGTTATGTGAAGCAGTTCAGTGGTTCAAGCCACTTCTATGGTATTTATTAGGACTGGATGGAATATTTTTAAGGAGTTGTTTTCTGTCAAATTGGCCTAACTCAAGTATTCACTATTGCAGCACTTTTGTGGGACAGCTGCAGTTTGGGATAAACTGACTAGATGATGTTTTCTCAGTCACAGGACAGGGCTGTAGAAAAAGGAACAGGATGTACAGAGACTTCCTTCCTCATCATTCCTCTGGTATTACTAAAACTGGGCAAGATGCAGACCAACTGGCGGCGAGTGAAGACATGCCCTGCCTAGCTCTGAAGACAGGAATGACAACATCCTCGTCTTGGAAGCAGGTATGCGGCACTCTCTCTGGAGTGTCGCAGCTGTTCTGCATTCCCCAGGGGAACCTCAGGAGCCGAACATCAAAGGCATAGCTTGGCCCTGGAGAGTCATCCAAAGCCAAAAGGATGCTCCTGTGAACTCTGAAAGGAAGCACATCTCAAGTCTGACTGTCCCAGTGCTTCAGACAAAGTTGGCAGCCAGTACAATCCGAGTTCTTTCCTAACCTCTTCTAGTTACAGAGCTCAGTTACCTTGCTCCAATTTGTTACCCTAATTTCAGCTTCGTGGAAAGCAGAGGAGCCACAATAGTCTAATAACACTAGTGAAGTAGAACAGATAATTAGTCCCAGGAATGGAGTAGGTAAATACCCCTCTTGCCTTTTGGCAGTTAAGGAAACAAAGTCTCAGAAGTTAAATTAACTGCTAACAGACAACTTGGCACTACACCAGACGCCTGGCAGTTTTCTCATTGATGCTGCTTTGGTGGAAGTCATATTAATAGAAGGAATCATGCAGGTTTTTTGCCTTATTGTGGCACACTAAGAGTATAGTTTGAATCAGTGGTTAGACACAGTTTATAACTCGAACTATAATTTGCTTTACACAGGACAATTAATAACAGAAGAAACAGCTATGTGAGTAGTCATATTGGTAACGCATTAATTTAAAGCAGTACTGTGTTTGTGCTATGTGTTTGAAGTAACACATTGCAAACCAGAAAATATGCTTTTATACACGCATAAGAATACCACTTAAGGGAATACCATCACTATATCACCTCTGCCGCAGCTTCTGACAGCATATTCATATAAATGAAACCTTAGAGTATTTAATCAGAAAAGAAAAAGCTAGGGGCAATGCTAATTTATGCTAACGAAAGCTACACAGTCCTTCTATTAAGGCAGATAAAAATCATGATCAGTATTTATAGAAGAAATTAAGAGAAACTTTAGTAGTATATAATCAAACATCATCAAGTACAGTCCTGGAAGAAATTCATAGAACATGCTTAAATCATGTAAAATTATATTTAATTATCATAATAGAAACAATGACTGACTACAATACTGTATGTTTTTGCTTTGACAAGATGTTGAATGAGGATAAAAATTAGCTGCATGCACTGCTTGGGAATAAAGCTTCCTGTTACATCACTGACTTACCTACATTTGCTACATTACCAATGCCTCAAAAAAATGGAATCTTGCTTTTGGTGAAGGCAAGAGCTCAGGTTACTTTATATACTAATGTCTATTTTGAGAAGTAAATCTGTTTCTTGCTCAAAAAAACCTTTGAATGAAACATAATACAAAACAAGATGGCTTTAAAAGAGGGTGAAACACTAATTATCATAGTTTAATCACCACTCAGTAACTAGTGTTTTCTGATTTATGAATGAGATACTGATTCTAATGACATGAATATAGGTTTTCTATTTATTGTCAGTAGGAGACGGAAAAGGCACAAAATATTTATTATACATTCCTTAGAAACATGTAAACTAATAATAACACACACATATTAAAACCAGACTTTAAAAAATTTTCATAAAAAAAAATCAGGTCAAAATGTATTGCTTAGATATCCTTAATTTCCCTTTAACATGAGACAGTTTATAAAAGTTGTGTCTGTAACGTAACAAGTGAAGCAATACTTCAGTTTAAAAAGATAGCTTATATCTATATATACACACAGATTTGTATTTAGTTATTTCAGTAATTCTGTTTAGTAATTTAGTTATTTCTTTTTTATTTTTATTTAATATTCTTTTTTTTATTTATTTTTCTTTCTTTCTTTCTTTCTTTATTTATTATCTTTTTTTTTATTTATTTAATATTCTTTTTTATTTTTATTTAATTATTCTGTTTAGTAATTTAGTTATTTCAGGACTTCTTCCAGGACCATTTCTGTCAATATTAGATAATTTTTAAATAGTTTGCCAGCACAGATGAGTAGAACCTGCAAAATTTCTATTGTAAAACAACAACTTCTCTCTAGTGGGCAGCAAATACGTAGCAAATGTATTAAAAGCAAACAGGGAAGGGGAAAGGGTTAATTAGAGAAGAACATTGTAACACTACCCAAACCTGACTGTTTTAGCAGTACACAAGGAATCTTTTTAATCTTCAAGTCAATAAATGTTAACACAATAAAATAAACTTCTGAGTACCTTTCTTTTCTAGAACTTAAACTCTTGTGCTGAAGGTATTTTAGAGACGTTATCAGTTCTGTGCAGATCCAGCTGCTAGGGAAATTTACTTAAACATACCAAAAGGAGAAAATAATTCTATGGAAATACTTAAGCATGGCTTTTGGGTGGTTTCTCATTGTACCTACACCAAAACCAATTGAAAGGTAGCTGCTAGTTGATGATTTCTAGACCTGATAAGCAAGGAATCTCTCATGTATCTGAACTAACAGAAGATATTTATTATGTCATTTACAGAAGGATGAGAACAGACTTATTACGACACTCAGTACTAGCTGTTTCGTTCCCAAACATTCACCTCTGAAGACCTATTTCCATTAATCAAGGTACAATCTCTACTTGGACAAATATCCTTTGCAATCATACCATTATGAAATCTTCAAAGGCTTTTTTTAAACTGGGGTAAAGCTGAGCAACTGAAACCGAGCAATGGACTAACATAAGCATTTATTCTAATAGTCCACAGGCTAAACCCCACCATTTTTAATTTTGTCATGGCTCAGTACAGTAATGCAAATCTCCATGGACACGTCATGAAGCCATGTCCTCCACAAAAATAAAAGCATTCAAAAGATTTACTAACATTACTGTTTCTTACACTGGTATTGAGGAATGCTAGTTGTGCATTTGACCTAAATGTTTAGTCTACCAGAACTTGAGAGTAATGAGTAGAGATCTGGTATAAAAATACAGAGAGATCAAAAAAGCATTTCTTCAAATAAGACCAGGATTTTCGAACGCATCCATAGCTACCTTATCTGTGGTCTCATGTGACCGAAAGCTATATAAACTGCTGCTCACACTCACACTCAGGCATGAATTTCAACATCACTCACACTACTGGAATGTTGTTTTGGCTCACGTTTTCTGCAGGCAGTATGGGCATGAGTAGATTAAGCCACATGGCATTATGAACAGGAGCCCTTATGCCATCTCTGTATGATGAAGGAGACTGATAAACAGATTACTTCCAAACCCTTAAGAAAGCCCCTCAGATTGTTATAACGAGACAAAAAATATGAGACCCATTATTCTAAAAATACAGGTTCTTGACTTCCGGGTGGTATTTGCAGGGTCAGGTTCCTACTAATGTATTAATTTATTGAAGATATTTTCAAGAAAACCTGAACTTCAAATCAGTTCAGTGTATACTCAACATGCCCAGTGACTGTGAATAAGAAGTTTTGAGATAACTGATTATTGCTTTTACAGTTCTGAAATTATTTCAGAAAGAAGGATCTCTGAAAAATCTCAAGGCCCAAAGTGAAAACTTGGTTGGGCACAGAAAGCAACAATTTCTTGTTTCACAAATATTTTTCTTTTCATTTCGGAAGGATTTTTAAAATTTTTAAAAAATTTTTAAAAAAAAGGTCTCATCTTGACCTGTACAGTCTCTACATTTTATTGTGGTTTCTTTTACTAATGAAAATGCCTGGAGGAAAGAAAGCGGCTTTTATAAAGAATAAGGATCATTTTGAAATTTCAGTCATAAAAATGACTTGGAACAATAAAAATCTTTGCTAAGCTAAATGCTAGTTTCAAACCAATATGTAAAAATACAAACACAACGAAACTTCAGGCTCCTTATCCGTAAATTAGCTTTAAAATGTCCATCACTTTTAGATATGACATCCGGTCTGTCTAAAAACATGTCAAATCCAAATGTTGATGTCATCCCCACAGTCACTTTCAGGTAGAATGCTTCTCTAAAATATTACTGTATGGTGTCGCCTCCAAACCCATTTATTTTACATAGGCAGTGATGGAAAACTATGTGCAAAGGTAACCAACCAGCTTTAAATGGGTTTAGTTTCATTTGGTGCATGACTGGCTTACACATGTAATTTCCATCAATTATATTGTAAATCCCCTGGCACAGCCAGTTGAGCAGATTCACCCTCAAGACAGTCATCAGAAGAGATAACTGCTGTACCATGAAACATAAAATGGTCAGAAGCTCTATAGTACTTAGTACTTGTGAAATAAACAAGGCAAAAAGGGAGAAGCTGCTGTGGAACACATTCAAACACACTTCAAAAAAGACAAAGAGAAAAACCAGCAAGGGCAGGCAAATTACCAAAGTTAAACCCGTACACTTAAAGCGGTACGTTACTTCAGTATGCATTGACTAAAGAGCGAAGGTTCAGCTAGCCCACAAGGTGCTATTAATCACCTCTTCCTCTCTATGACTGACCTTAATCAATTCCTTTTCTATATTCAGGTACAGAATTCAGTCTCGATTGCCAGGGCTGCTGCAGATATAATTTTGTGATGCCCTCAAACGTGAATCCCTTAGGTTGGGTATTTTCTGCTTTTTAGCTGTACTTGATTTACCAAAACCACAAAGAAGCCGTAACCATGATTTGTATAGTCCAGCGAGGACTCTACTGCCCTCCAGTACAGGGGTTAAGTCTTGGCAAAGCAGGACACAACAGACTCTGTGTAGTAGGTATCCCGCTGCGGTCCTTGCAGGTGTTCCGCCTACAAGGTAACCCTGAACAAACTTGCATCTTCTTGTTGGGTATTGCCAACACTTCCAGCCCAGGGACTGAAAGCCTCACACGTTTAACAACTTTCTAGCTCTTACATCTCTTCAACGTTTTGCCAAGATTTCTGGACCAGTGCTCTGGCACCTTTGCTTTCCTTCCAAAACTGTCCTCTGCTCTCCCATTTTCTGCCACCATCAGAAAAAAACAGCACCATCATTCCCTTGTGTTGTTACCACTTCATTTGTTTTTCTGTATCAGACCTCTGGGTCTTTCCCTGGAGATTTCCCCAACACTCACTAATTCCAGATTCTTATCCTCAGCTATGTAATACTCTTTACAACATTGCTCTTCCATATTTAGTTGTTACTGTATCCCTCTCTGATACCTCTGTCAAATTTGTTCTCGTGTTCTGAACTGAACACCCGTTCTTCTGAATGTAAGGTCAGTTAGTGCAAGCACCTATGCGCAGACCTCTGACTTACGCTTTCTGGATGAAGCATCCTCACCTAAGCCACAGGCGCTGCTCCCCTCTCCTTCTCTGCCCTTTCTCCTCACGTTCCCCATGAGGTTCAGAGGAAATACATATATATCCCCAAAAATATATATATGTATATGTAAAATGTACAGCCCAGTGCAGCTTCTGAGAGATACTAAATTTGCCTAGAAGTTACGAGGAAATTTTAACATTCTTCAGAATCTTCAGTTCTGTGTATTATTTAGCCTAGATAAAACACGTTCCTTGCATTGTTACCCTCTCCTTCCTTTGTATTTATTTAAATAGTTTCCCAGTTCTTCAGTTTCAACAGAAATAATATTTAAAGCAGTTCACTAATAGGCTTTTGTCTTTATAATGTGCACTCATATCACCGAACATACCAGGACACCTAACTGAATGCTCTAGTTATTACAACGCCAGGAGCACGAACACCAATTTCAGCTATAAAAGCATGTTGTGACTTTAGATAACCATACTGACTGCAAAAAGTAAAATAAAACAAAATAATATGAAATAAAATAGTAGAATAGAATAAAATTGCAAATTCAAAATATTTAACGTAGTCGACAGAAAAAAATCCACAGAACATGTTGTTATGGAAAAATTTACAAATATGTAACTGAAGAGAGTCATTATATCATCAGAGTAATGTAACCAAATGTTTTCTAATGAAGCACAGATGTAAAGAACAATGAACTGGCACAGCCGATCTATCTGAACTTTCACCCCTGTATTCCTCTATTTTTCTGTTAAAATAAACATGGCATGTAAAAATTAAAAGAACCTTTATATTTCCATAACTAAACTATGTTCTGTGTAACTGTCTGGATGTATTTATAAGGTGCTAACATTGTTATTATTAAAATATTAAATACATACGTGTCAGGAAAAAGAGCTAATACATGCATACGTGATATTTGTTTATAATTTCCTGAAGACTAGATACATTTTACATGAAATCTAGAAGCGCATTTATTAGAAACCCAATGGCCTTCTGCTTTGTGGGAGCCCATGCAAGGCGTGAAAACATTGCTGGGGAAACTGAAAGGTTTGGTTAGGAAAGCCAGCTTCTATACAGCAGAGCAAAATCACTGTGAAACCTGCTTCCGCCCATAAGGGAAACTGCGTATTTTAATGCATTACTTACTATTGTTACTCAAATCTTCCCAGACACTATCTGGTCATGTTCACTATTACTGTCCTGCAGACACTTACTTCAACATGCAGGGTAAATGCAGCTAATAAGCATCATTAGCTCAGACAGTGTATTTAATTTAGTTTTGCACTAAAGACTAATTGCCTACTCAGCGAAGGGGAAGTGTAACATTTTTTTTAAGATGCTTACCCGAGGGCCCTGATCACCTTGATCTCCCTGCAAAGTGGAAAGATGAGATGATAGGTTTAACACAGCATCTGTGTGCTACCCAGCTCTCTTACATAATCTAACATTACACTGCGTCAGTACAAACGGTCTCTTTGGTTCATGCTGGGAGGGCTTTCCATTCATTCACCTTGTGTCACCCGCACGTCAACTCACCTTCTCGCCTTTTGGACCAGGAGGGCCCTGAAAGAAACAGAAGCAAAGATTAATTACTGATACTGAAGAAGTCCTAGGACCCGGCAAGACATGGGTCTGCGACAGCCTGCGATTTCTTCCTAACCACGTATTTCCTTAACATTTTTCACTCCGAATGCCAGGGCTATTCCAGAGATGGCTTCTTCACTGTATTAATAACGGACACAGTGTGGTTATTTCTTAAATAGTTTGCTCACCCCATGTGTTGAATCAGATCACTTAGACAAACAAAACTATGCCTGAAATGGCAAAATTTCTATTGATTTCAGTTAGGGACAATAGTTTATCTCTTATCAGATAATAAATGTTTTCTAAGACTGTAAAACTTCTTTGCAAGTGCAGCTAATAAATTCAGAGGCATATAAATCTGCCATGTATTTTGGCACCCTTCTTGGCTTAGAGTGCCAAATTAAAGTGCATTCGGGAATCTAAAAGTAGTGTTTTCATTCCTATTTTTGGCAATGCTGAAGTTGACGTTCAGTCTCAAGCACACTGTTTTAGGCAAAAGGAGCTCTTTGTATAACGCGATTTTGCAGAAGTAATATTTATTGTTACTTACCACCAGACAAAGAGTAAGGTGACAGAATCACAAAGCAGTGAGGTCCTTTCCTATTCCATTTTTATTGAGCACCTTCCACAAAGCTACCAGCAGGTTTCTAGAACACTAGTTTTCAGGTTAGTGTCTCGTGAATAAAAGTGCTAGCAGTCTGCAGAGAACTGGCTGCTTACACAGTGCAGACTCTACCTCCAGATTTCTGAAAGATACGCAGGTGTTTCATCACAAAGAAGGACATGAGGTACATATGAAAGCAGCTGGAAACAGAGAAGGAGCCATCCAAGCAAGCTGGGACCACTGTTGTAACAGAGCGAGTGTGTACATGTGCTTGCGTGTGCACGCAGCACAAGAAAAGGTTGCCACCAGCAATGTAATTAGAAATAAACAAGTACAACCTAGTTGAGCTGAGCACGTTTGGACTATTTCAGGATTTACACTAGTCAAAATTCTTGTGGTTCACATAAATGGAAATGGAACGAAGGTCAGTCTGCTGTGTATTAAAGATGTGATCAGCCACATGTAAGTCTTTGA
The DNA here is from genome assembly GCA_013398225.1 of Steatornis caripensis. Taxonomy (NCBI): domain Eukaryota; kingdom Metazoa; phylum Chordata; class Aves; order Caprimulgiformes; family Steatornithidae; genus Steatornis; species Steatornis caripensis. The sequence goes on from VZSC01008257.1 coordinate 508,970, forward strand.
GAATCCCTGTTGTAGCCAATTTTCTGCTTATTTTTAAGGGCTTCTGATGCATGTCAGAGAAGAGCATCTGCTGCTAAATCTTTCAAGGAGTTAAAGCATATGCCTCTCCTTCTATAGCCTACCATCTCTTCCATCTGCTGCAGAGGATGTAGAAACAAGTCTGCTACCTGACATCCCCATATCTTCTTTAGAAAGGACAGTGCTCGCTGCAAGCTGAATGGAAACCATCTGCTCAATTAACTGTGACCCCTCTCCACTTTGCATTGCCCTGCAAGAACTCATGCTCTTTAGAAACAAATGAAACAAAATGACTTCATGAATGGATACAACCTTGCTGCACTTTTAAGGTTTCTCTGTCTACTCTTTTTTTACATTTTATCTCTTAATACCCCTTTCCAATGAACACCTTCATGTATATACCTTGGAAACTACATGCAGCATTGTCTACTGTTAGCTACAGGCTCCACATTTACTTGGACACGAAAGTACAGTGGAGCACATTTTCAGCAGGCCCATTTTGAAACACGCATACATGCAATCGAGCTCGCAAAATCATACCATCAGTAACACAGGGACTGCGGAATAGGAAGAACTAAAATCACTCAATGCTGGCTGTGACTGCCTTTTTTACAGTGAACTCCGAGCACAAGTGAAGGGCTGTGCTCATGTGTTCTATCTCCTCGAATTATCAAACTGGCTCTGAATATCTTGCTGGCTGCAAACTGCAAATAATATCACCTCTATCTGCTACAGTTAGACTCCTGTTTCTTGGATCTTAGGCGTGAAATTATAGATAACATGACATGACCAAGACTGCAGACAGATGCTGGCTTTTGGATCATGCCACAGTTGTGGGAGTTGTTACTGCCTTCATCCAGATGCTCAACATCATTCTTACACCCAAGGGCAGCCCTGCTTCTGATACGTTTTAGCTCACAACTTTTTCTGAGGTGTGCCCACAACAGCTCTGCTAGTCCATACAAACTAAAGCAGCAGAGACTGCATCAGCTCCCTGAACTAAGCTGGCTCACTGGAACAGAAACAAGTTCGAGTGTGCTCACACGAGAGGTTTGGCCAGCAGATCTGCAGGGCTCCTAGGCCGTCTCCCTCATACAACCGCTGGCAATAAGCTCAGCTGTCTCCACCTGCAGAAGTGGTCCCTGCCTCTCCCCTGCATATTTTCCTGTTAAGAGTTCTCTGAAAGCACAATCCGTACCCAAACATGTTTTTTGATAAGAGTGAATCACATATCTCAATTAACTTTCATTCTCCTTCTTCTGTGCAGGGTTTTCTGAAAATTACCTGTGCACATCATATTCAGAAATCCAGTGGGTTTTTTTCCATTGCTTTCTTTTGGACAAAGCCAGCAATTATGACTGCTTGGTGTTTGCTCTCCGTGAGTGCCAGTCAGTGTTGTTGCTATTAAGTCATCCTTCCAGCATGCAAATTTTTCATACAAAGTCTTCATCAATATCTGGCAACTTCATTGTACCAGAAGTTAAAACCAGCTTTTCAAAAGGCCACAAGAACATTTGTGGTGTGAATATTCTCACAAGTCTCTGCACTTGTACTTGCAATGCTTTTGCTTTCCACCAAGAGTCTTGAAAAACAAACAAACAATTGCAAACAAAAATAGCTCCTTTGGATGCTATTGAAGAGAGCCAGTGGGGTTTCATCAAAAGAAAATTAATGCAATTCTTTCACGGCTTGTTCACCCATCTCTGGCTCTTCCATCATTGTTTCAATTGTTCTCTATTGTTTTTGCAACTTTAAAAAGAAAATTCCTATCCTCAGCCTTTGACATCTTCTTTCCATTTGTGCCGAGAAAGTCTCCCAAGGTTTTTACTGCAGAATTTATTAGTGTGTGTACACTGAGTGGAGGCAAGGAGGAAGAAAAACCTGAGGGAAAGTTGGGTTTGCGGGGGTGGTGCGTGATTAGGAGACAGATTTGTTTAAAGCAGGGCAAGGTTTCTTCTGTTTAAGCGTACGGACACAAAGAACAGAATGAGTAAAATAACACTAGCTTTGTAGGCCAAAGCATAGACATCCTGCTTTTTTCCCAGGGAGACTTCTGTGCTTTCGTTTATGAGATGGCAGAGATCAAGCCACTAGCTGCTGCACAAATGTGAAAGCATTTTGTGTAAGTTATATGAAACGTCTGAGGTCAGAGCATTTCTGAAATAACTTTACAGTGTTTTCACTGGAAACAGAGGCTCTTTTCTCAAAGTGTAATTATCTACTCCAGACTACTATACATTTCCAAGGAGAGTTTATAGCCTGTTTCACATAAGCAAGGCCTTGTAAATCACAAACACATGCAAAATCTGCATTCATAATTAGGCGACAAATACTACTGTTCCTAAAACAAGGTCTTCTAAAGCACACTGAAAGGCCTCCAGGCACCTGTCAGCCAAGAACAAAGCTGAAATCAGGGTCAAATCCATTCAACAGCCATGTTCAGGATGACTGGCAGGTGACCTTTTTGTTTTGGCTATCAAAATCCCAGTTCCATTCTCTGACGAAATCTTTACATTATTATAAATATGCGTTCAAGAAATACAAGGGCAAGAGAACGCAGTACTAGAAAACGCGAGACCCATCCTTGTGGTCTTCATTCAGTCAACATTTCCCTTAGGGTTAACTGAGTGTGATCAGCATATTTTTTTCACACAGTTGGCATTTTATAATTCATGCCCTGAAAGATGTTAATTTTGTATTCCACCCCTGCAGCCATTGCCACCTTTGTAGTTTTGCAGCAGTTACATTCAGAGGACCTCTTGAAAAGCCAGTATTTGATTTATATTGGTTTCACAAACATTCAAAACTATCTGAATTCTCTTATAGATATATTCTCTTCATATTCTTATTGATATAGTTCTGCTTTTAACTGTTTTGACTTCATCAAAAAGGCTCCAAGCATTGAGGGGAAAGTAGAACTGAAAATAGTATGGGATTCTCAGGAAGGGGTTCAAAGAAACAGCAATGTTTCTAGGTTCTGTAGAGAGCTCCAAAGTCAGGGCAGAGGAATACAGATTTTTAGTGGCTAACCTATATGAAGCCACTGCAAAAAGGACCTGCCAGTGCCCAGCACAAGCTGGCAACAACCAACCAAGCAGAATCAGTTGGACTGTGACAGTCCCAGGTCCCAGTGGGATCACCCATCTTCAGGGCTCCTAAGGAACCTGAGATGTAAAGCTCAGCAGCTCCCGTCAGACAGAGCTACCACAGAAGACACAGGTAACACAGCATTTTAGAAATAGTCACTGCTCTCCTACCACAACAGCCATAGGCTAAGGCAACCTGGCAGCTAGAGGACCGAATGTAGCTTGCAATATTCAATCTGCGTTTTCATTTGGGATAAACCAGCATACAATGCATTCATCTCTGCTAGCAGCTACAGCATCCACAATAAGAGTGTAACTGGCAGAACAGCGGCCTTGTGGAGACAAGCAGAAAACCGAACCAGACAGTCCAGTGTCACCTAGACAAATTCAAAAAGAAAACCAATTTGCCAACTTAGTTTAATCACGCTTTCACAACTAAATGACGTGGCATACATAGCCTAAGTTAATCCAATTCCTGCAGCTTATTTGGAGGGTACAAGTTGGTTTCAGCACATAACAACAAAGTATTCAGTTACAAAAGTCAAGCTTTTTCTTTCTTTGAAATTTGGCTCAAGACTTTCATAACTTACAAGTTCCTCACTGGAACAACAATGCCCAGTCTAACCTATAGTTGCTGCAAAATATTAGAATCAGATATGCCGAATCATAAGATAAGAGGTAACACAGAGTATTATGAAACATAGTACTATTTCAAAGTTCCTACACTCGTTTTAGTCAAGTGTCCACTATGCAAGCCCTGGACCACTGAGAAATGTGGTTTTAGCATTTGCTGAACCTGGCCATGTTTGCAGTTGGTGCTTACATATGCTACATATGCTAGTTTACAATGCCAACATCTCACCTTGCATCAATTTTACAAGCGCTCACAAGAATTTCCAGTGAATCTGAACAGCTTCTACCACTGAAATTATATTCTCTTCTCTTTGACAGATTTTCTTCTTCCCCTGGGATATGACTGACTTATGGTGAAAACTTCAAAGAAAAAAACCAACCCACCACGCAGAAGAGACTTACCAATCTTTTCTTTGCTCCCCTTATATCCTCCAGTCTTTGTTATAATATTCCAAAGCAGAGAAAAGGAAACCTGAATATTTGACACAATAACCGTGCCTGACTTAATAAACATTATGTAAATGGATGCAACCTGAGAAGCATAAAATTGATATATATAACAATCTAGATAAACCGATCAGTTAACATTCATGTCAAAAAGTAAACTGTAAGTGAATCCTGCCGTAAATTAGTAAAACCGTGGTCAGAAGTCAGTGATTTATGCCAATACATAAATCAGACAAGATCATAAACCGCAGGCAGAAGAACATGACCTACGCAAAATGAGTCAAGAAAGCATTTAGACTGTAATTTAGACATTCATTTCTCATGCAATGCTCTTGCTGAGATCAGGATGGGGGCTTTTTTGAACTTTGTAATGTTGCTTACAAAAATCAGATTGCATCACAAGCTGCAATGGGGTCACTGCTAACTGACTGTTTCAGTACCTGGGAAGAAGCGTAAGGCTTGGTGTCCCAAGCAAGGACCTGCTAGAGGAGGTCTCCTCTCCCTTTCTCTCACATATTTACTTTCTTTGATTAATCAGTAAGGCTGTCCTCTTCCCCACCTTTTTCTCCCCTTCTACAGACAAACACAGCGTTTTTCTTGGAAACACTACAAAACTCAACACAAATAGTTGTATAATGATTCCACGGTACAGAGAGGATATGCCTATGTACTCACAGCCTGAGCATGAAAAAATCAAGGATTGGCTTTACTATTGCCATAAATTTATGTAAGCAAACATTATAATCTGAATCAACTGTAAAGTTTCTTGTAAATTGAGTAGCTGCCATACACGCTAGTAAGACCAAAAATATGGTGACAGAAAAACTTGCCACAATATTAAAGATGGGGCGTCTACCACCGCTCTGGGTAAATTGGTCCAGTGTTTCACCACTCTCGGTGTAAACATTTTTTTCCTTTTACCTAGTCTAAATCTATCATATTTTAGTTTAAAACCATTACACTTTGTCCTATTGCAACAGGCCCTGCTAAAAAGTATCTTATAACTGAACTTATCTCCCCACCCTCCAGTATCCTGGGTAGGCTGTTCTGCAGTCCTTTACCTTCACAGAGCCTTCTTACTTCTTTCTCCTCTTCCTTTCACTGCACTGAGAAGAGACACTGGGAGTCCCACTCCATCCTATACTAGACTACTATGCAGCGGATTATTTTTGTATCCCTGTTATATCCTCTCCAATAAGAGTACACATATGTGCGTGTATATTTGTTTTCACACGCGTGTCTGCATATGTGACCATGCTGGTGGTGGAGTTCAAAACAAGACTGAATTTTTGTATCAGCGTTCACTCAGCAGTCGAGTGCTTATGTTATAAGTGACAGAAAAATTAACACATAGCATGGTGGCTACGGAATAGGCAAAAATTACTCTGCTATCGATAGATTAAAATTTTTATTATAAGTCATGGGCTTTGTGATATGATTCAATAGTTTATAAGATTCAATAAGAAGAGAAAATGCTGTTGACTAGAGTCTTGTACTTTAATTAATAAATAATCAGTGCAGTCAACAGAAATGATGCTACAGAAATTCAGGGAGCAATGAATTAAACAACTATTAAAAAGCACGTTTGGGTAAGAGGAAGACAAAGAATGAAAATCTGCTTTCAAATTTTACAATCAAAAGCACTAGAGTGCAAAAAGTTTTGAAGGTAGATTGCTTCACCATTTCTTCAGAAGCAGCGCATTTATTGTTGTGCCAAATTACTGTAGCAGGAAAGAAGTTATAGCTCTAAACAATTTTTATTGCCACAGACTTCACACCTTTTATTTTGCATTGAAAGTTAAAAGAGTTATGAAACAAAGCAGAAAAAATAACCAGCACAGCTTAACCTCTCAATTATCCCCATTTATTAGAATGACAATAGCATTGCACCACCTCAGAGGATTTTTCTGCACTTGCCAGTGAGGACTGTACCAGTAAGCAGCCAATAAGCAGAGAGTACAAGCATAGAGCTATTTTGCTCAAAAGGCCTGGTATCCTTCTGCCCCCCTGGTCTAAGCAGATGCCGTAGGTATTGATGCCTTGAACCTGATCAAAACATTCTACTTTATGGAAGCAATTAATATGCTCTAAAACTAAACGAGAACTTGGGAAACCAATAATAAAAAAACCCAAAAGGACTTAAAAGGAAGACCAATATAGTACGGTGGAATTTAGGGCTTATAAAACTGCAGGGATCATGGAAATACATTCTGGCTTTCTTTCCCAACACAACAGAAATTGAAAAGAAAAAAATTACACCTCCTGCCAATCAAACTCATGAAATCCTTTTTCCAGATTTTTGAGATAAAAAATACACTATTAAATATTTTTTATACTTCCTTTGGTAGATATTTATCCATGGGCCAGCTCTCACATGTATTCATAGAAGCTTAGTAAGAAAACAGCTCCTTGCTGGGAGTTAACAACTTCCTGTTATTATCAGAAACAGTAGTTCACATTCTAATGTTTCTGTCATTTTTAACTTAAAACTTAAACAGTGGCTTCTGTAATTCAAAGACCTCTGGTGCTTCCCTGATTGCTTAGTGGCTCGGTAGATAATTCAGCTGAAATGACAGTGTCCCTTGCTCATTTGGTCTTCTTTGTTTAACTTAAAATAAACTTTTTGATGAGTATGACAGGCTGAACTTCAAGCATTTTGAAGAAAACGGGCAAAGGAAGAAAGCAAGGGAAGGGGAGAGTTTTAGAGCAACGGAGTTCCACCACTGCCAGTCACTACCTACAAGAGAAGTAACTGTGGTCATTGAAATAAGTCCTCCAACCTCCCTAGCCTTCTGGATCTTTCAACTTTACTGTCTCTGTTACTATTGTGTAGAAAAATAGCATATGAATATTTACAAGGCACATCCTCCTTTGACCGGCAATTAGGTCAAGGAGAACGATTATGTACTTCACTAACAGATGCTGCATAGGGTACAGCTCTACAAAAAAAATCAAAACCGCACAGAAACAAATGACCGAAATACCTGAAAACCCCTCTGTTTTTTCTTATTCCATCTACTTGAAATAAGGAGTAGTTTCAAAATAAGGCAGCTAGTGAAATAAAAGTAAGCCAATTCAAGGAAAATACATCCAGCTTTATTATTGTGACCCATACCCATTTCGTTCTGTTTTCATAGATTCTCCCACTCCCCCGCCCCTCTCTTTGGAAGAAATTAAAACCAAGCCAAAATTCATTATTGAAAGCACTAAGATTAATTTCAAAGAATCTGCTACAAAAAGCCTGGTACTCTTTTTGAAGAATTTTCGTCCGTACCTGCTATCATACGAAGGCATATTTACATTAAAGCAATAAAGGCTGAACTTGTGTAAATGAGCAAAACTGGATAGCTCACATACAAATAAGGTTTTGCAGCTAACATACATTTGCTGTATTTCAACACTAAACTTAATTTCAGCAAATGAATTTTAACACAGACTATTAAATAGTGGGGGTCAATTCCATTCTTCCATTTACTGTGGTGAATTCAGACTCGTTTCAGTAGTAATGCCCTGCTTCTTTCATTCAATATTTCCAAGGAATGTCATCCTGCACATACACTGTTTTTTTCTTTCTCAAACTTCATACTTAGTGCAGGATACATTTGCTCATTCAAGGTAGTAGAATGCCAATGAAAGATTTAGATATTTTTTTAGTGTCGTCTGCAAACGCTACTATAAAATGCTACGGTAAAAGAAGTGAAGTGTTAGATTACTTAAATCATGCATTGTTAAAAGAAAACAGCAGCAAAACATTAGTGTAAAGGCATAGCTGTGTAAAATATAGCCCAAGGGATAGAAAGGTTTCTGAGACTGCAGTGTAACCTCCACAGATTAAGAGCAATGAAATTATTTCACAGCCCGGGTAAATTTTTGGACTTGAGGATATGCTAATGTTTTGGAAAAATGTATTTAGTGAAATACCAACATACATTTCTCTGAGGATCTTATCCTACTTTCTTTCCTATCCCCTCCTTGCACATCCTGTAGTCCCTTAAATAGTTTCTGTGCATGCCAGGCTCCATCGGTACCCAAACAAGGCTTTTTACAAGAACTGCCTGACAAATGTAATCGTAAAAGCTACACTGCACAAATCCATCTGAGGCAACCTGTAAGTCCTAGGTTACTGCAAATGTCTCCAAACTATCCTAGCTACAAGTCATTGCTAAAAGAAGAAAAGACTTGACGCTCTATGTCTAGTGTTGATGGGGTTGTGTCAACCCTTAATCAGAGATTTATTTATTAGCAGTCAATGAGTATATAGAAATAAAAGCGCATAAAAATAGCGTATAAAATAATATATGTGCTAGAATAAGACGAACAAATGCTATTGGAACTAAACTTTTCATTTATCTTCCGCAATTTCCTCGTCTACAAAGGGGGAAAACTACAACGACATACTTCATCGAGCTATTTTGAGAACCGTTCAGATTTGTAAAGTTTGTGCTGAAACACTAGATAAACGCAAAGGAATTTTTATATCAACTACAAACACACACATACTTTTATACATAGGTGTGTATATAAAAATTTGATGACTGAAGATATTTTTGTAACCTTTAATGCTGGCAACATCTTTCTTTATACAGGAAGCAATTTAAGACAGCATAAAGTTTATTAAAAACAAAACAGTTTTCTCCTCAAGACTAATAACTTGGTCTACAAAATTCAGAACATCTTCAGGGGAAATTACACACATATGTATATGTATACTTAAATGGATATTCATTCTTTTTGGCAAATGATCACTAACAGACATACTGTGAAATACAACTGGATTGTATTTCTGAAAATACGTGATTCTTTTACATGTTTCTCAGCAGCTCACAACTCTTGAATGTTACTGATGGATCTCAGAAAAAAGATTATTAGGAACTCATGCTATTGCAGGGACAGCCAAAGTATTCTTCAAACGTAGAATTCTGGATTAAAGCTCACAAACAGAACGGACGCTTTCATGCTACGCTATTAATAACATCACTGGCAGTACACAAAACACTCCAGCTAAAGGAATTGCTGCATTTTGTATTTTTTATTCTTTCTATCCTCCAATCTTGACTCATACTTACAGGAAAGAATAGCACATCATCACAGCTCTTCATGCCAGCATGAATTCAACATAAAGAACCTGAAGCATTTCTGCTAACATCTAAGGTCACTTCGAGTCCAACTTCAGTTGACAGAAGTGTCACTTTTTAATGGAAAATACAAATTTTGAAGCCTCTATCTGGCACCCTGAGATCCAAGTCTCCCAAGTCTGCTCTAGTTCGCAGGACTTTCAAGCTTCCAACACAAAGTCACCAGAGCTCTGGACTGATAATGGCCTGATCAAGGAAACGCTGGTATTTTGAAAACCTTGTGAAAGACTAAGGTCTTGAATGTCACAGCATTATCTTTAAGTCATCATAAGCTTGATGAAACACACATTTTTATAACTCCGCATTTATTTATTTTTTTTTAAGCTAGTGAAACTACTGGGATCTGCAACAAATTGAACTGGAATTCAAAGCTGAAATACAGAATGAGGATCAGTAAAAACAATAAGCCAGTAGGAGTTTAATATCAAATTAAAAACATGTGCAGCAGGATAGTAAAATACTATATAATATTCTTGAACACAGTACAATACTTTGCTTTGACATAATTCCTAATAAAACACAGAACACACTAGTGTATTTCTGCCATCTGTAGAATAGGATGAAGAAAATACAAAGGTCATTTGATAAAGAAATGATTTAGGAATACAAGAAATATTTCAGGGTTCTTAATTACATTTTGACAACTCTTTGTACATCTCATAATGGAACCACAGTACTAGGCTTGCAATTGCTTTTTGTACTCATATGTACTCTGTTAAACTAAGAAATGCTATACCAAATTAAGGATTACAAGTCCTTTTTGCTTCACAGTTCTTCACTTGCTGTTAGAAGATCTAGTATGCCCTGGTGACAGCTGCAACCTCTAGATGAATAGACGGAATGCTAACGTGTGATTCCCTGTAACATTTATGCTAGCATATGTAACAATTGAATCAGCCCTCCATGTTTATTTTATTAAAACAAAATCAATTCTTTTCAGCAACTAATGATGCCACTGTAAAGAAAAGTTGGCAACGCCCTGCAAATAGAATGCTTCACGTTTTCTATTAGAGTTTTCTACAATAGATTTATATGTTTTTTTATTCTAGGACTTGGTTTTCCAGAGCAACAGTACCATAAAGGGTCACTATGTGAACTATGAAATGAGGGGATCAATTTCTAAAAATTCTGGACCAAACAACTGAAACTGTTCCAACAATCAATCTTCCAAGCTTTCTTCATGTATTGTATACAGCTACTCTAGAGGGAGATCTTCAGGTTAGTAAAAGAAGTTGTCTTCATAACAACAGAACCTATTTTACGAGTGCATCCACAGCTGACACTACCTTACACGAAAAACCCTTTCCACAGAATTTTGTACAATGAATAATCTTATTTTTGTGTTTGTACAAAATAAAAACCTAATTTGAATGGGTAATTGTTAAATTAACTGATTTGAAATCTGATATTTTTCTGAATCAGGTAAACTAATCAGAAATAAATTACAAGTTCCGGGAATTGCAGTGGAACATTTGAACATCTTGCTATTTCAACACAAGATTTCCAGAGATAGTTACTGAAATCGTCACTCAAAAGCATGCCTATCAGAGCAGGTAAAAGAACACGGTTGCACAGCTGGGGTACGAGTATGGTCTTTGCTTTGGCCATCTGACATTATATAACTGAGCTCTAACAAGTCTGATTATCCCCAACTAAGTTCACTTAGAAGGGTACTGTAGGGAAGTCATTAATCTGCCATTAGAGGCTCCTTCACAAATCCTGGCTAAAGGGTGGAAAAAGACAAATAAAAAAACACGTTGGAAGCAGAGCACAATAACCAATGCTACAAGAGTTTTCCTTGTTGATGCCTGGAACTCACTTCCCGCGGGCTTTTTAAATGATGAGTCGTGCTTCTTTAGTCTTGGTAGAACTGATAGCCCAGAGTAATTTGCCCCTAAATCTCCAATTCTGTCCTCTCTTTTTCACAAAGCAAAGAATCCTCTTATTTGCACTAATGCCATCTGCTTAGCTGAAGAGGCACTTAACATTCACATCTATCCTGGTTTACACATGTACACAAGTCTACTAGGTGAAACTGAAGTGTTTCATACTGTAAAAGTGCTTATTGTTGTCAATTCCTTTCAACAAAATTAACTTCTGCTTTATTACACACAAAGCTGAGAAAGCAACATACTTTAACAATTAAATACACTAACTCCTTCTGGGAAGATCTATTTCTTGCATCTTTTGTATTGCAAACATTTATGTGCACATCAGACAGTAAATGAAGTTTTGAACATGATTTCTCCTCCTACATTCTCCGATGCGCTTCAAAATGACTGAGCTATATGGTTATAAACCTGATAGGAGACAAGAGCTAGATCCTTGCTTCTTATTTGGTACCTAACATAAAATGAAAAGCCATTATGATGGCATTTGGTTTTTTTCAGGTTCACAAGTCAGTATGGGCTGAGTGTCTCCTTAGAAGAGCACACCATTTCAATAGTGTTCAGGAATTCTATTACAGTTTTAGAAAGGAAGGAAAATGGTAAACAAGGGGTAAAACTCTGTCCGCTAAATACATATCAGACCTAGTACAAGCATGTTTATTTATGTGATACCCTGAGTTAAGATTAATTTCTGATCTCAAAATTGATAGCAAATTGTCATTAGCAGCAATGGAATCAAGTATTTGGCCTTGTTATTGGCACAGATGCAAGTAAGAAACAGACTTCTGTGTACTGCATTTAGCTGTCTTCCTATGTCTACCTGGCAACTAGTTGAGACTAATCATGTTTTAAAAGACACTACAATAATACCTGCTGTATTCAACACCCATTGACATCAGTAATACCTAGGGCAGGACATGGGCAATGCAGTGGCTCTTTGCACTGTTTACATGCTAGTGAAGACACTTCAGAAGAAACAAAAAACTGAACCCAAATCTTCATATGCAAAATGGTATTTGGCTACCTCTAAATGGGAGATCACAGTAATAGGGTACATCCCCCCATGAATTTACACCAACTTCTAAATCATATTGTGATTTCTATGTAAGTAATCACAGTTTTACACAAGGAATTAAGAAGAAACTAAGATGCACAAAGTTCACTGAAGGAATTTCATAACCTACACTGAAATGATGGCCTGATGACATCTGATAAAGCATGTACACACAGATCTAAGTACATAAACCAAAGATAACATCACTCCATATTGGCCTAGAAAACAAAAATTTGAGTGATTGTACTTGTTCTTTGTTAACAAACTTGCTGTTAAAGTCTGACAGCAAAATCTGACCTGCAACTCGTAACTCAAAAGCAGGGTAACACTTGCATATTCAAACTGAGTCATACAATCCTTCAGCAGGATCAGAAGTTTACGAAGAAGCTTAGGGCATCAGCTGCTAGAAGAAGAAACACCTGACAAGGTCATTCTCTAGAGTGTGAGCAGCTGATGGCCTGGATACAAACAGCAGGCTTCTCTTGGGAGCAGCAACTTTACTGCACTGCGTATCTCAAGGTGATGAACTATTTCTTCAGCCTTATGCTGATTCTGTCCTTCATAAGGGTACTTTTTGCCTCCTTCCCCCACTCTCCCCACAAGTTGAGAGACTCTAGGCATTCCTAAAGGCAAACTGTTGGGAAAAAGGAACATGGTGCTTAGACCTCAATTCATAGTGATTAGAACAAAAGAAGCATGTCTAACTCTAAGGGTCTAACAAGTAGAGACCACCTTGCAGCATTAGTCAACACAACGTATTATGTACCTTGTCTGTAGCTTAAAAAGCCATCAAAATACATAGATGATCACTTGACCCTATCAACTGCCCCAGTACTGAATGGCATGTGCTAACTGAGAGAAACATTTAACAAATCTTGGATTGCAGTTGGCTATCCAAACTAACAAAACTGAAAGGGAAAGTCAGCAGGACTTAAAACACAACTCCCTTGCGGTCCTTTCTGCTGTCAGATGCTCAACTCTTTTCTAAGGTCCAGGATTCTCCCCACCATCACTCTGTTCTCTAGGAAGTGATAAATAAATCTCTTACATACACTGCTGCCATCCAAAACAGCTCAAAACTATGGCTTACATTTTGGTGGTTATTTTTCTCAGGCCTTGATAAAAACCAGAAAACAAAATGCTAAAACGGTTCCCACCAGCTCTGTTGACAGCACAAGCCAGTAATAGTCTGTCTAACCATGAATCAGAATCTCTGCCATCAAAAATTAAAAATACTCCAGTCACATACCCTGACGGGACGGTGAAAAAGTTATAGGCATACATTTGTCACCAGAATTGCTACGGTAACCCTTCATCATGCACCCAACACTGGAAAATTTCATACTGAAATAACATCACTTCCATAGACATTTCACATACAGGAAAACAAGAATCTCATGAAAAAAGTATCAATCATCAGTATTTTGTCCATTTCTAATGCAGATTTGAATGGCTGCCAAGGAGAAGGACGAAGCATCTGTGGGGCTGCTGTATCTCAAAGTCCCACACGGAGAGTGGTCATGTATGCTGACATGAGAGAAAGTATGTTGCACTAGAGATAGGCCATGGAGAGGATGTTGCCAGGAGGAAGAAAACAGTTGGCTGACTGAGACAGTTACACTGAAACACCACTCTGCCCCACATTTATAGTTGTTAATAGTTTTACTTCAGCAGGATTTCATAATGGCTCATTTTGTCTTCCTTCACCATAATATTCAATGCACTGTTTTCTAATATTTATATGAACTTTACTTCTGAACAACAAAAAAAGTTAAGAATAACAAGCCTTCTCTCTTTACCCAGATAGTACATTCCTTATGGAATTGACTTTAGACTAGAAAGTAAACTCTGTTCTTTGACAAACATCAATACTTCCATTATATTAAACAGGAGATGTATGTGCAGAATTTGCTTGTATAGATTTATTGGGAAAATAAACCTTTCTGGTACAAGCTAAATATATACTTACATTCTGAACAAGAAAAAGCAGATATTCTTTGCAGTGACTCAAAAGCCAGAATCTAAGTTTCAGCAAAAATATTAAAAAAATTATTATTTGCTCTTCTACAAAGAAACTCAGTTTACATGGTATTTGAAACAGCTTGGCTTTTAAAAAAAAAACCCAGAAAACCAAATTCATAAGAAGGTACTTGATTTTTTTAAAGGTTATGCTAGAAATTGTTTAGCTATTGATCATAGTCTCTACATTTCAGAGATACAATGCTTGTGGATTTTAATAAAGCTCCTTTTTACTTAAAACAGGAAAAAGTGAAACAAAATAATCTTGTGTGGTGTATTTTTGAGGAAAAGAACCAGTAAAAATTCAAAGATAAAAAGGTAGGAGGTGTTACTGATCTGTTAGGAATTTATATTTGTACCCAGTATAATTATGTACTTGTTGGGCGAATTTAGTATGTACTTTATGAAAATCATAGCAAAAAAGAATAGGTGTTAATAATGAGTGTAAAAAGGATTAGAATTTACCTTTGATCTTAGTGTAGACTTACATGGCTATGACATCAAAAATTTATAAGTACTTCTTTTGTCATCATAGCAATTCCTATCTTTGAAGCCAGGAAGCCTTTACTCACTAACCAAACCGACCAATACTTTTCATTTCAGATATCTCATGAACACAGTTAAGACTGGAGAAATTACTGACAATCACAGGTGGCTGAAATTTCTGCAAACAGTTTTTTAATTAGACACTGAGTTTTTTTGACTTATTTTATCTGTACCTGAACGGGTTCTGTTTTCTGTTGATACATTAGAAATCATTTTAAAAATCTTGAGATTTTCAACCACAGCTTTCGACATTTTTAAAATGCTGTCTCATGAAGTTATCTGGATTTCAGTTTAAGAGGAAAAACATCTAAATGTACAGATGTACTACATGTAGTTGTCTAAGACACGTAGACGTCAACATAGGCTAGAGAGCAATTCAGCAGAATGGTCATTATATACAGAAGCTGCCTATAATCAGAATCTATAATTAAGAGACACGAATGTAGGCAACTAGTGCCATGCGAGAGGTTCCCTAGGTATCCAGGACAGCTACCCATGACTGATGGATACAACAATTGTCCAACACAGCCTCCAGCCCTAGTACACATGACAGCCAGAGGCTAGGCTGGAGACCCTGGATCATCTCATGCAGCAACAAGTGTTGGTATGCAGGGAATGCAATCGAGCCCTAGGAGTTTACAATAAGCTGAAGAGGTCTCTAGGTGTGCTATTGACTCTACCTTCACTGAGTACAAGCAGTGTTCACACACTTCACATGTCAACACCTACACACAAGCTTCTAGGTTTAGGCATCTTGATCTAGAGCTGAATCCCGCTCTGACTGTCTCATGCCGCTACGACTTCTTTACCAGTGCCCTTGCAAGAATTATCCCTGGATTCAATCAGCCAGTCAAAATGACTGCATACATACATATCCTCCTGCCACAATACTAGCACCTTGAGCTGAAAAGGAGGAAAAGGCAGTATTAAGAATAACAGTAAGTGCTGCTTGGAACAATTGCAATGGCACAGAGACGAGCATTTCTGCTAGGAGGAGCTACTGAAGTTAGGATGTAAGAATTATCCTAAATCTTGTGGGTCCTAGTACCTTGTACCCGTTTTCTCTATAATAATTCAGGGCACAGAGAAGTTTATATACTTTTGAGGGGGATTTTTAGAGGGTTTTTCCTATGGTTTGCATCCCACTTCACTTAGAATCGTGACAAGATTTCTCTGGCTTTCTGCCCTTGAAACAGAACTGAACGCTGCCATCTCCATTGTGGTTCTTTGCCTACAGATACCTCAGGGCATTTCATGTAGAGATATGAGCTCCAAAGGCTGAGAAGCTGTTTACAAGCATTAAGCAAGAGACACTCTCCAAGCAACTGAAATGTGGGAAGTGGGTGTCCAAATCCAATAGGAAAAGACATGGGTGGCAAGTCAACACCAACTAGAGGGCAGCCCACAGGCTCAAGTAACAGCATCAGGTCCTCAACAGAGCTTTTTCAGACCAAGAATGCCATACAGCATTACATTCTCTCTCTTAATCGATCCCCAGCAGCACAGAGGCTGAAGATACCTCTTTGTGTAGGCCACACATCAAGAACCTACTGCAAAACATAAGTGCTATGGGGGGCTGGTCATTTCCAATATCATATATACTACTTACGTACTATTAAATGGACACTGGCACTGCAAGGATAATAGGCATTCAAACCGAGTGGGATGAGCGCTTATAACACAAGATGTCTTTCAACAGAAAATAATGCTTAGAAACAAAAGAACCTGAGGAAAATGCTTGCTTCTCATAAAGAAAATCTTAACTTAAGAAAATTATCATCCAATAAGGCTGTAAAGCTTTGACTTTCAGTTATGGTTCTGAAATATAAAAGGCTTTAGGCAACTCACTTGTGTGAACATGGTCCTACAGATCAGAGTTTACTTCCCATAATGCATCTTGAGTATGCAGTGAGGCAGGGTTTTTCAGCTGTTTTCACTAAACTTTGCTTTGGTATAGGCTTCGCCCCTCCCTCCCATTCCCTTACTCTTTCACTTTTGTATATTGCTCTTTAACTCAAATAATTTACATTTAATTTTTGCTATACCTGATGTTTCCTTTCTGGTGGTCAATTTCTACCTTAAAACTGAAGTTAGATCCCTAGATTTCTGCATCTTCAATTACAGCTCACAAGACAAAGTTCTACTATTCTTAAATAAAGCAGAACTAATTCAAAGTTGTGCTTATAATTAATCAAAATAGCTAGCAGTGCAATATTTGAAATAACTGAGGGCTGCCTGGATTATAGCAACATTATTAGCATGTGATTAATAAGCAGTTGAAGTATTACATTTGCTGCACATTTGCTAAGTTATTTTATCTTGCTTTAAAGTTAGGTGGCAAAGTTTCAAGCCATAGTTGGGAGATTTGCTTTATTCAGTATTACGTTGTTAACCCCACCATCTGGTCAAACAGCTGGGGGAACTCAGACAACCATATGGGAGGGCCCATGTTTCCCTCTTGGGAAATATCTCCCTTACTGAATTATGCAATGGTTACCAGTTTCTGGCTTATTAGGGTTGAATTAAAAAACCCATCAAAATAATTTATAGATAACCCGAGTTTGGTGTGCCCTGTGTTTAGCCTTATGTAGGAAAATAAGATGGCACTTACTTGAGGACCAGGCTGACCCTGAAAAACAAGAAAAAGATTAGGTTATGGAAAGTTATGACAAGGATTAACTCCTTAAATAGTAGCAAACAGTTACAGCACTCTCCAATAAGGAGATAACAAGAAATTCAGTAACTATTGAAGTCAGATACTGGACTCTTAGGTCTATATTGAATTTGAATGTTTTAATTCAAACTGATGAACTTTCTTGCAATTAATTGATTTCAGAAATAAATTACAGTAACGCACAATTGAACATGCATTTGAGAAACTTCATACTTTAGATAGAACAATACAATTTAGAAATGATAGAAAGATCTAATTTAATCATTCATAAATGAGAAAGAATTCACAGATGCTAAGCTGATTTAGAAGTGGGTACTGAGTGTTTTTTCTTTATTATGACTCACCCCTACGTTTCAAGGAGGTGCTAATTACTACCTGTTGAATGAACAAAGTAAAAACTAGGGGAACACATTGCTGGGCAAACAATAGTCTTTTTGCCATTGCTGCAAGCACCACAGCTTTAAGCAAGTATAAACCAGTATTTAAACCAGCAAGTAAGCAGTAGGCGAACCCTTTTCAGTCAGCCTAAGACATAGCTGATACATTTCCTCTCCCTGTTTATCACCATCGCCTTTGGACCACCCCTGGCCAAATGGAAAGGCACCCTCTGGACACTGAGGAGGTGTACGTATCTCTTGTTGCTGCAAGCCCTTACAGAGCAGACTTCCTATCACCAAGATCCCTAGACTAAGAAAGCCAGTGAAAGTCATCAGTTATTCTAGCCTACTCATTACAAATTATTCGCGTGAAGCAAAATTATATTACAAAACAGTATAGTAGATGTGACTATGAACTACAATTACCCAGACAACCAGCTCACACTGTAAGACAGAGACAAATAGTTAGACATTTCTCCTTATAAAGAGAGAAATTAAACTACTAGAGCTAGCTTTGCTTCTACTGTTTCATGACACTTAGTAATATTTCAGTTGAATTGAAACTACGTTTCCTTTTGTTGAAAGAAACTGAGCATGGAGACTTCTTATAAGTTTTATAAAACCTCTTCACTTCAGCTAGAAGGTACTGCTTCACAGAGTCAAAACTTTTCTGTCTGAACATCAGGAAACACTATTTTACTGTGAGGGTAACCAAGCACTGGCACAGGCTGCCCAGGGAGATTGTGGAGTGTCCATCCTTGGAGATATTCAAAAGCCATCTGGACACGATCCCGGGAAACCTGCTCTAGATGGCTCTGCTTGAGCAGAGATGTTAGACCAGATTATCTTCAGAGGTCCCTTCCAACTTAAACTATTCTATGATTCTGTGTGATTTTAAAGAGGCTGGGGGGGAAGAATTTCAACTGGGAACTATCATGTACAAGAAAAGTAGCTGAAGAGAAATGCTTTTTTTGGTACCCAGTAAGATTTTTTTTGTGCTGAATTAAAAACAAGAAAAACATATTTTAATTCACATGCAAGTTTTTAAAAGATGTTTCTTTAAAATTGTAAGAAATATCAGAAATAACAGTACAGATGAATCATGGTAAAACATAGAATTATTGTGGCTACCTAATCCTTACACTGAGGGCAGCCTAAAGCATTCCTTGCTGTAGATGATGCAGTTTTATATGTGTTCCTTACAACAGCACTGCGCTATAGAGGTTTTCAGATTAAAAAAAAAATACTGGCTGAAGTTTACCAGTTCTAATACGAAGTAAAATTTTCTGAACTAGTTGGTTCTATGAAGTTACACATCATACTGGATTAATGAATACAATTGGGACTCCTCAGCACTCAGCCTTTACCTCAGTCTTCCCATCACAGCAGGTTTTAAGATATTATATGCTATATTTTATCCTAAGATCATCAGGAATTGCTTACTAATGCAGTATT
The DNA here is from genome assembly GCA_013398225.1 of Steatornis caripensis. Classification (NCBI taxonomy): domain Eukaryota; kingdom Metazoa; phylum Chordata; class Aves; order Caprimulgiformes; family Steatornithidae; genus Steatornis; species Steatornis caripensis. The sequence continues at coordinate 528,303 of VZSC01008257.1, forward strand.
GGGCAGTCTGTACAATAAATTTGTATAAATTAACTAACCTGAGACCTATACATGCAAATTTTTATATACAAACTCACAATAACGTTAGTCTCACAAATACAATATTGCAATACATTTTGACTAAAACATTAAAGGCTGCTTCCAAGATATAAATATTAAAAAAAAACTCACATGAAAGTTGGAAATTTCAAAAATGTTTCAACAAAATGTTAATTTAAAGCACTAGAAAGCAAATAAACAGAATATATATATATATATATATATATATATACACACACACTGTTTTCTCCAGTCTAATTTAGATATGTAGGCTAAGTGTCCACATGGTACATGCTATATGAATGATGTAAGGGACATACACACATAACACAAACATACTCTGAATTGAATATCAGGAATAGAATCATGCTCCTACGAAAGTGTTTTCTACCATCAATCTCAACAGCACTACCAGTTTGCCTTTTTGTTATTGTGCATTTATAACTACTCTTTTATCATGTCTGCAATACAGACAGACGAAAGGTGGAAACTGAATTTTATAGAACAATTGTTTTTCGTAGTGACACAGAACTCTATGAGATAACGGAGAATGTAATGGTTGCATTACTCTTAAGTTTATTTACGCTGTCAATATTGCAATTATCCTGCATTTTACTGTAAATGCAGGTGCTGAATACAAAAGTACTCATAGTGGGATTTTTTTATCCTGTTGGCTATGAGTACCTTGAACATGGAAGGAACTTTGCACTAGTGAAGGTAATTATTTTCGGTTTTGTTCAGTTGTTCACAATCCTTCAGTATCCTTTATGCCCTTGGATACTAGCTACTGCATCTGCAATATAATTTTCCCTTCTCACTAATGATCCAGTAAATGATATTACCAGAGGATGCAGCAAGCACTATGTTACAGAGCTCATCAGCTCTGCTTACAAAGCTACAGGTAGAAAGAGGCATCACAATATGACCTTTCGGATTGTAAAGGGTCATTGTCACACAGCTACAATTCAAAATGTCGAGACGAAAAAGGGGCCGTTTGTTTTGCCTTCTCTCATTTTTGTATGTTGTGAAAGAGTCAGGAATAAAGCTCTGTGAGTTACTTTTGGGTTCATTAAAAACAACTCTAACATGAATACAATCTGATATTACAACTCATTTGAGCAAAATCCATCTCAATTAATATGCTTGTGTTCCCAAAAGTGCTCCAGGATGGCTGAAATCGTTCTCGCTCACTGTTGCATAAATTGTTCCCAATGCATGTTACTTGTGGATTAAAATATTTTAGCTGGACGTATTTCTCTAAATTTTAGATAAAACATAGGGTGAAAATACTCTTCAAGTCTGAGAAGTCAGCATTACGCTGTTTTTTTCTAATGACCATCTCTTTATTCAAATGTCTTACATACTCTAAAATTGATTCACTGATGGTAGCTACCAACTGACTACTGTTCTTTGATGCATTTACAGAGCAGTCCCAACACCAATAACTGCTCAGGTGTATTTTAGTGGCTGCTGCTTTGAACCTCTGGATCATTGCTCATGTATTTGATTATCCACTACTGATTGCTGCTTTTTAGTTTTGGCTTTGGTTTGTTTCTTGTTTTGTTTTGTTTTTTAAATCTGCATGACTACAGTGGGTATAGCTGCATAATATATCATGGTTTCAGCAAAATCTTCAGAACAATTTTCCCTTCTATATTCCTATTTACTGAGTTAATAATTTGGCAGGAAAGAAAGGGGTTAAGTTTGGCAACGTCTAAGTACCCTGACGGAAGATCTTCTATGGTTGATAGTTAATCCCTTCCTAGTGATTTAACCCAATCTTAGCTGCTGATATGTAAGTGATACTAAAAGAAAAGATACATGGCGTAGCCAGGTCTAGCTGAAGTCAACAGGTAAGCTATCAATCTGCTAAAAGAGGAGATTAAAGAAAAAGCCTATTAACAGGGTGCTGCAAACATGGCAGAAAAGTTACTTAACAGTAGAAAGAGACATTAAGGAGCACAGGAAAAAGTCTTAAGAGAAGAAAATGGAACCTGACCCTGCAAGTTAGCAAGTTGAGCTTGCAGAGGAAACGGGGCTTGTAGCAAATGAAAGGGCAGAAAAGAAAAGATGTATTCAAAGTGTCAAAGAAAAGGTGTGTTCTGGAAAAGAAGGATGAGAGCGGGAGCAAAAACGACAGCATGAGAAAGAGCAGAAACTGGATTTTCACAGCTTTTGTGTGATTTTAGTCTTTAAAGAATAAAACAAACTTCCGGGCCCATACATCCAAATATATGGATATACAAATACATAGACAAATACAAATATATTTACAAATGCATTGTACAAAATTAAAGGTTATGTCTAACTTAATTCAAGTAGCATCTCCCTAAAGAATATCTGGGATAGCATACAAATGCGTTTAAAATGAGACATGGGGCTGTTCAGATGTAATCATCCAACAAAACCCAGTCAGCAGAATTAAAACACAAAAGTGAAGAACCTGTGGAAAAAGGAAAAAGCAAGAACCACAGAAGTGTGGTCAGAAATAATACCCTGCTGTTTGAAAGGCACCACCAAACTACCCTTGTGGAGCGTTCTCCGGCGAGAGCATCCAAGTAGGAACATCTGTCTTCCAATCTAATCCAGACAGAAAATGATAAGGAAACAGGAGTAGTATGGCTGACCTCCATTTCCTCCGAGAGACACAAAAGACTGAAGTGGCTTTTCAGCACCCTGCTAAAGTCTACGCTACCGAGATTGAAGTCAGTTATGCCGAAGGAAGCCAGTATGTGATTAATATACATTTCAGCATGAGCAATTAAAAAAGCAAAGAGGGATTATATGCAAGACCTAAATTACACTGGTTTTGAAAAAAATCACCTACCAGTTTTCCATCCATACCAATCGGACCCTGGGATAATCAAAGTCAAAACAAAATGGAAGAGTTAAATCAGAGGAACACTGAAGATGAAGAAAAATATACAGACTTGGGGAATACTGTGGGCTTTAGAAGATGAATATGTCAGCAAGTAAATGCAATACTTTGAAGATATTTTGGGAACGAAGGCACAGAAAAGAAGCAACAAAAGAAGCAGACCTAAGACAGAATTAATAAAAACAGCATGGTGGGAAGCAGCCAGGCAATAGCTGGTGTTTAACAAAAGACAGGCTCAACATACAATGAAGGGATTGTTAGTTTGGCAAATCACAGTAGCGCAACATAACCAAACATATGAAATAATGCATCTGTCTTGAGTATTTTTCTTTAAATAACGGAGAAAACAGACTAAGTAGCTTGCTTACTGAATGCTCTTGTCACATGGTTGCAAGATGAAAAGAGCAAACACTTAAAATCTCATAACTAATCTGTATGCAAATTAACTTTATAATAATGATAGTTAATAAGAAACTTCAGCTCATGCAGTTCACTGAGGTACTAAAGATTTCTGCTTACACTTTGGCCCAGAAGTCCTGTGCCTTAATCTGCTTTCTTTTATTTCCCTTGGGAAACATGGAATCATCCTTGCTGATCCTTTCCAAGTTACTTATTTCCTTCAGAGTCCAGAGGTTGATTCCTGTTACACGCATGCAAATTCTTAGAAAGGATTTAACATGGATGTACGCTGCTGTAACTCAGCAACTGGTTCTGTATCAACTGCATGTTTAGGTGACCACAGTAGACAGAGAGGCCTAGAGAAAGTTGGATTAAGTTTAAATTTGATGTTTCATTGCTATGTATTCTGACAAATGAATAATCATTTCACTGACAATGGAATAAGAGAAGGCAGAGGAGTTGTTTCTGCCATTAAATTCCTCTTTTAGGCTGGAACTGTGAGCTCTCAAGTGTTTGCCCCATGCAAAAGGGACAGTAACTCACGTCTGCTGGAGAGAAGTTTTCTCTTAAATGCTGGCACTGCAGCCAGACTTCCCCACGGAGCTTCACAGGCACTCTCAAAACGGCCTTCCCTAGTCATGTGGCACCTTAGGGCAGATTGCTCACACTGCTTGATTTGGATCAGCGTTGCTGAGAAGAGAGCACATAACATGCTGGCTGGTTTAATGTTGATCCATTTTTATCTTTGCCGCTTTTTGCCCTCTTTCTGAGCACTACTTCGGCTTGTGAGCAGAACCCAAAGTCCAATAGTTCAGTCCAAATCAGGTCTGCAGGGGTTCTGCTGACCCCTTCTTCCAGGAGTGCGTATTCCTGCCTTCTGCACTAATAGGTGCTATAATCGTATGATTGTGCCAGTTCAACCAGCTGTCAAGAAACAAACACTATGAAAAAGTGATGCCCTATCAGTCTAGTGAGTTCCCTAGCTATCTGTCCTCTCCCAGCCTAAATCATGGACTCTGCCAAAAACTCCAGACATACTCGGCATGAAAGAGGACATCGGTTGGATGTACATACTGTGAAACTCATGATCTTTGGTACATTACTGGCTTTCTAATAAGCCTGTGCACTAGCCTACTTGTCAGATTCAATAACAAGTTACTGTGACTGGGCAGCCCTACAGGAATAAATTCCCTTAACTCTCCTTCCCTCCAGCTCTTACTGTGGTTGCCTGTCACATCATGAGTAGATGACACGCTGAGAGCGTAAAGCAGGTCAGTAGCATCTTGGTTATCTGTGTGATGTCCTGGGAAGGTTTGTGACTGTCAGGATGACCTGTAATATCTTTCAAATATTATCTCTGAACAGTTTTTACCTGGTATTCAATAAAGGAAGTAACACTTTCCAGTGCATTAACAGGACAGCTTTTATTATTATGCTTCCTCGGTGCCTCTTGATCCCACACATGCAGCACACATACAGCACTTACTAATTTTCTCATTGTTATTTAGTAAATTTCTAATTATGGTACTGCACACCCTAAAAACTAAGGCAAGTCTGCAAATTAGTAGCTTTCACAGATTTTTATAGCACTGTACTACAGGATATTTATCTAGTAATATTTGCATGCACAGCCTGCTGCAGGTGCAAAAATCAAGGCTGAGCTGAACCCTGGCTATGACTACATTTACTCCTAGAAGGCAAACTACAGATACTATCAGTTAAAACACTCAACAGTAAGGCCATGGTAAGTGTATAAAGTTCCCCAGAGGGGTGTGTGGGTCGACAGCTAAATTTAACTGTTTGGTCTGCTGCAAGCTTACTCCAAAAGATTTAATTATTCCTATGACGAATGAATACAGAAAAGAATTATACAAGTATTTGTAGAAGGAAAATTCTTTACAAGGTCAAACTGTTGGCTTACAGGGACTAGCCAGCAGGACTTGCAGCTGTAGCAGTGCTTGTATGTTGCATATAAACACTGTTTTCAGGGAATGTTTCTTTATCATAGAAAAAAAAAAATACTATTTGTGTACCCTTATAATGATAGGCATTTTAACTACTATTAAATTTTTGCCTGCTCTTTATCCATGCTACATAGCTCCTGCGCTTGAATTAAAGCACTATGTGTAGCATCTTGAAGAGTCTCGGTAAGGAAGAATCAGAAATTCCCAGTAGGCTGAAGAGAAACACCTGCTCACAACTGAAAATAACAGGAATTTCACCCATGATTCCATTTGTATCAGGACTATTTGGTCTGAAGTCCAGAAAAGTCTTCTGGGATTTACTGTATAGAATAGGAGAAGACAGAGAAATTTGCTTGAGACATACTGCCCCACAGGAGGAATAAAAAAATAATCTCTGAAGATAAGAAGTCATTACTGTGAAAATGAATAGTATACTTTCATTTATAAAATACTAAATCTTTAACAGCAAAACATGGTAATTCCCTTCTTTCCTCGATTACTTCTTTCTAGTGTTGGAAGAAGAGGGAAAACACTTTTGAAAAATGGAAACAAGCAGAATTTCCACAACTGATACAGGCTGGATGAGAAAGATGAACTGAAATAGTACATAACGCTACTTCAGGATGCGCTGAGAACAACTCTCTTTATGACAATATTTATTGAAATTCACTACATGATTGCATTGGAAGTCTCATGGAATACTCAAGGACATTTTCATTCATTTTGAAACAAAGACGTCAAACTGTAGTCCATCTTTGACTTAAACTTGATTTTCTCCAGAGCTGCACACTATATAGTTCAAACTACTTTCTGCTTTGTTCTCTAAATAACTGCTACTACAGATTAGCATGCAATCTTTGACAAGTACCACATACATGGTCTTCTATAACACAAATCCCATAAAACATTGTAACTAAAGGCAGCATGGGATGAAAGAGAAGAGGATGAGTAGGTTTATACAACAGACACGTACGCTAGTTGTTTACTTAATGTAGATACTACAGATGGTGTTGAAAATGTTTCTTCAGGACTATGCATTTCCTTTCTAGGTTTCCACTATCACTTTTAAATGTATANGAGTAGGTTTATACAACAGACATGTACGCTAGTTGTTTACTTAATGTAGATACTACAGATGGTGTTGAAAATGTTTCTTCAGGACTATGCATTTCCTTTCTAGGTTTCCACTATCACTTTTAAATGTATATTATTTCTGGATATTTACGTAGAGTATTACATAGACTTTTTTCCAAGATCCTCAAAAGCAAAGATGTTTGTACAGTAGATTTTTTCCCAAATAATATCCAACTATTTACTTAGCACTATCTACCTATGTACTAACCCTAATATGCACAGAGATAACAGATAGGAGGAAGGGGAATATCAGTGTCATTTAGGTCCGGATTAGTGAAAAGTAGCTTCTACTTCTCAACAATATTGTAAATAAAATGTTTATCAAAGGAAGGTATTTTTAGTCAGATTTCGAACGCTCCCAAAATTGGTTGTTTTCCATTTAAGCAGTATCCTTTTACAAATGTGTTACTCCGAAGATAAACATTTTAAGGATTTTAGACTTTCTTGTTAGAAATTGAATATATAAGCAAATGCATCAGAAACCTTTGGTGTTCCTATCAAAATGACAGCCAATATTATTACTTTAGGAGGCTTTACTGCAATATTCATGTCTTAAAAAAAATCTGAGTGAAAAAAGATACCACTACTATGGGATAAAAGAAACTTCCAAGGGAAGGAGAAGAGGAAGACATGAATTATCTTCTTTCTCTTAACTTCTCCACTCATCCTTCAGTGATCCTTTCCATTTAAGGAATGCTCATCAGAAGACTGAGTTGTGAACTAGGAGACACATAATAAAGAGATAACAGACATAATTTCTTCTTTATAAACTGCAGATCACCCTCTATCTAAAAGAAGTTTTTAGATTTTTTTGTTTTAAATAAAACAGATTGGCATATTTTAACAGTGCATAATTTTGGTAGGTTTATCCTCACTGGAAGTACGCAGAGAAATTTATTTCTTGTAAACACATTTGGAAAAATTTTGACATTGCAAACTACTCCAATTCTAGTTTTCGGTATAAATAAATTACAAGCAGGCCAAAATGCGTAATGATTTCTCAAACCTTGATGACTCATTGTTTTTCCTGATTATTCGGTGTAAAATAAAGTATTTTGCAAAAAAGTCTCTCTCCCAATGCAGACCATAGCTGTCTGAAATGCTCCGCATACACAAAATTAATGCAGAAACATCTGCATCTCTTGTCGGGAGACATAAATACGGAAAACTGAACAGAGCCCCAGTAACACCATACTAGATTGTGTTTCAGTTTACCAGAACTTATTTCATGGCACGAATAAGTGGCTGAGGTTATTTTAACATTTCTTATGGCCAGTGTTGGCCCAACAAATAAAGCTAGCGAGACATAACAGTGCCACAGGTGAAGTTGGCAGCACACAAGTATTTTCTGGACTCAGCTTGTAGTGCACTGGATTAAAAGTGAGTTTTCACACTGACTTTAATAAAAGAGTCATTTAGCACTAAGCTGTCAAAAAAAAAATCACCTTTTAAATTATCCTCCAGTCATTTTCAAAAAATCTTTTAGATCAAGCATTTGATCACAGTTTTAAGACATACTTACTTAGACTAACACGGCTGCCTTTCAGAATGCAGAAACTCTTACCAGATTAAATGATGTGACTGAAGTGTTCCACATTTCTAAACAATCTACAGTAAGCTCAACTGTTAAATCTTTACTTGCAGCTGCCTGAAAACTCTTGTGTCAATTCATATACAATAGGACATCTAGAATAAAGCAGGATTCTAGCTTTACAACAGCTGTATGAGCTGCATGCCAGTTACTATGTCAGATTGAGTTTAAATATACCTACATGGAAAAAAAATAATCTGTCTCAAACGGCAGGTTTGCAAATCATACCCACTAAGTTCAGGTAAGGTGAAAGATGTCACGTTTGCCTTTTCTAATCACCTATTTCAGTTCAAGACTGATAGAAGTTAAAAACCCCACAACTGTCAGGTTTCCTCATCATGGCACCGTTAAAATGATGGATCTCCACGTCTGTCTTTTTCTCTTCTTTGGTTAATTACAGGTCTATCAAGGTTGACTTTAATTAAATGTAATATAGTATTCCTAGCAAGGATATGTAATTACTAGCAAGTCTGGTAAGATTTCTCTTAGTGTTTTAGAGATTATGTGGGCAATGAGTATAAGCTTGTCAGCTAGCTAAATTTCTCCTACTGATGAAACATTATTGGTTCTTTTTCAATGACTGGAAGTGATTGTTGTTAAGAGCAATGTGAGCAAACAGCCCTGGTACAGAAGTCACTTACTCCAAGCCTGGGAGAAAAAAAGTGCATTAAATCAGCCTACAACAAGTCTCTCTGGCCAACAATCAGGACATTACTGAAAAAACCTCCAAATAATCCAGATCATTTGGGCTGAAGAAAACTTTACTGTGAAAAGAACGAACTGCAAGAGGACAAGAAAGACGAGCCTGCTGTCTAAAACTTCTTTACCACAAAAACCAAAATTACCGACAAAGACAAATGAAGCACTATAAGGCTCTTTCAAAGAAGTCCATTTCAGAATTTCCTGAATTTTTCCCTCAGGCAGTTCATATTAGCTACTACATGAGACATAAAACTCAGCTAGATGGATCATCAGCTGGAGATTGTGAAGTAAGTATAAATGTTTTCCAGGGTAGGGATTTAGAGTTTTAAATGAAGTTTTTTCTAAAAAATAACAAAATGCACAGCACTGTTAGGCTGCTTAATCTTCTTGACCAGCAATTTATGTGTCCTGTCTGAACTGCCAGAGCCTTTATCTCATGCAGCTTCCAGAAACACCTTGATTCTCCTAGACTCATTCAAAACACTGATACAAAATGAATCATTCAAGATCTAAACTACAACCCCTCCCCAATACACCACACTTTTTATTTCAATGGAAAAATTACATTCAGTTAAAAAAAAAATGGAAGGGAGGAAGGGAGGAAGGGAGGACGGGAGGACGGGAGGGGAGAGGGGGAGTGGGGGGAGAGAGAGAGGAGGAGAGGGAGGCAGAGAGAGAGGAGAGGAGGAGAGATGAGGAGAGGAGGAGAGAGCATTTTTAAGGACTTATTACTCTCATTCTGTAATTTGGGGAATCTCTCATTTGGTTGCACACCGTGTATTAACTCTCTCATCAAAAACTGCAAAACTGCAAAACCTTTATCAAGCCAACAAGGATCTCAAAGCATACCCTGGAAGCATAGAAGAGACTCAGAAGCAAGGTCTTCATAAAACCTGGAGAATGAAGAATAGCAGCACCAGGTTCCAGACTACACCTCCATCAGCCAGAAAAGCTACACCGTGCCTAGACTAGGCTCTCAGTGTTGAGACTTCAGTTCATGAGCATAAAGACAAACAGGACTTATTCCAACATATGTTTTAAACCACCTGTCAAGTGTAGTGCCTTCAGTACAAAGAAATACGCAGCATGCATGTGTAAAGCAATAAGGCAACGCTACTAGCAAGCCGCCAAGCAGAACTGGCAGGAATTTTACACATATTTTGCTGTTCTTGTTACAGAAAAGAAAACGTTTGCATTTTTTCATACTTTTTAGTTTCTTTGGATTTCAAGAAACAAAAGGACACGTGACCTAAAGCCACGAATTTTGTGATGTGGCTCTAGTGTCCTTATTAGCCTAAATTAAACAATGGAAATCATCAATAATGAAACAAGACGGAAGATGAGGGACAGTTTTAAAGACTCCAGAGTAAACCATAAATGCCAGGTACAGACTCTAAAACTTTTCCTTGGAGCAACATCACTCTAGATTACAAGACTTCTAGTCAGGAGCCCCACATGCAGTCCGAATACTCTAATAGCTCCTTTGCAATTATAAGTTGGACTGGTTATGTCTAGAAGTAAGCAATTTGGAGAAAGAAGAATTGTTCAGACTTTGGCTACTCAGACGGTGGCTGAACTACAAAAAAAAAAAGCACTGCATATGGTAACAATAAGGGAGTACAAAGAGTTCCATGCAAGAAAAATTATAGTCACAGCTTTTCAAAAGCATATTTCACAGCTGAAAAATAATTGCAGAGATAGTTTTTATTTTTATAGTTTATGCAGGAAATCTGACAGGCAGTTTCTTGTGGTGCAGATGCATTTTTGAGTATCTGAGCACTATGACTGCTCTTCCTGCTGAAATATATGCGTAAAAATCCATGAGAAAGAACTGGGCAGATCTAAGCTGGAACGAATTCTCCTAAAAGGCTGTAGGCAGACATCCTTCTATTTATCATGGTCGACATTGCACACATTGCAAGCATGTAGTAAAAAAGGGCCAAATAAGACTGTGAACCCCAAACTGCGAACACCTTTGCTGTCTTCATACATCAGGCTAGCAAGAAGATTATTTCCAGATAGACACAGTTTTTCTCCTTGTAGCCTCTACATCTCATCAGCATCTGCAACATTTGTATGGTCACACCTGTAGGACAAAATACTGCAAAGGGAAACTACTGCTGACCCCAGAAAGAGCAAGAGCAACACAGTAATTCCCTGTTCAAGTTATAGCAAAGAATGGACTCCTGTGGACTCTGTTTTGTTTTGGTTAATTTTAAACTAATGGTTTACCACTGACTAACATTGTCTACTGCAAACTAAAACTCCAAGTATGAAATACCTAAATGACACTCAGATGCTTCTTCAAGAGGAAAAATAAAAAGAAAGCTGTAAAGTGAACCTGCCCAATCTTGGCAAATCATATATGGTACATCGAGTTGAGAAACAGAACACTGTAACTGCCTGCTCTTAAAAATGAACTGTATTAAAATCGTGATCTTGAAGTGCTCACCCCCGTATGCTTCACCCATCCATAAAAACAGTCTTGTGGAGGCTTGCAGAAGTATGCGTTTCCATAAAAATATTTCATTATGCTACTGAATTCCAGCATAGCTTAACAAGTACTTGAACATGGGGAAAGTACACACAGACCAGAGAGAAATCTTCTACATTCTACCTAAAAGTTTTCATTTCTCTTGAAGAAATTTAAACTCCTGTATCCATAAATAGAAAGCACATGGCTAATTCATCAACGCCAACATCACTGTGTGAATATATTGGATGTGGTTGGTGCCATGTTGATGAGAAAACAATAAACTGTGAAAAATGTCACTTCTCAAAAATTAGCTGGCTAGCATTCAGCAGGAGATAGATTGTTGTAACAGCTGTGGCATGATGACTTTGATGAATTAGATTTTTGTTCTCCTAGAATAATTCTGAAGAATCTGTCTTCTCATACCACCATGGAAGTGAATCCATTTGCTCACTGAAGCCCTACTAAAGAACAATGGTTCTTGTTATCTGTGTTTTGATGGCTTTATAGAATATGAAAAAAAAAATTTCATTTCTTTCAGTCAATTTCTTTTTTTCGTTTCAACAAATCTTTTCTTTTCAGGGGGAATGAGGTCTATTAAGGAAAAATAAAAATACAGTCTGTTGTCAAATAACACTGTATCATAGACAACTAACCTTCAGAGGCCAATTTTTGGCATTCTTTCAGTGGAACCATCAGCTTTGGAAGGTTAGCAAAACTCAAGAGCAGGTACATAAATTGATTTTTGCTCCATTACGATAGAAGAATCTGACATCATGCTCCTTTTATCTGCCTATAGAGATGCATATTTTGAATGGGGCTCCCAAGGAATTAAGAAAAAGATACAGCTGCCATAGAGATACCTCCCTTTTGACTTCAACAAAACGCATCAGTCAGAGTGGATAGATCTCCATAAAAGAGAATAGGAGAACAGATGCAAAGAGTTTAAAAGAGAACAAAACCAAAAGCCAAGGTACAGAAGTGTTTATAATTAAACACGTAGACACAAACCCCAATCTCAACTATCACGTGGTCAAAGAAAGTTTTGTTTGAACAATTCCAGGATAATGAAACTGCCAATGTTCATACCTAGTCCTAATCCATAAATGCAGTATTTCTATCTGGGATACTACATATGAAAAAAACTTGTACAGATGCACTGCATTAAACCTTAAAGTCCAAAAGCACGTGCTTTCAGCGATGCACTGCCATATGTGCTCAAATACTGGAATATAAAATTCTGCACATGCAAGCCCATTCAGATACTTCTGTCGTGTACCTACCAGATTTAAAAGGCACAAATATACATGCAGCTAGTTTAAAAACAGTACTGTTGTCTCAAACACACTATAAGCTAAATCATTCATTAAAAGTTGATGGTGCTGCATACAACTCTGTTCCCTCCAAACTGACTGGGAACCAGTACATTCTCAAAAAACATAAATCATTATGGAAAAACTATATGAAGCACACTTTAAAAGAGTATTTCATTCCAGGAAATAAAGCAGAATTCAGGGATGCAGTACGATCTTTTTCATTCTTCCTCCATGAAATGTTTCCCCATATAGTTTTTAATGATGCACCACCTGTTCCATTTTCCTAATTTAACACGAAAAGAGGGGTGTAGAATCATAGAATTCTTTAGGTTGGAAAAGGCCTTTAGGAACATCGAGTCTAACCATAAACTTAACACTGCCAAGTTCACCACTAAACAATTTCACCAGGTGCGACACCTACATATCTTTAAAATACCTCCAGGGATCGTAACTCAACCACCTCCCTGGACAGCCTGTTCCAGTGCTTGACAACCCTTTGGGTAAAGAAATTTTTCCTAACATCCAACCTAAACCTCCCCTGGTGCAACTTGAGGCCCTTTCCTCTTGTCCTATCGCTTGTTACATGGGAGAAAAGAACGACCCCCGCCTCTCTACAACCTCCCTTCAGGTAGTTGTAGAGAGAGATAAGGTCTCCCCTCAGCCTCCTTTTCTCCAGGCTAAACAAGCCCAGTAGCTTGTGTTTTAAGAAGGCGTTCTTTCTAGTCCTCGAATAAAAAATTTCACGTAAATCTTGCCATGATCAGTACCAAAACTTGGTTTCTGGAGGGAGCATCTGTTACTGTGCTTGTGAAAATAAAATCATTAAGCATATAATAACAGAGATTATAAATCACATAAAGTGCTCAGACAGGCATACAGCATCTTTATTTGCAAGTCTGTGCTTTTACTATTTACACTATTTCAACCATTCAACCATACCTCATTCGCTGCCTTAATGTCCTGTCCCACTGACCTCAGATCTAATGGTCTTTCAAGCAAAACACTTGACACTGCAACTTAAACCCAAAGTGTAACATTTAGAAGTTCATTACAAGGTTGAAAGTACGAGGTTGACCCATTCACAAGAGTGTGAAGAATGAGGAAGAGGAGCGAGAGGAGAAATTGCATATTCTTTACTGTAAGCCCAGGTGTGGCTCATGCCTGGAAGATAACAATGAATAGTATCTGAGTAGGAGATAATGTTTGAGATAGGATAAGCTTTCTATTGATGTCAATATTTTTATAAGAGATTATTGGGAAAACTTTAGAACTTTGTTCTTTTCAATATTTTACTCAAGAGCAAACATCAAAGGGATTAAAGAGGGGGAAAATGCTGAGCTTTACATAAAAAAAAAAAGAAGTGTTATCAGAAGTAAGCAGATGCTTGAAAGACTGTAGATGCAACACCATATTGGCCGCAAAAAAAATTGAGGGATCTAGAAGCCATATTGCCGGGAAGGGAAATGTGGCAAAAGACAGAGGAGACAGAAAAGAAACCCAGTCAAGAACGAGTAAAAATACAGTAAAGCAGCCATGAAGGGGAACCCCCGGCTATATGGAGTTTCTAACGGGAATTTTGGTTTGCTCGTAACTGGCTCGACAGAGGCTACTGAGACGATGCTGGAAGAATCTTGTTGGTTTAATCCAGAGCCTCAGCAGCAATGCTGCTTCAAATTACTTCTGCAGTTCTTTTTTTGTAGGTGAAAGTATATACGGGCCCAACTTTCAGACAACTTCTCCTGACATTTCTTCTTATTTTATGGCAAATTCCATTTATGTATTTTTGAAATTAATGTGAAAAGCAGCAGGGTTTGGGTTTTTTTGTGGTTTGGGTTTTTTGAGGTTTTTGTTTGTTTGTTTGTTTTTCGTATTGGAGAATAAAAGCTCACCTCTACAAAATCTTCCTATTGAGTTGATGTCTGTTTTCCCCCTTGAGCTATTCAGAAAAAGCTACTAAGTTTCTCCATACTCATACATCTGCTTTTTGAAGCTTGCCTATCTAGAAAGAAATTTGGAGATTTTTCTACTTTGATTCTGAAATCCCCTTTTAACTCCAAATAGGGCCAGTGTCTCATCGCACAGTCAGAAAGAAGTCTTTCCTTCTTCCCTGACAACTGCTGCACAAACAGAAACAAGCAAACTCAACCAATGAAATATTTAACAAAGGAAACAAAAGTTACTGAAATCAGATCAACCTACAGTATAGAATATGGGTCCCCGCCAAGAAAACCAGCAAATCCAAGCATTTCGTACTTGTGCCTTTTTGAGCCACACTCCAGCAAATCATCCACTCATCTCACCTGTTTTCTAGTTTCAGACAAATTATGCAAGTTAAATTAAAGTTCACTAGAGCTGAACAGGTGAATCCAAAGACAGAATATAGTTCAGTGAAATGGCTTTTAAAATCCTAAAGCATTTACCAATCTCATTAGTCCATTTAATCTCAAAATCAGTAGACTATTATTTTAACTTCTGTGAATCCACACATGAATACATTCACACATGAACCCAAATAAAACATTTTCATTACTTTCTTCTGACATAACTGGTTTTCAAGGTTATAAAAGGATTTTTGCAGAAGTTGGTGACAGCATGAAGAACAAAGAAGTGTTTCTTTGCGTTCCCATCTAGGGAGAAACAATTTGTATGTTATGGCAATACCAGATTACACTTTACATACCCTAAGGGCAGAGACCTAAAATGAGAGATCTCCTATCGTATGCAGAGTGGATTAAAAAAAAACAGGATAATTGATCCACACAGCTGGAAGCGGAAACGTTGAGGTCATTTTCTCTTCAGAGACTAGCTCGTCAATCAGACTACCCGAACGAAAATCAAAAGCCTCACTCAGGAATAGTATTTCTATTAAAGAAAGGAACCTGCACTTGCACTTTCACAACTACTAGGAATGTAAATGTTATGTTACACATGACAAAGTTACTGAACTGCTGTATGTTACTGTTGGTGCTTTTGGAGCACTTTCTTTCAACTTTCACTCTCACCTATGGAGAACTGTACCATCATTAACATCAGCCTATGAAAGTTTGCAACTTGCAGTTAGTAAGATCATTCTAACTGCTGGAGGCCAAAACCTCAGTCTACATGTCTAACACCAAAATACGAATTTTAATGTAAGCCTTAAACTCCAGTATGGTGATACGACTTCTATTTCACAAAAATCTCTGAGAAATAAAGAACTTCCTCAGCAGCTATAATTTGTCTCCTAATTTTTTGTCCACATAGGTCCCAATTCCACTCTGCCCTCTCATAGTAAGTAGTACTTATTTTGGGGATTGCTTCTCTAAGTAAGTGCTGTTTGATATGAACATTAGTAGAAGAATCTACCCTTACCTTTGCTTATCTTAGTTGCAGCTGATCTCGTAAAATGAGGAGCTGTTACAGAAAGAACAGTGTACCTTTTTACAATTTCCAATTGTTTGCTGGTTTTACTTCACTTGCTAAGAATTCTAGCCTTCCAAGCAGGAGCAAATAGCAGTTGAGCAGGTGAGAATATAATGTAGCAGCAAGGCACTGACTTCTACATTAAAAATATTCTTTTCAAGTGATGAGTGCTTATGTGCAAGATTGTTTTTCATCATGCTCCTTTTATGAGGCAAAGCAGCAAAGGGTTAAATTCCTCTTATTTATCTTGGGAACAGCTACCGTGAATGTGTACGAAATAATCCAAAAAGAATTCTTAACTCAATGGTCCTCCGTTTCACTATCAGTGCTGCGCAGATCTCAATATTAGCAAAAATAATAAATGTTAATTGCTTTACCTTAAGTCAGAGAAGGGGGAAAAAACCCTCCAACTTTGTGAAGGTGATTTATGATCTGCATCCTACACAGTCACAGAAAAAACTTCCAATTGACATTCCACACTGCTTGTATAAATCTTTCCTACCAGACAAGTATGCTTGCTTTCAGAAACTGCTTTAACTAATCTTGATTGCAATAAGCACGCATGTAGCTACGTAGCTGAAAAAATGAAAACAAGGACAGTCCAAACAACACCCTGTTATTTTCCTTGTGATGCAAGAGGCAAGATGCACACTAAACATGCCCATCCCAAAGATGGCCAGGAATGGAGAAAAAGTACTTCAGGGTGTTGTTCTACCAGCTAACTTCTGTCATTAAAAGAAAAACATAGACCTGAGAACCTTATTACCTTGACAACGCTAGTCAAATAATTTCTGGTGTAATTACCGGATGATGCTAAGCAGTGTGGGGCTCACTACAGACCTATAAAAGAACTTTTTGATTCCCAGTAAGGAAAAAGTTCCTCACTCGGCTTTATAAGCAGAGCCAGTTCAGACTCCTGCCTCCTCCAGATGTTCCCCTCCTTGTGTTGCCTCTCTCGCAAATGGGAACTGAACGCTGACTGCAGAGGGGAGCAGGCATCCAAACAGCCTTCGAGAAAACGCTTCTACTCTGTACTTTCTGGAAATCACAGAACCAAATCACCTAGCCTAATGACTTAGGAACTAGTGTCTTCAATGAAATTTTACACCCCTTGACCTCAGCTATGATTAACAATGCACTTAAACGCCCACATAGGAGTATTCATCTGAGAGCTGTATGGGTAGTAAAGTTTTATGTATCTTTCAGCTATATCATAAGTCCGAATGAAAAATCCAGCATGAAAGAAAATGATGCTTTATGTTTATAAACCTCCTTCAAGATGAAGGAATCTATGACTTAAGAGCTCTCATAGGACAGTTTGGGATTTTCCTTCCCATTCGTAACAGGTATAAATAATAATTGAATGCAGGATTTCTACTGCAAGTGATTTAACATTTCCTTTGAATCTCAAAACTTCTTGTGAGAAAGTGACAGTTCAGTCAAATTGTTAAGAGGCATTTTTAACTATCACTGGTTCCTCACTCTGTATCCACGTGCAATCGTCAAACACAAATTAAGAAACGAGGCCTAGAATTACAATTCCTGCCTATGCATATATTGGGAAAACATTTGGAACACAAAATTTTCTCCTAGGTAGTTTGTTTCATAAATAAAGCTATTTCTGTTATACTGGAGAGTTACATCATGCATTGTGAGGAAATGACTGGGAAATTTTAAGTGGCATGCCCCAAGTATGGATGATCTCAGGTACAGTTCAAGCATGAATTATGTCTGCCAAAGCACAAATGTGAAAATCATAACCACAGCCTTACCCCATGCTTAGCTGCCCAGCTGAACTCAGTGGAGTAGCCTAGAGAGACCAGAAATGTACGTACACTGTCAAACCAGCCCAATTCCTTTATCTACCTATACATATTATGAAGGAGGAGGGGGTAATTTTTAAAGCTGTGCAGAAAAATACTGAACGAAGACATTTATTTGTTAAATTACACCTATCTTACCTATCTGCCATCAGTTATAATTCTGTATTTACCTGATAGATATATGGGGTTGTATCATTGGGAACTGATACCACTGTGAATCTAAACTACACTGAGTCACACTAGCCCACAGCATCCCAGCATTATGTGCTCAGTTCTCATCACCCACTGACATCTACAAAGTGCCATGCAGAGATGTGGATGTTTCAATACAGGAGTTCTCTGTCAATGCATCTGAGATGGAAATTGTTAGTTTAAAGAAAGGTCTTGGAGGATCCAGCATATGGTAACAATTGTCTGCATTATTAGGGATACATCGAGGTTCCCTATTATAATTTTGTTTTATTATTCTACCTTTTTTTGCATCCTTCTCTGTAATGCTATGTAGAAAATGGACTAAAATAATTTAGAAAGTTTAATGAGTTTAAACTAGAACATGCTATGTAGGCAGGCATTTATTACAGCACAAGTAACTTTCTTAAGTCACCATGTGAATTTTCTTCTCTAGCTTAACTATGACATTTTTTTTTCATAAGTGCAGGTGAGGAAAAGGGTAGACACCTCTTTTTATATTATTGGCTTTTGCAGATGAGGCAGGTGTTACTTCACTGTCACAGACATGGTATTCTTTGGGGTACTCTGAGCATCTTCCAGGGAGCTGCAGGAATAAACACTGCCTTCCCTTATTTATGCACTCAGCATTACATGAATGTAACAGATGAAAGGATTCAGCCTATGGTTCATTCAAAATAGCAACTGGCTTATAAGAAGATAATAAACATGTTCTGATGTGCAGCTTCAATTATCATCTCTCACACAAAATTAATAGCAACTGTCAGCTTAAGAGGTCTCAAATTTTTCTGTTCAAGTCAACTTCTATGATTATCTTCAATCACTGTGAAAAAATTGGCATAAAAATAAATTAAGCTGATTAATTGTATTACAGATCTGAAGGTCATAAAAAACATTATCGCATTAATGTGACTGACATCATTACAAAGCCTTCAGTTATTACTCAGTCGGCCATGTGAATTTAGAGACTCTCCCACAATTTATAAGAAAAACTGGAGGTTTAGTTGCTGAGTATTGTTAGTATGCCCTCAGCTGCAGAATTTTGCTAAAAAATTACCATGTTCTTACAGCCTTCCTCTGGTTCTCATGGCACAGAAATAGTACATAGTTAACCTCCTCAGCAGCACATGTGTATTGAGCTTGTTTAAACTGAAATCTGTATTTGGGGACCACAAAACTCCTTTGGATTCCGGTACTGTATTATTGAGAAATGCTGATTCACTTTGTTGTGGCTGTTAGGAAGATTTTCGAGGTGCCACTGAAGTTTTCTAGGAACAAACAACTCGACACAACTTGCCACTATAGGCCTATTAACCAACGATACGGGATGGCAACAACTGTGAGAAAGGTGTACTTTGCCTTTTTACAGAGTAGACTTTGTCTCTCAGAATATTAACTGCCAGAATGCAATTTTTGATACTGCAGTTAAAAATTGCAATTAGGACCATATCTATGGTTTGATATCAAGGCAAAATTCATACTTAAGCAAGTGACCCACCTCTAGTTGGCCTGTGTTGAGGGCTCACATCACGTAATACAGGTACGACTTGAAAAAGGTCATACTAGTATCCATCACTTAGAGCAATCAATTCCAGTAGCTACAGCTAGCACTGAGTGCTGGACTTGACAAACATATCCATGGAAAAGACTGAAAGTATCCTTTGCCTACAGCTGTAGGAAGCTGGCTTAAATTCATGTATGAGAGTGGAACTGAATGCCTTATCTCCCTAACTTTTACTCCTGCAGTAGCCACTCCTTGAGCTTAGACATTTATATTTTACTACAACTGTGAAAAACAGACCTGACCAGCTACTGAAAACACCACAGCTGTTGCAGAAATGCTTAATACTGCCATAGGCTGTGTTTAATCACAGATGAAAAACTCTCAATCTTTGCTCATTTCTTTTCTTTTGATTATTCCAGATATGTTCGTTTTACAGCAACTGAGCTTCCATAGTATCTGAGATTGAAAAACTTGCGTTTGGAAGGGATTAATTTTACATGCTATATGCTTTACTTAAACTAGAAAATAACAACGGAATAAAGACTAGATACACCTGAACAGACAGAAAAAGCCCAGCCAACACCTACCCCTTGTTTTGGTAGACTTGCACATCAAATCTGTTAAATGGGAGAAAATAAGTCTTGCCAAGCAATTACTATTTTTTTAGCAACATTGACAGAGAAGAAATAAACTGGAAAAGCAGACATCCCACAGGACACCCTAATGAGAAAACTTTATGCATCAACTGTTATTTCATTTCTTACAGCAATTGATTTATGTCACTCAGTTTTAAAGAATATATAAAATACCTCCAAAATCAGACTGGTACTCCCCTAACTCTGTAGGTGGCCTGGAATCTCCTATGAAAACTCTCCTAGAAACAAGGCGAGTTCCAAACCTCTGTCATAGCCAAATTTCTGAGATATCATACCCACAGCTCGTACTTCCATCATTGGCGGCTCAAGATATTGGTCCTGATACCTCATACACAGATGAAAAACGTTCTCCAAGGCTTGAACTCTCTGATGATGTGCACGGAATTGGAGGCAGAGACAAGAGGAAGAAAATCTCCAGGGTAAATTTCCCTTGCAAGTACGCCTCTTGTTGCTAACTCACAATGGCATTTGGTTCTCTTATTTTTAAACAGGCAACACATACATAATATACCTGAGAATATACAGTACCTTTTGAGAAGTTATTGCTCATACTGAATACCTGCCCCAAGTACCCACATCAGCATTTCTGTTTCATTTTGAAACTGCTTTATGCTTCTTAAAAATGAACAGGTGGAAGAAGAGCCAGATTTCATGGTTGCTTAATGCAGGCAAACACAAAGCAGCACTCAAACATAACCTTGCCTGGTTGCTGCATGAGACAGAAGGAATGAAAGCTCAATGTTTTGTCTTACACAAAAGTGCTCTTCCGAAACTTTCCACATCTGAGTTTCATGGTATGAAAGGAAGGATGGAGGAAGGAAGAGTGAAGGGTCTGTACTACACTGCTACTTACTACACATTTGCCTACACAGCCCCAATCGTTAACTGGAGACTCAGCAGAAAGAATGAAAAATAAAGCACTGTCAAAGACAAAGCAACACAGCAGGACAATAAAATGCCTTCTTCCAATTTCTCACAACAGTAGTTTTCATATTCTTCCATACCAGGCCTATTTCTTCAAACTCAAACCCCTCACAGCCCTTCTCTGTTCTACCTGGAATTCTCTTTGCTTTTAGTATACAGGAACAGAAAGGAGGGTGAGGTGGAACCAGTCTTCTAACAGCAACCTGGAATTCTTTACATATCAGGAGAATAGTCTGTCATATAGTATATTTGGACACATTTTTACAGGTGCAAGAATCAGACGTGTGATGATAAAGACATTTTCTAAGCTAGAAGGAATTATAACAGGCTAAAGAACAATTGAAATTCTCTACCTGTAGTCCTAAGCTTTGCCAGCTTGTTATCTTCACCATGCAGAGGTAATTAAGTCTTTCAAGAGCTAGGAAAATTTTAAATGAAATGACAGGTGAAATTTCAAAGACCTACATTGCACGTTTGAGCAAGGGATGATATTTTGCAACTACAGGCAAACAACTGTCAATTTAGACACATCCCTTTCTGCATTTCTCGAAGATGGAACAAGGATGTTCAGACAAATGGGATTTAATACACGGCATATGGTCACCTGGAGCAGCCATAACCCTCCACAGCTCCTAAAAGTCTGTAAATGCATCAGGTGCTCTGCAGACTGACATCATGGAAAGATTTAGGAGAAATTTCCCCAATCCTTTCTTTTATGAAGCAATAATATATGGGCACCTTTATAGTCTGACATGTTATTCTGAAGGTAGTGCAGCTTTACCACCATATGTGCAACAACTGCCAGGACAATTTACCTGGATGTAGGAAAAATTTTCTCAGTCTGCTTCTGTTTTTCAATGGAAAACAGTAAATAACTTCTACCCATTTAACCAGCTTAGACGATCCTTTTTGTCCTGCAGAGCACTATATGGTTTGTGTATTTGGCCTCTTCACTGCATTCACAAGCCACTGGGGTTTTTTTGTTGTTTTTTTTTTTGTTGTTGTTGCTGTTGTTGGGGTTTTTTTGAAGTTCTAGCCTTATTTCTGAAGTGACATTGTCAAACAAAACCCCTGCAACAAATGCCTGTGTTATTCTCTAATGTTTATGTACTTCGTTGTTCTCTTTTATTTAAGAGAATGTGATAGCCTATTTAAATTTTAAATTCAAGTTGGAAGAGTTGCAGCTCTGAATTTGGTCACTCTCTGTTATACAAAGCTCTTAATGAGGGGGAAAAAAAGGAGCTGTAGCAGTGTACACTTCATATAGTATTCATAGTACCTTACATAATAACCAATTAATCATGGCCTTATAAACCCCTTAATAGCGGTGTTACTCATTAGCAGTAAGTCCAACTTATTTTCTTGACTTTGGATACTGTATCTTCCCAGGAACTTAGATTGCTTACTGTAATTCCTCTTAACTGTTGTTGTTATTATTTCTTAAGGTACTTTTAAAATTAGAATGAACACATGAAAATGAAAACTTAGGTCTTGGAGAAAACAGTCACTAGCTTTTGTGATATCGCAACATTATGTTTTGGCCTATTGAGCAGAGAGCTTTTTTAGCTTGTATGTGGCAGATATACCTCACTATCCTCACAGAATATCCCATAAAATCTAATAAAGATTAAAGCAATGAGGTTTCTGCAGGAGTTAAATAGGACTCTAGAGAAATAACTTTAAAAACTAATAGCCTTTTCATAGAGCTATACAGGACTGTATAAGTACTTTTAAAGTGCATTGCACATGCTGTTACGTATTTCCCATTCAAAGCCGGAGGATATGGCTGTAACTGAAAAGGTCAAAACAGCCAGCCGAGTGACGACTTTCAAGAACCAAAGCCAAGTTCTATTCCCAGTCATTTTCAAGCAGGAAGAAGAAGTAGTGTTCAATCAGTGCTAAGCACTACTGAAGGCACCCATTTGCCTGTGCACTCACGGATGCCTGCACACATGCACAGAAATGCATTCAGACTGCAGATTGCCCATAACTATACTACTGTTAGAACTAGCAATTTCAGTAACATGGCTTTCAAGAACCTTTATTGCCTTCAGATCACACAATAAATCTCTTCAGGAAAACAGCTGGACCAAGACAAAGGACTGGGCCTTGAGGGTCTAAAGAAAATTATATTTTCAAACTGTCCCTGTGGAGCCTTCAAAACATGCATGAGTCTATCACTAATGCATTCACTCATTTTCTCAACTTACATGGTTAGGTCAAGAAGTTAAATCTACGAGGCTTTTGTGCTTTGCACAACATAAACTTTACCTTGTGCATTAAGGTCATTAATTGGAATGAAGA
>VZSC01008257.1:552490-589081 GCA_013398225.1 Steatornis caripensis
CTACCATTCTGTGATTCTGTGACCGTGAGTGTGGGAACAGTGACTCTCCATTTGTGGACGCTGAAATTGTAAGGGAGCAGCTGTATCTGTTCAATGTTCCTAATTCCATGGGGCCTGATAGGATTCATCCCAGAGGGCTGACGGACCTAGTGGATGTTACAGTAGGACTTCTCTCAATCATCTACCAAAGGTCTTGGGAGTATGGGGAGGTCCCTGCTGACTGGAAGCCAGTCAATGTTATTCCAATCTACAAAAAGGGTATGAGGGAAGACTCAGGGAACTACAGACCTGTTAGTCTAAGCTCAGTTCCTGGAAAAAATTTTGGAGAAGATTATATTGAGTACTATTGAAAGGCATTTAAAGAATAATGCAATCATCAGGCACAGCTCAACATGGGTTCACAAAAGGAAATTGCTGTTTAACTAATTTGATATCCTTCTGTGATAAGGTCAGCTGCCTAGTGCATGAAGGGAAGGCGATGGATGTAGTTTTTCTGGATTTTAGTAAGGCTTTTGACACTGTCTCTCACAGTACCCTTCTGGACTGTTGTCCAGCTATAGGATCAGCAGGTTCACAGTGCACTGGGTGAAGAATTGGCTGAAGGGCAGAGCTCAAAGGATTGTAGTGAATGGGGCTACATCTGGCTGGCAACCAGTCACCAGCGGTATTCCTCAGGGTTCAGTTCTAGTGCCAGTTCTGTTCAATATACTTATCGACGATCTGGATGCAGGATTTGAATGCACCATTAATAAGTTTGTGGATAATACCAAACTGGGAGGTGCTGATGACTCCCTTGAGAGACAGGAAGCCTTGCAGAAGGATCTAGATAGACTGGAGCGTTGGGCTATGAACAATGGGATAAGGATAAAATTTAACAAGTCCAAGTACCAGATTCTGCACCTAGGATGCATTAACATCAGGCACAAGTATAAACTGGGATAGGAGTGTCTGGAGAGCAGCCCTGCAGAAAGGGATCTGGGAGTACTGGTCAAGAGCAGGCTCAACAGGAGTCAGCAGTGTGCCCTGGCAGCCAGGAGGGCAAGCCGCATCAAACATAGCATAACCAGCCAGTCAAAAGTGGTGATTATCCCGCTGTAGTCAGTGTTTGTGCAGCCTCACCTTGTACTGCGTACAGCTCTGGGCCTCACAATTTAAGAAGGATGTGAAGGTCCTAGAACATGTCCAGAGGACGACAACAAAGCTGTTGAAAGGGCTGGAAGGCATGTCCTGTGAGGAGCAGCTGAGGACTTTGGGTTCATCTAGTTTGGAGAAAAGGATGCTGAGGGGTGACTTCTCCACAGCTTACTGAGGAGAGGGAGGCGTTGATCTCTTTTCCATGGTATCCAGCGATAGGATGTGTGGGAATGGTTCCAAGCTGCACCAGGGGAGATTTAAACCGGACATTAGGAAGCATTTCTTTACCAGAAGGTGGTCAAACACTGGAACAGGCTTCCTAGAGAGGTGGTTGATGCCCCAAGCCCTTCAGTGTTTAAGAGGCATTTGGACAATGCCCTTAACAACATGCTTTAGCTTTTGGTCAGCCCTGAATTGGTCAGGCAGTTGGACTAGATGAACATTGTAGGTTCCTTCCAACTGAAACAGTCTATTCTAAGTGTGACCAGCAGGTCAAGGGAGGTGATTCTGCCACACTACTCCGCTCTGCCGAGACCCCATCTGGACTACTGCATCCAGCTCTGGACCCTCCAGCACAAGACAGACACAGACCTGTTGGAGTGGGTCCAGAGGAGGGACTCAAAAATGATCAGAGGGTTGGAAGACCTCTCCTATGCAGAAAGAATGAGAGAGTTGGGGTTGTTCAGTCTGGTGAAGAGAACACTCCAGCGAGAGCTTGTTGAGGCCTTTCAATATATAGAGAGGGCTTACAAGAAAGATGGAGATTTTTTTTTTTTTTTTTACCAAGGCCTGTAGTGACAGGACAACTGCCAATGATTTCAAACTAAAAGAGGGTAGGTTTAGATCAGACATGAGGAAAACAATATTTATGATGACTGTGGTGAGATGCTGGAATAGGATGCTCAGAGCAGGTGTGGATGCCCCGTCCCTGGAGGTGTTCAAGGTCAGGTTGGATGGGCCTTTGAGCAACCTCGTCTAGTGAAAGATGTCCCTGCCCATGGTGGGGGTTGGACTAGATGATCTATAAAAGTCCTTTCCAACTCAAACCGTTCTGATATTCTACAATTCTATGAAATTGTCCTCTACCTACAGATGTTCAAGGTATGCAATTTATATTTACCAACAGAAATATCACTGAAAAATTAGGCATCTTTTGTCTGAAATACATAGGCAAATCATTATGGGAGGGCCCTCCAAGCTATACTATCAAATGCTTAAAGTAAGATCATTATCAGACTTTAACAGTCACTATGTTATGCGTACGTATTGTCTCTGAAATGCATCCCCTAACACATTTTGCCACTTAGTTTCTAAGACACACCTGACAGTAGGCATATACGTCTTCCCTTGAGTGGGACACTGGAGTCAGCTTGCCTGACTACTTGAAAGAACTCTATTATTAACAGATTTTAGAATGATGCATTATTTCATATATTATTTTTTCAGGCAATAAATCCTAAAGATATGAATGAAACTGACAGAAAAATGAATTGCATCCATTATCAGAAAATTGCTCCATGATACGCAATGTAGCCGACTGCTAGGACCTCTGTAACAGCATTTTACTTTGCTCAAAATGCACTGAATGAAGTCAAGAGAAACAGGACACAATTAAAAGAAAGGACTTAGAGGTTCCATATTGCAACTCTACAGTTTTCTAATATGGAAAATTGAGATGTAGTTTCTGGGCTAAAGATTTTTTTTTTTTTTTAATTAGAGTAAAAAATTAATTTTGTATACAGGAATGCAGAAACTCAACAGAAAATATGTACAATGTCAAACAATCAGTGCATTGCATTTATGCATTGTAAACAGGTTCTTTTCAAAAACTTCTCAAACGTTTTTTGTTTTGCTTTTAAAGGAAAGTCTTACATTTTCTACACATCTGAGAAACAGAAAAAAAGGTCTTTTTGACAGTACTAAAGGAAAACCAAAATACAACAACATGATTTTAGAGTCATATATGCTATTATAAATATATGATGAGTTACCGGATAGCCATTTCGCCCTGGTAGACCCTGGTTGAATGAGATGAAATGGTATGACACACATTAACAACACAGTCATGACATACGATATAACAAACATGCAGAGTACATAACTGGCAAATTATAATTCGTGTATCTATTAATTTTTTATACGTGATGATATTACAAACCAACAAATATGAAATAGGTACTATGTAGTGAAGAAATGAGGCTTTGGCAATGGTAACTTTATGCTTCAACTTTAAGTAAACACTCTAATGAAAAGGCTACTGGCTACTTTTGATGCTCACTGAAATTCCTTTTGTTATGAAGAGAATCATCCGTGTAGACTGAAGGGCAATATGCGGTTAAAAGAAAAAAAGTTCAGTGCCTAGGCAGTAAAGTATTAGATGCATAGGCTACCTCTAGAACATAGGTGCCAAAGAAGAAATTTGGGAATGCTATAACAGATTGTAAAATAAATTGAAACCCCTAGACTTTCACTGTTATCGCATGTGACATTCAGTAGTCGCATACAAGGAAAATAAACAGAGCACTGCAGTAGCCTTTGAAAAATGTAACATACACCTGATTCCATGCAGTGCTCTGTGGGATATACAAGTATGTGCTATTTTAAATGAAAGCAATTACCACAGGTGAAAACAATAACTTGTTTTCACAACAGTTGCCCCTAGCCAGACTGTAAGTGTCTAGGAAAACAAAGAAGTGAATTAGAGACAGAAATTACATTTTAAAATGCCTTGTAGCAGTTTAAACCTTTACTGCCTGTCAGCAAGATGCAGTCTTGTAAGTTCTGAATATGAAACTTGGACTTTTAAGTCAGATACTTCTTAAAATTATTCAGCCTTGGGAGCTACTGTTTGTGTTAATATTGCCATGATCTAGACCTTCTTTTCTTTAAATAGATCTATGCTAACACGGTAGGGAGCTGAAGTCAAAGACATTCATAACGAGGCACACAGTGAACTTTTGCCACGTTGTCTTGCTACAGGAAAATCGCTTGTATCATGATTTATGGTTGTTCTTTGTGTTTCATGGGAAGACTGCAAAAGAAATTGGGGAAGCCAGGGTTCCTTTCAAATAAACAGCACCATTATGCATTAAGCCTGGCTTTTCATTGACGGCTTGTTAAATGAATTTGCCACTATGAACTGGTAAGCATTTGGTCAAAAATCTTTCAAGGATAAGTAGTATCACTACTCAGTATATACAGTTTACAGTAAAGTCATTATGTCACAGCAGAAATTAAACATATTACTTCACTATTCTCAAATATGCATGTAGCATAGACTAGACAGATAAACTGGTCCTGAAAATACTGTGGAAATAGTATATCTATCAAAGAAAAAAAATAGAAACGTGCAAACATTGTAAAAAGAAATGCTGTTTTAATGGTCACACTTTTACACTATGTGGTGCACATGGATGGCATGAGAGATACAAATGCTTGAGATATATGTGTCTAGTCCTTCCTGTTCTTCAAGTCAGACTTTTTACCTACCTTGGGAATATATAACAAAGCAAACAAATAAACAAACAAATCAAAAATCCTAATCAAAACCCCAAACAACCATAAAACCCCAGAAGGGAGAAACTTCTCTTACAAACAGGATTAGCACAAGATTCAATCAATTTACTAAACTCAATAGTGTTATTTAACATTCATTTTGCACAAGCACTTGCTGGCTTCAGTAACAATTACACTGCAATGAGCTGGACAGCCTTTATACCTCCAAAGGACGAGGAGCCTGTACTCCAAGTTTGTGATAACTGCAGAGGACGTCACTACCCAGCAAAAGGCAGAGTGACTGAGTCTGGACTTAAGATAGCATCGTCGCACATTTTTATACTGCGGTAAAATAGCTGTTATCAAGTCAAAAGCAAAATGAACATAACATACTTACGTGGAATTGTGATCCAAACTGCTATGTGGAGTGCTGAACATAAAGCTTTATTGTTTTAGAGACTTTTTTCTTAAGGAACTTTCTGATTACATTATTCAGCTCCAAGATAATTCGGGAGTGTTTATACTGTATAAATATCAAAATTCCCTCTTGATGGTTACATGGTCATTTTATCATGGTGATAACTTAACAGGATCTAAAAGATTTCTCCCTGATTCTGGAAGAACCAACAATGTATCACTGTACTTACAGGAGGTCCTGTGGGGTGGAGGAGAGGGAAAGAGAGTAAAAAAAAAAAAAAAGAGAAAAAAAGAATATGTAAGCTTATGAACTTATTAAAGGAAGACATATATGTACAAAGCCAAGCACAAGGCCTCAGGACTGCAAGTGAGCAACACTACTCATATACTGTACACATTTTCCCATTCAAGTACTTTTTTGCTTTGGTTGTGCTTTGCAACTTGCAAATATGACTAATACCTAAATGCATGCGCTTATGTTACCAATTCTCCACTTACAGTCATGCAATCTTATGCAAGTTGCTTCTCCATCCATTTCCATGCAATTTCATGCCAGTCCAAAAATACCAGCCATGGACTACAATTACATTTGTCAGACTCCACGTAAAGCATACATAACAACATCACCAATTTCAGTTAGCCACACAGCTGGCATTTGATCACAGCTTCGCTGCAAAATTGCACAAAGTACCCTTGGCATTTAACCTCGGCATCTCGTCAAGACACACGTGCACTGGCATCTTCCAGCCTTCCAACTTTGCCTGTGAGGGGAGGTTTCAGTGGCCACCTAACAGTGCTGAACTTTCTTTTCATCACCTTTATTTCTCATGGCAGACGTATAAAATGCTACCTATTAAAATGTCACACTTCATGAAGTGATATTTGCACATTTTTTCAATTATTTAGGCTCAAAGACTTTTGTACAGCAATTCTTGGAAACATTATCAAAGGGCCACAAATCAAATCTGCTATTTCAGTCTTATTAAGTTGAGCAGCTGCAGCTCCCAAATCAATGGCATTTCATTAAGCTTTCATGCCTCTCTCTAATTTCTGAATAAAGTGAAGTGCAAAAGGAGTATAAAACAGCAGCAGCTGTACTTTGAGATTGCTTTTAATATTGACAGCCCTTTGGTTTTAACAATGCAATTTTATTGTTCCAGTAACTAACGTAATTTCTTTGTCCTGGTAAACATTCTTAAATAGCGTTTTAAGGTGCAGGTCTGCTTTTAAATGAGAGAGATCAATTTCCTTTATTAATAGTTTAATATGTGTTTATTTGAGACGTAAAATGAATTGACAAGCATTCTGCAAAGTAATTGCCAGGATTATTTGTAAGACAATCTTCAACCGTAGAATTTCCTTCTATACCACAGCGTTTTTCTCTGAAGTAAATACTAATCCACCACTGAATGGAAACACCAAGGTGATTTATATTAACCTTTGGCTTCAGTTTTGTGATGCAGAAAAATATGGAATAGTTTTTAAGAGCCAGATAAATGATCACTTACAGAGATAAGAAAGGCTACATAAGATTTACAGAGATCAAGTTGAGTGGAAGATTTTCCCAACTGGCAGATTAGACAAGACAGCCAGGGAGATTAGAAATGCTTGCTTGCTCTTGTATCTCCCCCAGAAAGTTCACCTTTATGAAAGACTCAATGCCACAAGTAATCAACAGTTCCAGTTCCCGTGAATGTCAGCAGGAAGAGGTGCTCAGCATCTCACAACATGGTCTCAAATGAAATTTCAAGCTCCACACCACCAGCGGGATTCTCTCAACAGCAGCCTCCCTGGCACAGTGTAACAAACCAACAAATGTTTTTCTTATTTCCGTAAGAACTTAATTGCTACTCACTTCTAGTAAACAACAATTTCTCTCACAAAGAGCAGTCTACTTCTCACATTATTTCCCTGAGTACCGACATTCTTAACATAAGGAATTTTATTTCCTTCTTTATTTCCTTATAAAATTGTTCACCTCAAACCCAGGGGGCCTGATGAAACACAGGTTTACAGTACTCCAGCTACTGACTTACATGGAGCTATTCTAACTTGTGCAAATGTGGGAAGACACCAAAATGGTTTGACAATTACCAATGTGTTACCAAAGGTACCAAGTCAAGCATTATGAAGTGTGACTATAAATGACACTCAAGAGTAGGAAACTATCTGGAAGGCCACCAGGTATATGCCAAGAGTCACAAATGTTTACCAGAGAAGGTTCAGAACCCTTTCAGAGCACACAAGCACAAAAAAAAAAAAACCAAAAAAACCAAGGCATGCTGGGTATGCATCCTCGCCAAAACACAGACATCAAACAACAATGGATCTCAGGAAATTCAAAACTTACCAGTCTCTCCTCTTCTGCCCCGCTTACCTCTTTTCCCTGGAGGACCTAAAAAGAAGATGGTCTATTGTAACTATTTTTCTTGGAATTGTATGTAAAATATTGTGTCTGGACGTAAGGGCATTAAACAGATGCATTACATGAGGTCCAGAGACTTTGACTGAGCAGGGGGCAAAGATAACCAGAGTAAGATACAGGAAGTTGAAGACAAAATTGACAGCTACGTTACCCAATATAGGCTCTCAGAAAAAAGGCTGGGAGAAACTTTAGAGGTCATCTACTTCCTCCCTCTTTCTCAAGGAAAAAGTTAACCACATCTAAATTATGACTGCAACTTCCACAGGCATTTGTTTTCGCAGTATTTCACTGTTCTGACAAGTGGAACATTTTTCTTTATGTCCAAATTGCTGCACTGAAGCCCATCAGTTCTTGTGCTTTCCACCACAAACCCCAGAGAAGAAATTGCTCCTTTCTTCTCTCAAAAATCGTCTCTCTATTCCTCAGAATTGCTATATCATTCCTTCAATCTTCTTAAACCAAACTTATCACAAGGCATTACATTTCATTCAGTTATTCCTGTATTAAACCCCAAGATTACAAGAGCAAATCCTCTGGAAAAAACATCCAGCCTCCACCTGAAAACATCCAAGAGATGAAGAAACCTTCACCTGGCTTGCCATCCCCCAAACACTAACAACAGCGTAGGTGTTGTTAGGTGCTAAGGTGCTTTGCTTCCAGTTTATCTGCTGATCATAACACAACAACTTAGTGCCTCTATGCTTTTTGCTAAGGAATGCTGTATTACTCATGGCCCTTTCTCCATAAATATTTACATACTATAGTTAGTGTCTTCTGCCACCTTTAAAGAAAAAATAAAATCTTTTTTGTCCCTCATTTCTGCACTCCAACCTTCAACAGCCTTTCTAAACTGCAGACATCAGTAGAACATTCTTCCTCTCTTCATGGTGACCTTGACATACTGCTCTCGAAAATGCAAGGAAAGTACACTTGCACTTCTCCTTGTACAGCTAGGAAGAGAGGCAGCAGCTGTGGTGGTGACACAGAGTACTGAAACGCTGCTGCTCTGAAAAGAGAGGGCAGGACTCTCAAAGCTGCTGGAGAGGCAAGTGCATAGGTGGAACTTCTGAAAGCAGCCACACATGCAGGAGCACAAGTACTTCTGTGGCTGTATCTCACTGTTCGTAACAGATATTTTGTGCAAATAGTTAAGCAACTCTCTGCTACTTTAAACAGCTATAAGATTTTACAAATCATCTGAACTATCATCCCATAGCTTTTAAATGCGTACAAATGCCAAATCTTACTTTGCATTATATATTTGCGGCAATCTGGCTTAAGAGACTAAGATATTGAAAATAAAAATCAGTGATACAATTTCAAAATATATGTGAAATGGCTTTAGTTTGCCATGGAAATAAAAGAATATTGATTTAAAAAAAGAAAGGAAAAAGAAAAAAAAGAGGAACAGCTCTTGTCTTGAGGGGAGAGAGGTTTATTCCTATCAGAACATTTTAGTAATTACGGAAGTGACATAATGCAACTCAAGTTTAAGACAACAATATTCTACAAAGCAAGAATGGCATAGGATATTCATTATCAACAGCATACTTAACAAGACAAGAATATTTTGTTATTATATGCTTAAAAATAGCAAAAGCATCACTTTAGTTTAGAGAACCGTGCAACTTCCACCTGAAACACACCAGCCTCTGCAAGAAGTATCTACGGAAATTTCTTACACAGGTAACGGCATGTTACAACACATAAGTTTCTAGACACATGAACTTCCACCCCAACTAACACTGACATTTATTAGAGTCCCTATGCATGCACATACCGCTGCAGTAGCCCTCAGTGAAGATTTTCTTGTCTATCCCCCAAGCTCGCAACCGAGCTCTGCAGCGATTTGGGCTGACCACCAACACGGGTGTGCAGGAGAAAATTGTAAGGTTCCTCACCAGGCAATGACCTGTCTTTCATCCTATAACAACAGAATGTTCTGATGTTGTTTTGCACAATATTATTATTTATGAAACTTCAACCGCACTGTAGGTGTGCACGTGCACACATACAAACATGTCTACTACCAAGTTTCCTTTCAAGAAAACAACAAAACTTTGAAACTAAAAAACTTTAGCTGCAGAGGAGCCGAAGACATTAAAGCCACTAACAGAAAACCCTTCAGGCAACTTCAAGCTATTCATTTTAGGAAGGAATTAATTTTGTTCAGCAACCCATAGAACATTAAACTGCCAGTTTAGTAGCTGTGTACAGTGACAGCAAAGAAGGGGCTTCAGTTCTTTCCTCTGACATCAAGCGCAGATCCCTTCTAAATTGTTCTAAGATTACTAGATTCAGATGCACGTGTCAATCACCACCTCATTAAAAGCTTTTTTGATTTCTGCACTACTCAGGTCTCTGCTAAGGTGGTGCCACTTGCAAACCTCTTAGAAATTCTGAGATGAGAGGTGGATCTTGCAAACTTCTACTGGGTTTTGGGGACCATTTCAGGAAATAACTTCTATATATTTATCTATTTATTTATTACCAATACAAAACAATTAATTTTCAGCAGTTAATCACAGATGGTTCCAGTTCATAGAAATGCTCACATTCACATTTAAGGTCATCACTAGATGACCTGCTACTTCAGGAACCACATGAGCTTTCATGTTCTCCTGAACAGGCTGCTTTCTCTAAGTCTTAACTGCTAACATCATCTGTTGCTCCAAGAGTTCCCAGTTATCAAAACCCTGAGCATTTTGCCATAAATATTAATTTTCCATCTGTCTATAGTCTTATAACTTTGTACTAATTGGAGGATTTGGTGGAGGCTCATTGCAGCAGAAGGAGCAGTGAATATAGTTATACTAGGCACAATGTCATCTTACACATCCACAGATTTTTATGGTTTGCACAAGATACACAACGTATGACACAACTATTCCTATCCTTCTTGCCCAGGGTAAAAATCTCTCTAGAATAGTATCAGAAAAGTCCATGCTGAATTGAATTTAATCCAGACTATTTAAAGAGTAGTTTGTTCTGAATGTCTTTCTATATTAAAAATTTAAAACTTAGCAAGAGAAATAGAAGTTTGAATGTCAGTGGAGTGAGCTGTGTTAATAAAGATTAATAATACTGAGCAATAAGCAAATGCTAGTTTATAGTAGCCAAGTTTGCCAGTACATATTTTTCCTAAGCTCACAAGATTGACCTATAGGTAGGGAGCAAGAGTAAAATGCCAGAAGATAAGCTGGTTTTCATTTTTAACTTAGTTTATCTTCGAAATATTTAAAGTTTTTTATTCTTCAAAAAACATTTATGAATCTAATTTTTATGAAGAAAAAATTCACAGAGGATTGATTTTTTTATTTATATACCAAAAAAATTAATGCCACTGCTATTCTGTATCTACCAAGGGAAATTTGAAAGTTAAAAAAATTGGGATGGAAGATGGTATATTTCCAAAAACAAAGAGTCAATTACCTATCTGAATTTATCTTCTGAAGCACTAGATGTCAGTTGCTAAAAAAGTTTTGCCTTTCTCACCTACCCATAAGGAACTGGCAACCAGAAAACCCACAAATACGTAAAAAAATCCCACACCTCACACACAACCAACCTCATCCAGATAACAGCACTAGATTTTGAAACTTGGTATTTTAACTGAAATATAAGCAATAAAAAGTAACAAGTCAATAATAAGGCTGTAACAAAATATTCGTCACTCCCTTCTCCAAAACCTCAAAATTCTTCTCAATCGTTGGTAGAAGTAGCTTTCGAAATAACTACCCATTGTAGACATCATGCAGGAACAAGAATGTAAGTATTACAGGTTTTCCAAGACATTTTAAGAAGTATTAAGCACAACTTTGGTGACATGCACCTCCTAGTAACAGATATTCTAATCTTTGCAATCAGAAATCCCAGATTATAGTGATCCAAATCAGAAATAATCACTACAGAGAGACTATGGTCAGATCATTGCTGTAGCCCTGGAGAGGTTGTCTCAATGTGTCTCAATTCTTTTTAATAGTTTAATAATTTCTCCTCTATATGCACGGCAGTGCCAGGAATCTGTGATAGATCTACTATTTTTATACTGCTATATGGGAGACAGTTTTTACTAGAGGAAAGCAGTTTACAATTGTATTTACTCCATGACATGCCTTGTCATACATCAAAAATGGTCACATAAATCAGCCACACATTTTAAGGTGTGGGAGCCACGTACCATCTTCACACTACAGAGCCTCAGCTATGCACTTAAGCTTTACTAGACAAGAGAATCTGATAGATAAGAAAACCATAAATCTTAATTTTAGATCTATGTATATTTTTTAAATCAGATACAACAGACAGAAAATATACTCTTTTAAAATTTATTTATTATTGTATTTTTCCAGTGCTTGGGCTTGAATCATGAGTTAAACTATGACATCATTACTTTATTAAAGACACAAAAAGGTAAAAGTGGTGCATATTGTTCACGTTAGACAGCAAAAGCAGGATTTTCTTCAGTTCAGTTATCCATCTACTTTCTACAAAAGAACATTCCAAAAGCATGAACAAGTTGTGCTTGCTCAAAGGGAAAATGGACTGACCTATCAAAAGTTAATGTTAGCTACAGAAGAAATAATTTACACTGTAATAATGTATATTTATGAGGCACTGGAAAAACTGGGCTCAGGTGTTTAATTGGTATGAATCAGTGATAGTGACTAAGTTACATTGCTTCACACTGAAAACAGAGGGACGGACAACATGGAGTTTGCCTACATCAAGCTTTGGCTCTGTAACTTTCTCTTAATCTTCTAAAGACTAATCCTAGGCTGTTAAGGAGAGAGATTCAATAATTAAGTGGTACAAAGTGGGAGAAGAAATTACGCCATAACATTAAGGTCTTTCAAAAAACCCCACATCTTCAGAACTAAGGGTGGTACTAGCACATTGTTACACTAGTGCCACCTGTATTCTTTAATTTATTGATATATTTGCAGCAAACAAATTCTACTTTTCAAAGCAGTAGTCTGAAAAAAAAAAAAAAAAAAAAAACATTTGGAAACATTTGGTGGATAAGACCTAGAGTCCCTCTATCAGCACCTGCCAGGCATGTCAAAATGCTTTGCCATTTGGTCATCAGCTGATCCAGAAACCCAAGTTTGTCCTAATTTAGGAAAGAAATACAGTGGCACTCTCAAGTCAAAGGAAAAGGATTTACCCGTCTTGGGTTATACCAAACTCTAACAGATATTCACTGCCTCTGTAAGTAAGAACTCCTACACCAAACTGGTGCACCAGCCTAAGGGTAACAGAAGAGTTCAGAATCCTGTTCCCTGTTTTACTGATGCACAGGACTTTGCTCACATGTTGCTTGACACACGCACATAGCTGCTGTTGAAGGTAATGAGTATTCCATGTGTACATGAAGAGAAGAACATTTTCCGCACCATTTTGAAGTACATTCATTTCACACATAGCTTACAACAACATAAGATTTTGCCTGTCGAGTCAGAAAAATGAATTGGCCCAATCAGATTCTCAGAGTAAATCCAGAGCAACTTTGCTGAAGTTAGTAGAATTACCGTAATTAGGCATAAAACTGCCAACCTTGATGAAATCATGTGATTAAGTCAGCTGAACCAAACCGACCAAGCCACCCATACCATCCTTTCTGATTTGACTGTAACACTGGCAAAATAACCGCTGTTGGTTGCATTTCAAGCTCCGTCGCCATAATTTGTCAACAGATTCAGCTCACTCCTTTCCACTTCCAGAGTACAACCCAACTGCTGTCATTTAATCCCATTTCACATTTCTCCCTGTCCAACAAACTCAGAAAGGACCTGCCGTACCATGCTGAATAGTCAACCCCTCACTGTTCAGAGGGAGAGGAGGGGTTGGACTAGATGATATCTAGAGGTCCCTTCCAACCCCTACCATTCTATGATTCTATGATTCTACGATTCTATGACTGCTTCCCCAGCAAACTGACACCTCGGTGTTTTACAGCCGTAGGAGCACCAAGTGACAGTGCAGGCCAGCGACGCAGGTAGGCCGCAGAGCAGAGCGGCAGCTGCTGAGCCTAACGCCTCTTACTGTGAAATATGCACGCCATGAGCAGCATGATGACTATAGTTACCGCTGCGTGATTAACTGCCCCATCCTGCTANCGGTGTTTTACAGCCGTAGGAGCACCAAGTGACAGTGCAGGCCAGCGACGCAGGTAGGCCGCAGAGCAGAGCGGCAGCTGCTGAGCCTAACGCCTCTTACTGTGAAATATGCACGCC
This sequence comes from Steatornis caripensis, assembly GCA_013398225.1. Classification (NCBI taxonomy): domain Eukaryota; kingdom Metazoa; phylum Chordata; class Aves; order Caprimulgiformes; family Steatornithidae; genus Steatornis; species Steatornis caripensis. The sequence continues at coordinate 566,198 of VZSC01008257.1, forward strand.
ATGAGCAGCATGATGACTATAGTTACCGCTGCGTGATTAACTGCCCCATCCTGCTAGCCTCCTCCGTGCAATGGTCACTGACTTCCGCAAACAGTACTGGAACATTCCTCTCTCAGAGCTCTCACCTGATGGATGTCTGGGCAGCGCGAGATTCGACAGACACATCCACAGTCCTTCCTCATAGCACTGCCATCAAATCCATCTCAAGTAGGGAAGAATGGGAAGATGTCTATCCCCAAAGCTAAGCACATTCTTACAAACATTGTATGGATCTATTCCAGCCTACTTCATCAGCGTTTTTGCTCTTCCCTCTTTTCACAGCTTTTTTAGTTCACATAACACTTGGATTCTTCTTTTCTCTCACTCTGCATAATCATCCCACCTGGTATGTCAGTCTTCTGCTTTGTACCTCAGTCTGTCTGGAACAGCCTGTCTTGAATTTCCTAGGTCATAAAATTATCTACCTCGTTTTGAGCCTCAGCTGGATAAACAACATTCATTGTTTCACGCACAGTACATCATCTTTTTGGCTCACCATGAAACATCATTGCATTGCAGGGCTTGGATCATGTCAGAGGCTGTTATGCAACTTGGCTGAGGAAATGCCAAAATCAGTCTATCTGAAATAGAAATCTGACCTCCCTAAGCCAGATTATTTGTACCACTTTCTGCGCATGCTAAATGCCGTCTGACTAAAGGCATTTAGCCTAACATAACATCATTTCCCTAGTGCCAGATACTACTGAGGGAGCTGAAAGAATCCCGTGATTATCACTTGTAAAACAGTCAGAACTGTGCATACACATATCTATTCTCTCTTTTTCTTCTCTGGTAGTTAAACATGCTTAGAACACGAAAGGTAACAACCCTTCCAAAAATTCTAATGTCATTCAGTATTATCATTCTGAATTGATTCTATAACTATATCAATGTCTACTCCTTTTTCTCCTTAACCTTGTAAAAATGTTGACCTAAGAAACCATGTGTGGCAACAAGCCTCACCGTGTAAAACATACTTCAAGAAGTATTTCTTTCTTTTTGTCAAGTTCGCTGTCTTGTAAAATCAGACATGTCTCCTTCTACATTGTTATGACACTGAGAAACTTACATTCCTTACCCGGCTTCTTGATACCACTGTGCTAAATAGCTCACACATTTTTAAGATTTCTCTTGCTTGCCTCCTTTGTAAGCTGAAAATACCCCATTTTTTCAATCTCTTCATCTGAATTTTCTCCGTATCATAAATCATAATTATTATACCTTTTCCTAAGCTTTCTTTGATTCTGCAGTGAGTCTTTTAGCGTGATAAGGCTGAAGCATCTCATTCGTCTTCCACAGTCCTGAGCTCTCACTCTAACATCACTCCTACAGGAGGAGCACTAATGCATGTCCAGCAGAGCTGCTCCAAACCAGGAGTCAGCAGCTGGTGGCAAACAGCCTGACAGCCTTTCCTGCAGAGACTGCCAAGAAGCATCTCTCAGTCCTCGGGTTCTCAAGCACTGTCCCAAGAGCAGGTTCTCTTTCCAAGCACTGTCTGTACTCAAAACTTATTTTCACAGTTTCTCTAAAGACAGCTCACTTTCAATCTGCAAATTTCACTCTGCTTCATCTTTTCCCCCTAATAATACACTGTCTCAAAATGAAATCAAAGGCAAAAATTTCTTAAGCAAGACTTAATGTCTTCAACTATAAATCACAAGATAAGCCTTGACAAACAAAATTTACATAAAATCCAATTCTCAGCTATGGGTAACCACTGGGCACCCTTTCTTGTTTTCCATCTAACCTAGAAGTCCAAAGATACTTTTCCTTCTGTAAAAGCTGCAGTTGAGGCTTCACAGCAACCCTGGGTTTTGAGCATTCCCTAAACACTGCGCAACATTCACTTCTCTCTCCGTCCACCTACTCTCCTGACAGATGTACTTTTCTGGGAGGAATGTACTTCACCTGTTTGATCCTATTCAGACCCAGGCACTGGGCGTGTTTGAAGTCGGGTTTTCCCTACCCAGCCACAGATAGTTCAGTAGGCTGAAGCTGACTGAGAGCTTTGCAAATGCTGCTGGCGCTGCTCCCTGGGGCTAGATGCTTGAGTGCTTAAGGGACTTTTAGTTGCTCTGCTGGCTACCAGCACCCAGTCCAGTCTGAAGACTGGGCTTATTAAACACTACATAAACCAACAGGTACGTGTATCTCCTCTTGATGCCACAGTACAAAGTGGCTTATCTACTTTCTACAGGTACCACATGTGACCTTATTAACACAGGCAATAGATGTGAGAGCAAATCTACAAATTCTGCCTACAAAATCCTCCTCCCACAGGTTTGCATCTTTTTCTCTGTGTTTGTTTCATTATTGCTGTTTTCATGTTCTATATGAGTGACCATTGTTCTAGCAAAAATGGCACCACTGGTTTACCTAACAGACCTACAGCATATTTTGAATGTCCTTTGCCACAGCTGTAGTTTAAAGAAGTGCCTTCACTGACCTATTCATATATGTATCACAATCATTTACCAAATTACAGGAGTCTTGTGATGCGTTACAGACCCAAAGTTTAATACTATCGACATTTATCTCTTTCTTTTCTGTTCAGTAGGAGGAGGACTGGGATACGAAACACTGCTGCTTACGTGACATCATTTCAGGAAGTCTTAACAATGCAGAACAAATAGGTTCTTGAACTTTGCGTTTTTCACAAGTTACTGCATCACCAAAGTGCTGTGGCAAAACGTGTAACCGACGATATTTAAAATACTGTCAGAGGTAAAGATTCACATTACAAGGCAACTAACGAAATGATTCACCTCAGATCACAGCTTATGTGTCCAGCTACAGGCTAGAATTACGATCTATCTTGCTAAAGCAGTCTGAAATAGATCCCAGTAGCCTGGGCTGGAACAGTTTGCTGTTTCTTACAGACTAAATTTTAGTGGTGAGGCTGCTAAACTATTTTAATGAACATATAACACTCCAAGCACACATGGTCATCTTTGCAAACAGAAATAGCTGCTATCACCTGGCTGACAACTATTGCTGAGAGACAGCTGAAGTATGTAGGGACAGCTATTCTATACTAGCAAGGCATGAAAGTCTTCTCATCATTTCAACTTGCCATTCCATTGTACTATTATCATGCCATATCAATAGTTGGCCCTATGATGCAAAAAGCATATGTCATATTGAGAAAAAACTATTTAAGCTTCATTTAACTTTTTCGGATACTAATGTAGATGAAATAAGAAATAAGGTATCAGAATTAAGTTATTCTTTGGCATCAGTAGAATTTACATTACCTTTAGGAGCAGATTTAGATACTTTTTGGGGACACGCATCCATACCACATGGTTAAGTAACTACGCAGTACAACTGTAGTAGTATAAAAGCAAAAGCTTCAGAATTAAAAGTCCTTAAAACCTAATCCTGTATCCACCTTTAGAAAGTCACATTGTATCTCAGTGTCAAAATTCTGCCAGCAGGAAAACGGCAAACAAAACCAACAACATAACAAGAATGGAAAGCACATCATCTTTCTCAAATGCACTGCTTTGGACATGCTAACTCTCAAGGAGAGAGTCTGCTACAAGTCAATCTTTCTCTAGTATCTACACAAGAACGCAAGCTATAGGTCAGGACAGAGCAGGACTGCAGCATTTCAGGTAGTGCTGTTGAGAAACAGGGACTTTTCTGTGTCAGTCAGTGGCCTCCCCACCCCAGAAAATGGCAGGTACCCTTCCATCCACTAAGCACTGTGCAGGCATCCGTCTTGGCTGTAGCTTTCATGTTGCTTGTGTTGAGTTACACTCGGTCTGACTGATTTTTCACTTAAGCACATGGTCTTGCGTGTACATGGCAGACTTTGGTCATTACTTTCTCTGAGGGTTCACACTCTGACCTAAGGAAACCCATGACCTCAGAGCTTCCTCAAGCAACCAAAGGTGCCCAACTCTTCTCTGCTGAGGAAAAAAGGACGCCTCTCCCATGTGGCAGTGGGATGAACACAGGCTTAGACGTATGCGTCACATCAGGGCTGAAACCCCTGCAGCACATTAGAATCAAAATGGCCTTTTCTATTTCCTCCCAAGTCCTACATCAATTTGTTCTTTCTGCTGTAACTTCCCACCAAGGTCCTCATGTTCTTTTCCCTTTGCATTTCAATCTGATCTTTTTTTTCTCTTTTGCCTTTTAAAATGCATCCTTTCTCCTTGCTGGCCATACGGCTCTCAGCTGCCAGGCCCAGTACAACAGCAACTAGGTGCAACAGCTGGAAAGAAGCCCTGCTCAAGCACCCACGTGCAGATTAGACACCTCCTCAGTACTCTTGGGAGATGTAACACAGGCTGTTTGTTTTGGAGCAGTTGGGATAGCTCACCTCAGTGCAAACACGGGCTGTGTTAAGCATATGAAGATGATTTTTCCAAGGCTTATAATTTTGTGAAATTAGCATCATCTTTTCCCCCCACATAACAATAGTAGAAGGTCACATAAATCTGATTAAAATACCAGCCAAGATTAAATCTCAATCTTTCACTCCAAATCACGGCTACGTGAGATTTTATTAACAAAGAACAGGCAAAGCCACAATATATTTCCTTTAGCTTTCATTTTTGAACAGCTGGCCCTGTTTAAAAAGAAACACCACAGACTGCGGTTAAATTTTGGCAAAAACATAAGCCACTGAAAAGTGAGTCTCACAATGGCAAGGGAGAGGCAATGCTAATAACATGTCAGCTACTCACAACCCCTAGCGTGGTCAGTCATGTTATTTTCACTGGCAGTAGTGAATGTAAAAGTAGCTAGGGATCAATGATTCAGATTATTCTGAATGCTCATCATAGGTTGGGAGTTTTGCTACAATTTTCAACGACTATCAATTCAGATTAGTGTAAGTGCTTTTGAAAATCTCACTTAAAGTGCTTTCAAATAGATTTTTCACTTTAAACACCACAAAACACTCTGAAGATGAAGAAAGACACTCAATTTCACTTTTTACACTGTTCTGCTACAGCACCTACAGAACTAGTCATTCCTTAAAAAGAGTACCACCTTTTAAAATAGATTTAACCCAACTTTTAAAATCTGACAATACTAGCAATACTGCCTTAGATTTTATTGAGACGATATAAAATTTATCATTTTGTATACTATGGATATGATACTGAGGTAGCTGCTCTATGACCAAAGAGAAAATGTTTTTTTAATCTGCATTTGAAACGAACCTGTAAAAGCAAATGGCTTACCAAATACATCTGTTCACAAGCTGTAGCTGAACCAAATACACGTTTAAGTGACTACAGTCTCTTTCAGTTTTGGTGCCTTCTGTAAACTTGCACTGATCTTCCTTAAGCTGTTTATAAGCTACTCAACTTTTCAACATTTTCTGTTTTTTCTTCTCAGCTCAAGAGCAAGCCTAAAATCCAAAGTATTGACACAAGTAAAATTTCCATCACATAATCTGTCACATCAGTTTCATTTTATTCTAAAAATTTTCTCCTGCAAAGTCACTGAATAGCCTTTCCAGATTTTTAAAGATGTGGAACAACAACATTGTCACCATATTCAGTTAAAACTGTAAAACACAAATGAAACAAATATTTAATATCCTAGACTATCTCCACTTACATTGCCAAGTCCAGGTGTCTCCTCTTACTACAGATTTGATCCGCATGCTTAACTTTCAAGCCATGATTGACAAGACTTTCGTGATTATGATGACAGATTAAAGTGTTCATTGAATTTAGAGGGTTTTTATTTCAGTTGTGACAGTAGTGTACTGGGAGACAATGAAATACAATACCATAGGATTAAAGGCAGCACATAACTAGTCAGGCACTGGTACTGCAATCATCTTGGTCTAACCCACACATGCTGATCACCCATTTAAACATAAAACCCTACCCTGAGCAGAGCATATTCCTTTCAAAGTCTTACTCACGTGCCTCCTCTCATTTCTAACATAATAAATATATCATCTGACGAGGAGCTTAGTGACAGCTGCACAAGTTAGTTCTAATTACAAAAAATAATAAGTGGCTTTAAAAGGTTCAATAAGTCTCCATTGCATAACAGCACCAAAATGGCACAACTATTGCTTACAAGCAAAAGTAAATAAATAAAAAGAGTACCGGGATTGCCTTACTCCCAAATCCCAAATGTCAGTTTCATCTGCATAATCTATAAAAGCATCCCGTCTATTGATGCACCATTCACCTACAGAAAGGGAAAACAACAAACTGAACAGAAATGCTTAAAAATATTTTGTCTGAATTAACACAGGAGGTACACAACTGCAAAAGACCGAAAATAATAAAAAAGAGGTAACATGTTCACTTTAGTTTACATCTTACAGCTGCCTGTGAACTTTTGCAGTGATACCGGCGCTGGTTCCTAAGGAGACACATACTCAACCTGACAGACAGCAGTAAAATATTTTTATTATCCTGGGCTACATCCTGCTCCTTAGTCTCAGTTACTTCAAAAAGCATACTTGCCTGAAAAACAGCCTTCAAAGAAAGCACAAACTCCCATGGTTTAAACACTCTTGTGAGACTGCGCTCATGTAATACAGCAGCGTGTCTCCGATCCACTGGACATTACTTTAGTTTGCGATGCGAGTGCACTAGATAATGACAATTAAAAAAACAGGACTTGAATTGTTCTTGCTATACAAGTCTCTCTCATAATTTAATAGGACAACCAAGGAAAGTTGTACTAGGTCAGGCTTAGAGTAAGATTAAAGAATTAATGGATGAAAGTCTATTATACTACTATAGTCACTTGTTTCACTATGTGTTTCCAATTATTTTTAAAGTTTCAACAATTGTTTAATATAAATGTAAAGCTTAGCAGATGTCCTACATATAGAGAGCTTGCAGAAAGCAGCGCAAGAGAATGGATGCTCTCAGCTGCTCCTCTGTGACCAGCTGTACCTTCAGTAGCTTGGAAAACATCCAGTGCTGTAACTTTGTCAGCCAACTGTAACCCCATGATGAACTTAAAGAACTTAATCCACTCTATTATTGCCTTTTCACAGGTGGAACCTGTGCCCTTTCCTTTATCAAGGTCTTTCTCGTGACATAATAGCGACTCCAAAAATCTGATGACTGTTCATATTAATTTATATAGATCATCCTTTACCCGTACAAAGAAAACGGACTGGCAGTACAAAGTAGTAAAAAAATGCCATCTCTAACAAAGCCCATGGAGTTAACCTATTTTAGACTGCCAGACACACAAATACACATTCAGAGTCAAGTACACACACAAAAGAGGTTTCTACTTTAAGGCAACTCCAGAGAGCCTTATCAGCTTTAACTGAGGCAAATCTTCCCCTGAAGCTATGCAGCTTTTGCTTGGGCAAGTGCTGAATTAAAAAAAAAAAAAAAAAAAAAGGGCATCTTGAGATTTGGCTCAGCCTCAAAGTAAAAACAAAGTAATGGATATTCTTCACAATATATTACAAAGCTACCTGTTGTCTAACATCCAATAGTTTACACATGCTTCTGTGTAAATAACAGTTAAAGATCCTTATACACCAAAATTACACACTGGCTAATTATAATCTGCTATTGTTTATGCATGAAGATCAGCTGCAAACTTCACACTGTCAACAGAGCAACCTGCTTTCGTTTTCCATCTGCAAGACACAACTGTAGCTTTCCACAGTCAGTAAGTAGCAATAACATTTGGAGTGAAATGACAATAATGGAGAACAAGTTTAGAAACAGCAAGCTCTTGGCTTTTTACCCTACAAGTCAAGCTGCAAGGAGCCTGGCATGTTCTGTATGAAGAGCTTTTGAAAATCTGGCTCTGAGCATCACAATGTCGCCTTCAGGGAGCTGACCGTAAATGGAAGGCTATTCCTTGAACAGATGTTTAAGCAAGAGTTACATTCTTAACCTGCCCAGATGCGACATTCTCAAGGTGTCACAAACGGAACAAACCACTTTTTACAAACATCCTTCTTCGTGAAACTGGACAATATGACTTAACACTGCCTCAAAAGAATGGGATGTTGAAAAGCACTAGGCTCTGTATTACACCTAAAATGCTCTCCAGAGTTAATAAATTTATATGGTGCTGTACTTAAATATCCTGAAAGCAGAATTTACAGGAAGTTAAACATTAGCACTTCACTATGACTAAGTGTTGCATTTTACTAGAGGCAGGGAAAAGCTATATTCATAATGTAATGGGAAGTTATACTCATAGCCTCCATCAAGGCTAAGCATTAATAAAAGAATCTTATTTTAAAGTTTAATCTAAACTTCAAGGACTGTTTGAGTCAGAAAGTGAGACATCCTCCTACCCCCTTAAGGTTACAACGCTGTCCTAGCAAGGGCCACAGACCTGCCCAAAGTGTCCAGCATTCTTCTTGTGAAAACATGTGCAGAGCTCTCAGGCAAAAATCAACAAATAAATAAATAAATAAATAAATAAATAATTTCTACAGCTTTCTTTAGATCCCATAATCAGTGATATGAACTCATATGCTCCTGAACAAAATACTAACTTGACAACAATATTTGGAACAAGTTTTAGCTTGCACATAAACCTATTTGGTAAGCCAGACAGCAGGGTATCAGAATAATTTCTCTTGGATAAAGGTGTAGATTTAACTCCTCAGTGTCAGTCATGAACAAGCACACTATGGTCTGGCAATATTTCTCAGATGTTAATAGAAGGTCATGATCATCTGCTAAACATCAAAGCCCAAACATCACTTCTGAATTAAGACTACAATATCAACCTTAATTAAAGGGATAGTGAATGCAATCAGCAAAAGCCTATCCCAACTGAAAAGATGCTGCAAAACCACCTGTTTACTGTGGCCTTTCAAATACGGCCATACACCAGACATTGCTAAAGTGCACATGCATGCATGCATACAAACATGCACAGAGAACAAAAGCTTTAGCAGACCTACAAGAGGCAACCTCTTTCTATGGGCCACACAATGCCAAATGTGAGTCTGCTAGGTCCTCAGTTAAATCACACACAAATAGCAGACCATAGAGCAAATACTAACCACATTATTACAAAGTTTAGCGATTTCTCTATAACACAGTAAGAATTTCCAAGAAAAGGATTTTTACTGATGTTATTTGCAACTCATCACTTATGTAGCTACACAACCTGTTGGTGAAACCAAATGATTCAAGTTGCCCAAGTTAACACTTAAAAGTAATCAGGAAAAAACCCACAAATTTCATTATTAGCGAATATGAGTCGCTAGTCTCTGCCAGAGACAAGTGGCCTAAACAAGTTTAATTGAATTAGATGACAGACAGATTCAGATCATGTCATCAGAAAACTGAAAGACAACAAATGTATGGAGAACTTAAAATTAGGGCAACATTCACATATTAAATAAAGGTAGACCTTTAACTATCAATCTATCTTTTTTAAAAATTAATTCCTGTGCAAAAGAACATCCACTCGGATACCGATGCGATGTCAGATATCTACCATTGAAATTGCTTTACAGCTGAATCAGACACAAAGGAAGAACACCTCAAGAATTTAAAGGTATGTCAAAATCAATGGAGTTGAAAGCAGTACTAAGATCAAGCACTTTTGGATGACAATAGATAGGAAGACAAAAATCTGCAACAGGGACACTTAGAGGCTCAATAGGAGTTCAATATGGGCAGATGATTCACTTCTACACTCCTGAAACTCTTGCTCAATTCACCATGAAAAGAGTACTGGGACAGCCAAATACTGAGTCATGCAGCTATTGCCTATTAAAAAAAAAACTCACTTGGCAGGGAAAGGGAGGAGAGAGAGAGAGAGAGACTCTTTCTACCTTTTGGGTCTTGATTGCCTGCAGAATTGACATCACTGCCAGAAAAAGTCCAGATTTCAGCTGCTTCCTCTTTGTGGTCTTTAATGTCATTACTGTTAATATGTTCAGCAGATTTCCTTCTTCTCATTATCACAATAGTCAAAGAAGAAGATTGTTCCTTCACTTATGGAAAAATCAGTAAATGCAACTAGCACCCTGTGATCAAACCCTGATTTTGCTTGTTCAAGCCTCCACAAAGGTGCTACTGTTTTGCCTCTTCTAAGATATAACAAGATCTAAGTAACCTTTCCACTAAAAATAAAGCCAACAAAGACAAAAGCCAGAAAACAAAGGTGTTGCTGGTTGGTTCAGAAGGTCTCTGAACCAATTTTCTTTCAGATTCGTAAGCCTGATACACTCCTTGGCCTTGCCTAAAGCCTGTCTAAAATGACCTACAGACAAGGCACGCTCTCCACTGAGCCTCACCTCCCTCGGTTTTGAAATGCGGATAAGGTAATCAATATGTGGGGATGGTTAGGACCTTTAACGTAACATATACTCCCTTCCAGTCTATTCAATAAAGGCTTTTTTCCAGTGATTTTCACAAAGCATAAGCCCCCTTCCTTTCCAACCAAGCCACAAACGTTCTAGCAACACATTACAAATACAGGTTTAGTATGCAGGCTATTACAATTTCCTCTGTAAAGCACTTGAGATCTATGGAAGAAACTGCCTAAGTTTCTTCTAAAAGCCAGTTACTGTTAGTAGCACCATTACTATCAGTGCCCCTGGTAGACTGTCTGTCTTAAAAAATAATGACTTAATGTTCTAGGGTACAATAATGTAACTTTCATCATTCAACACACAAAAACTAATGTAAGGTAAAAATATATACCTTGGATACACAAAAGAAATACTGTCACAATCAATTCATAATAAGTAGTTACCTCATTTGTCAGACTATCATGCATAGCAAAAACTTCTGAATCCCTCCGAACAGTTTTGCTATAGATGTGATGGCTATTAAGTCATTTGTTTCTTCTGCATAAGCTTAATCAGGAAATGTGCATCCAAAGTTTTTACTTGAGGAAGAACGGCTCACAGTGTTGAAGCAATTTGAAATCAGGTTATTACTTCTGCTTGAAGAAGCAGATTGAATATGGAAAACAGTTTGTTAGCGCTAGTTAAATTGCAGGTGCTTGCTACCATGGAGCTTTTGGAAATCTTTGTGAATTTATAATCTCTGCTTAATACAGAATTTTCACAGCAGGACCAGCAGGGGATTAATGAAATTACCTTCCAAAGTCTTCTAAATTGCATAAAAATTTCTAAGATTTTGTTCAATGCTGTCTTGCAGTTCTCCCAGACAGTGAATCTATCATATGGAAAATAGAGAAGTACTACATTATCAATGGTATCCAAGTCATTTGCCCAGTATGCAATTGAAATCTTGATCACTGAGTTTTTCATACAACTTAGAGAGCTGAAAAGTTGAGTCGTGCCTATGACAACATCTTTGCCCCACAAGACCTTTTGCACCATATGGATAGAACAGAGTAGAAAATACTAGAGTCCAAAGTGCTCATTCATTACAGTATAAGTGGAAGTATTTTTCTGTTCCTCCCTCTTCCCGCAATCTAAACAGTCCTCACAGCCTCCTGCATCCAGCAACAACTTCGGGCACTCAGGATCAGTCTCAGTTTTCTGAACTACCTCATTCTTGCTTGCTATCCAGCGTAGACACATCTTCCAGATATTTCTTTGCTTTCAGCAAGACCTATAGGTATTTGTATACATCTAGATGTGCAATACTAGTAGTTTTTAGAATGCACGTTCACAAAGAATGAAAACGCTAGCTGATCTTCCAAAGTATCTCAATACTTCTTTGTCATGACATTCTCAACACCTTCTACAGCAGTGAAGTGCATAGGCATCATTGCTTTTTTCATAATTAACTCTGCAAGCTCAGGATGCTGCCAAATTTTAAAATTACAAAAAAAAAAAATCAGATTGAGAGTTGCAATCTTCTTAACCTGTGTTCATATTCTACAGAACGTTGTAAGTAACTGTCCATTTGCCTTCTTAATTGCCGTACCATATGTTGAAAACCTCCTCCAGTTAATACCTGTCTGAAGAATGGGAATTTTTGATGAAAGGACATAATGTGCAGTGTTGGGAATTCGTAGTTTTTATTAATATTTTTAATAATGAAAATCCAACAAGCACACAGCTATTATTTTGTCGTCTTTGCATCAACACAGTGAGACACCATTCTAAGGACTATACCAAAACTCTTAAAGGAGTTTAAACTGCTTTCTCAGACAACACACAAAGTTTCAAAGCCTAAAGAGAACATGAACAAAAATGGCACTCAATTCAGAATCCTGCTGTATGTGTGAATATTCTGAAAGTTTTCAGTATCTCTAATATCTCTGCACCAATTTGCTATTTTTCTCCTGTCAGGAGTCACTCATTTTGGTTTCTCTTGACAACTCAGGCTCTCAGGATCGCATCATCGCCACGTAAACTATAAAAACACAGAAACAAAAACCTGAAACTTGAATCACTCAGTATTTACGGTTGCTATAGCTTGCACATGAAAAGAGTTTATTTACTGTCAGTTCTTAGAGCAGCCATCTATTGTAAAATCTTGGTCAAGTAACATTAAAAGGATCTAATCCACTTTCTGTTTTCCAATGTGGATTGACTTTATTTCCTCTAATATCCAAACTATTACATTAGGGAAGAGAATGTTCTGTACTCACAAATCATAATAAGCTGACTCTGAAATGTTTATTTAATAAGATTATTATATATGAGAATAATATTACATTACTATGTTTATTACTCTTTCTGGCAATGTAAGGTCGACACGTTTGCATCTATAATGTTCATACTATTAATGTACTACTCCAGGTTTAAAACCTGCAAATATTTACCCCCTCTCAGTATTGTGAGTACTTATGTAAATTAAAATGCACAATTTCTACTCTATCACAGCAGCCAATACAGCAATCTCTAGTAAGGCTTTTAAGTCCAATCTTGTAATGACAGGATTAAGAAATATACCCGTACACTGGTATTTCGGGGATCTAAACAAAAAATTCAAAGCTAGCAAAACTAAAAAGCAGTCTGTGCAGGAACATTGGTTTTCTTTTCTTAAAATGACAATCCCCTTAAAGACATTCTTCAATTATTTCAAGGTCAAGACTTACTTCTCAAAACTCACTACTGCTAATAAGAGGAATCATTTACCAAGCACTGCAAGACCTTTAAAAGGCCACACATAAACATCACATACTCCAGAGTAACAGTTTGTATCAGCCCAGACAGCTATGGCATGTTTTAACATCAGTGACTTGACATTATCGCTACAGGAGGCCTAAATATTTTCTTAATAGTAAGCTATCTTCAGGATTTCATGCCAATTCTGCAATAGCCACGTGCAAACTCGCAGACTGGGAGTTTATTCCTGTGTAAAGCAATGAACTCTAAAGACATCTGCAGCTGGGCATAATGCCCATGCTGGTACAATTACAATGCTTTGTCAGCTTCTCATTGTTTAAGGTGATGGATTTCATATCTGGGCACGTTATCTTGCTGGAGTCAATGGTATTTTTGTCTTGGAAGCAAACTGGAATGGCATAGAACTGTGCCAATTTCAAAGTACTGTAATGTGTTTCTACAGCCTTGTTTATAGGTAACATTATATAGCAATTTCTGTCGTGTATTCTACCAGCACTTTATCCTGAACAGCTGCTCAACAAACTTTCAGACTATTACAGTGCAATGTATTTGAGAAAATCAAGGTAGGAACAGCCAACTCTCTTGACAATACAGCAACAGTAGCATGCAAGTAGACTGGCACATTAAGTTTAACAGGCTGTCAATAGGATCCCACTCCATTTACTAGAGCAAGGACGACATTACATTGACAAGGGCAAAGGAGTTTTAAACTTTGAAACAATAGACGAAATTCATTCTCAGCAACAATTTCCAGTTATATTCACAACTGAAGAGAAGTGTGTTGGCTTTGAAATACCTTGTTACTTAGCCATCACAGAACGCAGTGTAATCCAAGATGTTTTCCCAAGGATTACTCTTGTTAATTCAACAGTAATGAAATACAATACCTTTGGTACCATGAATAAAATATAACTGCCCGTTTACATATTTGAACTTACAGTCTTTGAATAAAGGTTTGTAATATTTCATACAACAGAAAAAACGACTGTGAATATTAAGTAGCTGATTGAAATCTACAGCATCTTGTCTGGTTCACGAAATGCGAAAAACAACCAATACAGAATTCTCTAGAAATCACCACTGGATAAAGAGCAAAAAAGAATCTACTCTGTGCCTCCCACCCTCACCCGCCACAACCAAAAATCTACTGCTTAAATATAATTCATTATGGGACAACTCATAAACATTGAGACCACACCAGATGTACATTATACATTAGCTACCGTACATGCAAATTTGCCCTGCTGAAGATAGAAACATCGATTCTTGTAGAGAAAAAAACAGGTGCAGTCATATTAAAAAATTAACAAAAATTACTTTATATAAATAACTTTTTGAAAATAAATATACAGGTTTCCACAAATATGACTAACTACAAACCTCTTGGAAACAATTATTCCAACGATAAGCACGTAAGAAGCTGCCAATATTTTGAAAAGCCATAAAGGGGTAACTTCCCACTACAGACTCTGCTCACAGGGATACACCGTCAGGCATTAAAATCACCTGAAAGAGGTTCACAATGACACAAGACGCTGCTTCCTCTGCCTTTGCAAAAGACTGCGGAGTGCAGCACCCGCAAGCCCTAAAAATTGCTAAGTGGGCTACCTTCACAAAGTCTTCATTGCAGACCAGTCATGAAATGTGCTGTTAGCACACACTGAGGCCAGAATATCTTGGAAGGAGCCATTTCCAGATTCATAATTCATTTGTGCTGTGTGATTCTGGGCAAGTCATAAAACCTCTCTGGGCCTCAGTGTTTCTCTGCATGAAACAGGTACAACCACTCCAAACGCTGGATGGTCCTGATAAATGCGATGTGTGCAAAGCAGCCTGAGACCATTGATCAACATACCGTAAAAGAGAAAACTATTACTAGTTCTTCATAGTCTGCTGCTCTGTGCTTGGGAATCCAGTTTTAGCAAAGCAGATTGTACCGAAAATCCCAGTATCTTCATGGACCTGTTAAGGAGCTAGTTAAAAGTCCCACCAGAATTTCTCGGGCACCTACAGAGCATTATCTGAGTGCCACAAACAGATTCAATAACAGGTCCAGTGGCACAGTATGTTGCATTGTGGTGGGCAGCAGGGGCCGAGGCAAGAAAAGAGTTATCAGACAGTGAGTAATGGAACACCTGCTGTCACCTATAGTCCACTTTGAATCCCTGCTATACAGTTTCATCACTGACAGCATCAGAGTGTGAGTAATGCTGCAGGCCAAACATGGACCTGTCAGTCAACCTCCCGGTGTTTGGACAAAATGTCCCGAGAAGCTGATGTAGTAGCGACATTCAAGAAATGCAGGAATCATGGCTGGATCCCAGCCACTCAGCAATGGCATTAGTGATTCACGCTGTGGGTATTATTCTTAAATTCTATGAAACCTTTCATTGTACGAAAGTCACATACATGGAGTCAATATGGCCCCTCAGGAGTACTCAAAACCTTCCTCGCTTTTAAAGCTTTTCAGCACTGAAAAGAATTTGAACTGATATCTCTAAATTGAAGCATGAGGGCAGACAAAAGTGCTGCGAAGCATCCAGACACGCTGTCTCACTAATGCTGGCCTGATCCACTGCCACGCGCTGACGCAGTGCGCTGCTCCAGATCCACCTCCCAAGCTACCGTTTGCACAGGTGCGGGACGGCACTCCAGACTTAAATGGAAACAACTTAAGCGCTGCGCATTTTTCATGCACAGGATGTGTGGTTAAGACCTAGAGGCCCTCTTCTCTACTTTGCCTCCTCAGCATCTCAAAGGAAGTAAAGGGAAATATTTGCACCCACGTACAGACAAGGATTACAGGAGCTGGATCCTGAGCACCACTAAAACCAATAGGGTTGAATTTTCTCTCTTCCCTTACAACATCACTGTACAGAAGAAAAAAATGTATAGTCATGACTCTTGAGAGTTTCCCTCAAACTAAATCAGCAATTCTGGCTATTTCTAAAGTCATCTTTATCCTAGGAAACCTAGAATAGCTAATAGTTAAGACAATAGTCCCAGGGCAGGCAGAGGGGCCAGAAGGAGAAATGCTATACGTGGACTTCGGGTACCTTCTAGAAGCTGCAGCCTAATGAGAACAACTGCTATGTGTAGTAGCCAAGCTGTCATCCACACGCCTTGCATGTTGCCTGGTTGAGTGTGCCATTCCCCCATCACTGGACAGGTCTGAACTGTAGGACTGAGCTCTGATTTGCATGTGCTATGCATGTGTTTGTAGAACAAGAATCGCTATTGACCCACTGTATCTGTCTTGCCAAATAAACACATTTTAGATTATATGTCAACATGGGGTGTGTTTCTTTTCCGGTTGCTGCCTCACCCGATCTCCCACGACTACTTCTGAGTATTAGTAGCCACTCAGTGCATTACTAACTATAGTAATATGAAGACTTGTATCTGCTACAGAAAAGTTCTTAGAAGAATTAAGATACGAGGGAAAAAGAAAAAAGTATTTCAATGACCTCATTAAAAACCCAAGCAGTTGAAGTTTGCAATGTAACACACAAATGTCACATTCTCTTTTGGAAAGGTTAATAACAAAAAATCTTAAAAGAAAATCCAAAGCTCTGTGTTTCACATCTGAAAACATGCCAGGCGTTTGCTCTTACAAACAAAAATTACCTTTAAATGACAGAAATCGCTTGTGGAGAAAGTCAGAATATTTTTAAACTAAATGACTTCTCTTGAACAAGGAAGTCTTTTTGCATTTATATAAAGCAGGCATTCTAGGACAAGGAAAGAGACATAGGAGTGTTGGCAAGCTTTCTCCAAGGTTTAGCCATTTCATAAAGCCTTTGATAATTTATTTATGAATGTTTAATCTGGGGCTTTAATCTTCAAATGGCTTCCTAACTAACAGATTTGCGTTATTTCCCTTCCATATTCTGTCTCCACACAATTACTTTTTCGTTTTGCAAGTGATTTTCTGTATCGATTAGCCCAGCAAGGAACACATCCATCGTCCAAACCTAACTATGTTTATCACAAATTAGCGAAAACTAGTGCTGAAAAAAACCCACTCATGTTGTTTACTTAGACGAAATTAAAAAGTACATTTCTGGCATATGAGGCAACCACTAAAACATAGGCCCTTCAAGTACTGTAATGTAAACGAACACTTTCCTTCATCTCTAGTTTGCAAGTGTTACTGTAATGGTAATTTATTCTTAAGTGTTATGAAGAAATACTTTTCTTGTCACTTTCATTTCAAATACTAACACTTTAGGTTTGAGTGTCCAGAAGAATATACTAGATTGAAATTAAACTTGAAAGTCTATTTTCTCAACCAACATAATCTGATCTTATAAAAATAACAGCACTGTAATGAGTGAAATAATTATTTTGGGTTGAGTATGAGGTACTGAGTGATGAAGGCCAAAGGACACAGATGGACAGGGAACAGGACTTCCCGAGCTCGTGAAAGACAATGCTTGTGGCAGTGTTTCTTGAATAGCCATTTATAAGGATAAACAAACACATTAGCCAAAATAATTGAGTATAAATACCTTCTATAACTGCACTGACCAGCGTGTAGACTCATTTTCTCCTTTCTTAATTTTGTGAAAAAGGAAAAAAGCAAAAAAAAAATCAGTCACTTGTAGTGTATGTTTATAAGAGGCTTAGAAAGACACGAAGAGCTTTCAAAGGCTGCTACTGTCACTTCTGAGGTCAACAAATTATTCTAGGGTCAACTATGACAACTTTTCACAGCCTAAGTATAATCTGTAGCATAGTACTCCACTCACCTTTGGTAACAAATGGCAATTCTTTATTAAAACAGTCATTTAACCGATTTCTTTCTTTAGAAATGGATGCAGTTGAATTAGTTCCAATCTGAAACAGGCCGATGCATTTCAACACTCATGTTGAATAGTCTGCAACTGGGCTTGCATGTACAAGTGGAGTAAAAGATTTTTCAAGGACAACGCTCTGCTGTTGAATATCTTTGATCAGAAATGAGCCTCAACCCAAACACTTGCTAACAGAATCACTGAAAGCTAACAAACTGCCAATGGTCCTGAAAGCCATGGTGTTTATTCATATGCCCAAAAAAGACTGAAGAACTTAATGTCTCCGATTATTACTTACTGAAATAGACCCTTCTGCTGGTTGTCAACAGCATATAAAGAGGAAATTTGGATATCAGCTACATTCCTGTACTTCAAAAACACCTCTTTTGTCAGTCTTTGTAAAAATCAAGAGTTAAACGTGAAAAAGAGATAAGGCAGACGTTTGGAGTATTATAGAAACATAAGTATATTTGGCAAAACAGTTGATAAGAAAGTGGCTTATTCTAGAATAAAAACACAAAAACAAAACCTGTCATACCAAGAGGTTTTGTTAAAACACAGAACAAAGTCCTACATTTTATGAAAACACACTTTTTTTCTTTTGATGATGCAGATCGCCTCTTACATATTACTACATTCTGAGTTCCAAGGATTTTTTTTTTTAAATTGATAAGACAATCCAGGTACCCAAATTGTTTTCATAGATTTTCATGCTATGAACAACATTCCATTAGGAAATTTTCAGTGCAGAGTCTCATAGTCTGGACCTCAATTTTTTTCCCATTCCAGACAAAAAGCAAAGGCCAACAAAAGCTCTTAATATTAATGGTATCTATATATTCTGATTTTCCCTGGAGGCAGGAGGTTCAACAAGTTTACTGTAATGAAAGGATCTGATGACTGCATGGAATAAGATTAATTATACATCGTTATAGTTCAACACAAACACCTACGGAGAGGTGAACTTGGTTGTCTAGCGGAACTAGCTAAATTTTTAAAACCAAGATTGGGCCTTCCCAATTTAGAGGTACACTGTCACTGTATTCCCTTCATCATATCATCGCAGCTCACAGTATCTTTCACTACTTAAAAAAACCTTATTTTGATGCCATCCCATCACTCGACTAATTTCTTCTTTTATTATATCATTACTGAAAACTTTTTAGAGACACAGCTGGCACATCTCCTGGAAACTAATTATATGAAATATGCAAAAAGCAGCAGCCTGCTCAATGAACAAAAGCAAAGCCACAAGATACTGTGGTACTAGTGCAAAAAAGTCTTCACATGAAGCACAAGAAAAGAGTACATGGTAGATTTGTGATAAAAACCTTTCTATTCATATAGGAGATACATCCTCGACAACTCCTGCTGCATTATTCACTGGCTGTGTCACAGCTGAAGTGGGGTCTAGAAACCCCAGGTGGAACATTTTGAGCTCTGACCACCATAACTGTATGTATTTTTCTACATCTGCACCCAATGCCAGTCACTATCGTATGCACAGCATGGACAGAGGCCACTGCACAAAAGGTACTTCTGTTGCAAACGTGAATGTGTAAGCACCTCATGAAGTGCCTAATCTCCTTATTTGCTTTGTTGCAATTAAACAGCACCTACTCCACCACTTTTACAGCCTCCTCATTTGAAAGATTTCCCTTTCAACTTTTTGCTACAGCTGACAGCCCGCTCCCAGGAGGAGGGAAGCTTTCAGAAATGGTTCCACAGTCAGCAACGGATCCACCGCACAGCGGTGCCCTGGTGATACAGGCTATGCCCTCCTGAAAAAAAATTCCACACTCTGTTCAGATTTTTCTATTTATTACAAACATTTCTTTAGTACTAACAAGATTTCCTCATCTGATTAAAAAAATAAAAAAAGCTGACAAAGTGCATCGTTACCAGAACAGGGAACCATTAATTTAGACAAAAGGTGCTTAGAACAGGCAATTTTACTCCTTCCTGAGTGCACTGTAGTCATTACAGAGATAATTTGTATTAAAAAATGGTCAATCTCTAAAGACATGTCAGAGATTACTAGTACTAAAAAATGCAAAATAATGCAAAATAATTGAAATCAGCATTATATTGCAGTCTTAATTCAAAAACTGCAAAATATACAACTTTCTACTTGTTACTCAGGAGTATGTCCTCAAAACTATGACCAGATTAGCCTTTTTTTTTTTTCCCAAAGTAAAACCTAACTGCCACCCAGCTCTTTGCTGGTGAGTGACATCCACTCTTCCTGATGCTCAGACAGACTCACAGATCACTGCCAGTCAATCCAACTCGCAAATGTGACCTAGTTTTTATACGACTTGAAGGTGACTCAGCAGACAGGCTACCTGCAACCTCCCAGCTAAAGACCCATACAAAAACTTTCATGAGGTGCAGCCAAGGATCTCTACAAAGAGCATACTAACAAGCCTCCCCAGCACAGAGTAGGCAGAACTCCTAAGGTGTTACTGGGAAAAAGCTGGCAATCCAAGTTGTGGAAAGTGATGGCTCAGTCTGTACTTGAATGGGCTTGTCCTTTATGAATAACATTTGATCATTGCTTTTTATGAAATGTTTACTAAATTCTGCAAACAAATTAATTGTCAATCAAAAGTATTATTAATGAGCATGGAGAGAGAGAGCAGATTGTACTCTTACACAAAATGTCCTGTGAGGGCTAAGAAAGCCTGCAAGATTATTCTTTGAATGTGTTCCCATGTGGAAATAACTTGGCACCTAGCCCACAAAACAAAACAGATACCTTGCAGTCTCACAGAGCTATTTTGGGAACCACAATGAGTTCTAGAAGCTTCACAATAACATAAGAAATTTCTCTAGAGACACTACTTTATATTACTTTTAATAGGAACTCATTCTGGCCTCAGTCAACATCCCTGCTCTCTATTCTTCCTCCATAAGGAATGATTTACTTATAGTGATACAGCAGCAGAGGCTAAATTAAATTAAAAACACAAAAAAACCTTGGGAAGAAGGCAATGCATTCTAAGCAACAAAATGCACTCTGTATTTCAGTTCACTTTTTGGTCCAAGGAGAACAGGCCTTCCTAGGTGTTCTGTGACAGCATCCACTTGTAGCCGTGCGTATGTTCTTGACTTGGAGACTTACAGACTCATTTCTCCACGAAACCCGGTTTAACTTCAGCACTGTATATGTCAGATCCTCCAAGGTGCCAGTTATGCTGGAAGTGGATTCACCATTTCTTGGAAGTGACATTACAGAGAAACACAGAGTAATTAAAAATAATTCAAAAATTAAATATTTGCATCTAAATACTCAGTTCTTAGAATCTTTGTAGCAGGCTTGTTGACTCACTAACTAAAGAGAAGTTTCAATAAAAAAAGCTAAGGGGCATATAGATATTTTATGCTTTGAAATATCTATATCTAACACTATTCTGATAGAACAAAGCTGCGTGGTCAAAAAGTCTGGTAGAATCTAAATTTTATCCCTTTTCAACCTACAGCATAGGAATATATCAGAGATCAATTAAAAAAAAATTTATCACATTTGTTCATCATCTGTTTATCTTTTAAATACTTTCTAAGATATAAATATCCTTCAGTCAAGGACAAAAGAAGGAAAGATCAATTTTTTTCTCACCTTAAAGAAAAATTCACATAGCTTTGGATATAGTCTGACTTGTATCTGAGTGATTCGGGCAAGTTCCTGTTCAAATCTGCATTTTATTATTTTATTTCATAAACTATTTGTGTTTGCAGCTTAATTTCCTCCATCATGGCATTTGAGGCATTCGTGAACAAACTCATGAACGTGGCTGGAGGCAAGCACTCATCTCTCCAAGTAGTTTTAGGAGAAAAACTCTCAGGGTAGCTCTGCAGGCTGAATGTCCCACTGTTTTCTAATCCTTTTGCTATTACTCGGCTCCATTTTCTAGAAAACTGTGTCCTTCATTTATTTTGTGTCAGCACTGTGAATCCTATTACTTTTATCTTCCTTTATCAACTGCAGGCTTCTAGTTATCTGCTAGGATAGCTGAAGTTGGGTATTGAGCTGAAAACATTATTAGGTTGCATAGCTGGAAGAAAAGAACGCACGACAGCATGTCTAGAGTCAAAGCACTGTAGCTATAGAAAGAGAAAAATTTTCAGAACAAATTACAGCTCTGTGTGAAGGCAGTCTGCAGCATTCAATACCATACTCCAGTAAAGGATAGATATTTGTGACATTAGACTTCAGTGAGTAAGATGAATTAAAAGCTTTTCTGGTTTTGCAAGCAATTATCCAAAGGTTATAAAAAGTCCAGCTCCAATTCTCCTTCTATTTATACTTTATAGCGGGATTCATGTATCATATTCTCAGATTTTATTACCTTACCTGTCAAGAAGTAGACAGCTATTTCAACCATACTGTTCAGTTAACAAGCTCAAGTGTGCATGTTCAGCAACTGTTTGCTCAATGCATATGCTTGGCATACACAGAGGCACCCCATAGGTTATATTCACAACTTTTTCTGAATAGTTCATTGTAGTTCCTGCAGGTTCAGTTATGCAGCAAGCTAAATAATAGCTATCCTTCCCTTTCAGGAATATATTAACATTATTCTACTGATATATTATAATAATATATTGTTATTAATATTATTCTACTGGTAACTGCTTAATACATAAATATAAACCAATCAGATTACATAAGTGACAGACAATACCATATCTCATTTAAAGATCTTTAGAAAAAAGAAGTCCCTACTGAGATTGTGCCAATTTAGAATCATAGAATCATTTAGGTTAGAAAAGACCTTAAAAATCAATTAGTCCAGTTGTAAACCCAACACTACCCAAGGCCACCACTGAACCATGTTCCTCAGCGGCACATCTACACGTCTTCTAGTTACTTCCAGGGATGGTGACTCAACCGCTTCCCTGGGTAGCCTGTTCCAATGCTTGGCAACCCTTTTGGTGAAGAAATTTTTCCTAATATCCAATCTAAACCTCCACTGGTGAAATTTGAGGCCCTTTCCTCTCATCCTATCATGTATTACAAGGCAGAAGAGACCAACCCCCACCTCACTACAACCTCCT
>VZSC01008258.1:0-25463 GCA_013398225.1 Steatornis caripensis
TCAAGAGCTGCCGGCTCCTGGCGGGCCTCTCTCCTTTTTTAAAGCGTTAGAGTTAAGACTACTGCAATTAGAAAGTTAAAATTTATCAAGGTTTTTGCTGTTACATCTGTCATCAAGAGGCTGTTTTAAGAGGACATTTCTTCCGGTCTCCAGCCTCAAATTATTTGTGGCAGATTTATACTAGTTTGTTCTCATACCAATATTATGCTTTAGATTTAAATAGTTTCTCCTTTCTTGTTGTTGTATCATCTCTGATACATTTCTAATCAGCTTCCTCTTCCCACTCAAGTTTAATTTGACTAGACCAAACAAACCAACAAGCCTTCCTTCGCTTACCTCATAAAGTACGTTCTCCTTTCCCTTGACCAGCCTTATGGGCTTTTCTCTGCATTTCTCCCAGTTTGATCATGGGCAACAGCCAGAGGTGTGTGTGATGTTCCGGTGCTGGTAATGCACTGGGAAACAAAGAAAGAAGCAAAATCAGAGCCTAACACCTTAACCAAAGAATTGTTATTTCTGAGCATTTAACGGTGATGTCTTAACATTCTCTAAACATTTTTAGTGCCATACAGGCACATGTAGAGCAGAGAGTGATATTTTTGAAATAACTATCTAAACTTCCACTGCCTGTCAGTATAATTCCACACTCTATTGCTAATTTCAATCTAAATTGCTTCCTTTCAGGCCTAAAACCATGCAATCTAAATAATATATTAAACATGAAGGATCCAAATGAAGCCTGGCAGTCACTCAAGGTGAGATTACAGGCTGTTTAAAATGAGCATGTGCCATTTTAGAGGCAGGTGTCTCAAAGGTAATTGTCATCATCTTCTCCTTTGGATTATTCCAGAAATCATCAGGAAGATTGTGTACTTCCATTAGCCTCGACAGCTGGTTCCGCTGATGCTGGGATGTCATAAAAAGTGTTGTTAGAGTGATACATTTCTTATGGAGAGCACATGGGTACTTGGAAAAAATGCTCCTCAGAACCAGGTATTCGTGTGAATGACTCATTCCTCCTGTAGGACATAACGATCACATATTATTAAACTTGAAAGAAAAGACACCATCCAAGATGCTGTCCAAGCTATTACAAAGTGCCTTGGATGCAACCTCCAGATATGTTTTCTTGCTGTGAAGTCCCTTACAGGAAAATGATACATCTTATTCTAAATTATAGACTCTGCTTTCCTAACCACATTTCCTAGCCAATCAACAGATTGATAATTCTGTTAAATGATTTAAAACATATCTGTGACTTTATGAAGGTATGTACATAGTCTGCATTCTGTATGATTCCACAGCTACATTAGGAAGTTACACCCTGGCTTGGCAAAGTACTCGCATAAAGAACACTTACTTGCACCATTTATGGTGGTTGCTTACGTGTTCCCTAGCTGTTTTCATAAATTAAGCCTCTAGAAAGCCTCCCTCCCCAACATCAGCAATCCTTGTTTATTAAAACCATTACAGTCTTTTCTTAGGATCTTCCTGTTGAGCTATAATTTCATTATCTCAGTGACTGGCTCCACTGGGGTGTTTCTGTTTGAATGCAAGAAGATTAGCATGTTAACCCTTTGTTTTGTCTATTGTACACTATCTCTGACACAATTATACGTCAGTCATTGTAACTGCACTACATGCAGTAGCTCTAAGCAAAGCAGAAGCAGCAAAACATACCTCTAAAAAGCAAAGTTTAGATTGCTGAATGTGACAAAATCCAGATACTCTCCATTCAAAATTACTAAAGGAACTAGTGCAGGAAATACCAAGTCCAGCAGCAAGGATTTTTAACGAACATTTTTGGTACAGTAGGATTGTATGATTAGAGAATACCAAACCCAGTAACAATCTTTTAAGAATAACTCTGCCTCCTCCCCCACAGTCGTCTGCTCTCTCACTTCTCAACAGGGCCAACTCCGAGCTTCTAAATTGTGTGAGCAAAACTGGATTTTGCCAAGGCATGGGTGAGCATTAGGGATATTTATTTTGTCCTTGTTGTTTGTGGTGACGTTTCAGTTTTGTGATGGAGCAAAGAAGGATTTTGGGAGGACACAGTTGGCAACAAGGGGCTTGAAGGAATTTTTAATGTTCTGGTGAAATAGGGACAACTGGAAGAGACTGGTCTGAGGTACTTTCCCCTCTGTCCCTGCCTTGCCAATCAAATCTCTGGTCTCTTCCAGAGAAAGCCTTCACCCCTTAGAAAGGATGCTGGGCCAGGCTCAGCATGGACCGTGTGCTCAGGACAGCCTACCTTGCCAGGTGTGAGAAGGACTGTAACTCCCAAACTTCTCAGCCCCCCAAAGTCTCTTCATTTTCCCACAGAGCCCATTCATAAAAAATGTATTCCTGTGTCACTACTCTTGCACATATCCCTTCCTTCTGTCATACATCCCTTTACCTTCCTACAGGATAAGATTTTTTTCTGTAGGGTGCCCTTCTTCTGGCTTGACTCCTCATTCTGCAGTCCATAACAGCACAAGGCACAGTGTCCTACTCTTCTTCTGAGACCACCTTCTTGTTCTTTCCCTCATGGTAGGAGGAGGATCTACTCCAGTCTCTACACCAGGCACCCAGCAATCCTCCCAGGTTTTACCCTGTTCCCAGTCTTCCCATTCTCCTGTCTTCTTCCTCTGCCTCCACCCTTCAACTGGCACTGATAGCAGTTGCTGGTCAGATGATGAAGGAAAGGGCTGGAGGTGACGCATATTTCTTCTCCCTTTTCTTGGCTCCTGCTCCCTTTGTGGTCAGGGAAGCAGAGACAAGACACAGAGAAAGTCGGGGAAAGGTAGGCAGGCATCAAAACAGTGGCTACCCTTGGCAGCTGCCTCCCAAATCTGTACCTAATACCTGCCCTGTTACTAGGCAAAGTATTAGAAGAGATTTTGAAAGAAAATATAATTAAGGAATGAAGGCAAATGAAAAATTGGATAAATTACTGAAGAGTTTTATCAAAGATAATTTTTTGTCAGATTAGCCTATTATCTCTATTTTATTTTCGTTTTTCTTGTGTAAGGTAATACAGAGGCTTTATCTCTTTAGATATCAGAAAAGCACTTTCTACAACGCTGCGTAGAAATTTTGTACTGTAGGTGGAGATAACGGCAATTAATAGAAAATGTAGGGTGGATTGAAGAGCTGTTAAAAGTGGAGGATATGCAGAAGGGGATACTGGGATGGAGAAAGGCTACTGCCAGTATCCTGAGGGGGTCAATCTGTGACAGATCCTGTTTAATGTATTCATTAATGACCCAAACATAGAGGACTAAATATGTGATTTTGAAATTCAGAACTGGGCATAAGGCTGGGATGTAATGCTGAAACAGGGGGGTGGGAGGGGATCATCCATTAAAAGAAGGCAGAGGGGAATCAGATGACTGAGGCAATTGAAATGAAAAGTGTGAGATGAAACTTGAGAGTTTCAAATTACAATACTGGGCACTCGGAAACCAGTAATAAAAAATTTTGCTATAAATAGAAGATTTCTAAATTGGAAGACAAAAAAGATCATTCCTTAGCTGGAAGATGGCTATGAACTGCCAAGGACTTTACTTGGCTTCAGGTGTTTTCCATTGTAAAAGGCATCAGCTAAACCTTATTTGGCAGATTAAAAGATTTTGCTTTTTTAGCCTAACCAACTGAGTTTTAAAAGGGATAACTATGCAAATGCTTTTGGAGAACACATATCAAACAGAAAAAAAATTCTGAAGTTAAAAGATCAAAATTTGTCTTCAGCAAGTTTAGGAAAAAAAAAAAAGAAGAGTGTATTACTGGAATGGTCTTCCAGACAGCCAACTGGAGAAGGAATCAAAATTGTTTTAAGATGATGCTTGGTAAGCTACTGAAAGGGATTGCATGTCAAAATAGGGGAATTGAAGGAGACTGGAAATTAAGTTTGTGATACAAGTCCTTGGACATTTGACATATTTGAAACAAGAGTAAGTCACTTGATCCCACTGTGTATTAATGACATCTTTCTGGGCTTGAAGTTGCTTAAGAGAGGGAGGGTGAATATTTCCCTGCTGATCCATAGATGACTACTGGAGACCTCATGAGGAGAGTTGCCTTCCCCTGACCTTTATGCAAAAGAGGGAGTAGCGACTCCCAGTTTTCCTGAAGCCATTACATGTTCAAGATATTACAGCATGAATCTACAGCTCAGACTGGCAGGTACTAGTTTTGATGCACTCTTCCACATTGTAGGGTGTCTGCTTTCTCGATTCGTATGGTTCATCTGTGCTTGGGCAAGGTGAGTTAATACAAGAGTAGGTAGACAGCAGAGACTGAGCTGGAGTCACAGTAAATATTCATTTAATAAATGCTAAATAACAGTAGTGCTGTAGGACATTGGTAACGCCCTAAGTATCTTCAGATTCCCTTCAGAGTAATTCCCTACACTGTAGTTGTAGCTTTCAGTTTTTTACTGCAAGTCATGAGGTTCTTTTAGGTTGCATGAAAGGAATTGGTGACCTTGTGTATGGGGACAGCTCAAGTAGATGTGCAATGGATCTTTCATCTAATGCCCCATTGCAGAAGTTACGTTCAGTAGCGCACGTGATCATTTCCAGTCCTATGTTCCTGCTAAAAAATGATTGAAACATGAAGTCTTTAATCAGACAAAAGTTTTCTTAGAATTATACTGAAATTTTAGTTCTCTTCAATATTTCTTCTGTGAAGGCTCCCTGGTCTCTCAAGCATTTATTTTCCCTAAATAGCAATCCGTTCCCATAAAAAACATCACAGTGTGCCAATACACTACATAGTCTCTAAAAACTTTCCCAGCAAGACACATCTCAAATAATGGTAAAGAAACTTAATAATAAAAGAAGGCATTAAGAGATAGGAATTGAAATTTTCCCATTCATTTTATCAAATAGCAATATATAGAGTATTTTTTCAAAATCTCCACGAAAATTTATTTTGTTAATATATGTGTATTACTTCAAAAAGATTGAATGAGAAATAAAAAAGCAGAAATGATAAGAAGGACAGAATGAAACAGTGTTCAAAATAAAAGGAAACATTTTAGTGTTGTTTAAAAGGCAATATTTTGAAAGAACTGAAAATTACTATTGAAAAATGTTTCTAAAGAAACATAGTTTTTCCATGGGTATTTTTTTTATAACCTGTAAATATCTTTACTAAGTATTAAAAAACCATCAAATTTTGTTTGATTGGACATGGAAATAGGTAATGAGAGCATTCAGTACACCAGTGATTGAAGTGATCTAGAAGATGCATTTCAAAGCATAGTCCAAGAAGGTTACACTATTTCAAAAGAGAAAGTATATCATAATTGCCTTCTTTTGTTTTTTCTTACGTATTTTTAAAGTTAATCTGTGCTGGCATCTGTTTATTGAACCACAGAGACCATTCCCTTAATCTAATTCGACAACTCTTACGATCATTACTGAGCATTTTTGAAAGACCTTTTTAAGTATGGACATAGTAAGTTCACTGTGGTCTGAGGAACACAGATGATTTACATTTTGCCTTTTAGACAGGATTTGGGGAGTTTATTGTCACACTGTATCACAAAAATTTTCTAAATACCATTGTTTCCAGGCCCCAGTCTAGCAATATGATTCTGAATGTGACTCTCTCTAATTTTACATTAAGAGAACCAATACATGCTAACTCTAATTCCCATGACTGGTATTCCTTGTTCAGGTACGTCTTGTGTGAATAAATATTTCCTAATATACATTTTTCTTTGTGAAAGCCTATAATATTTGAGACCTCTGAAAGCAGAAAAGAGGAGACACCTTTTCACTCTGAAGAAATAATTTTGGACTGTGGAATTTATGGTAAGTCTATCCAAGTACATGAACGAATCAAGATCAAGGTCCCAGGTATTGTGACTTGACCATTTGTATTGTTTTATGATTACCAGGATCCTTGGCATGCCTCTGACCTGAGCTAAGCAGTGCTCTTCCAGGCTGTTCTTTGGCATAGTTCAGAAGTAAACTTGTGCCAGGGGGCAGTCCTTGTTGGCGGTTTAAATATGGAGCTTGTGTTGGAGAGCAAGGGACGTTTCTAGTGTGGGTGTGGAGAGGATTGTCATGGGTTAGTTCGTAAGTACAGAAAGAGCCATAGTATCCCGCACTAGAAAGCTAGAAGACAGGGAGTTTGTCTCAGATAGATCATCATGTGGCTACCCATAGAAACAAGTAGGTGTAAAATGACTGAGTAGCTAAGGGTGGTGTAGAAAACATGACCAGGTCAGGTAGAACGACGAGCTCATATTCGTGAAGAATATCACGGTAAGAAAGTGTTTCTGTAAAAAGAACAAAATAGTTGTGGGGCTGCAGGAAGTGTGATTGCAGATAAAAATGCCAACTACGTGAAGATTTGGTTCTGTGGGAGTAGGGGTGCTAGACTGATGGATGCAAAGACATCAGGAATTTTAAAGCATAGACTTGTTTCCAAAGGCAATAGAATTACTTGAGGAAAGATGCAGCAAAGAAAAGCTTCCTTACGATAAGTTTGAGTAGATCATGAAATAGTTTTTCAGGGAAGGTGGAGAAAGCTATGCCAACTAGAGATTGTACAACTGTACTGATTTTGCCTGGGATTGAGTTAATTTTCATTGTATGTTGCTATGTTTTTGATTTCTGATGAAAACAGTGCTGATAACACAGGGATGTTTTAGGAAACAGCGCTTGCACAAAGTCAGGGCCTTTTCTGCTTCTCACTGTGCTCCCCCAGCGAGTAGTCTGGGGGTGCGTAAGAAGCTGGGAGGCGACACAGATGACACAGTTGACCCCAGCTGACCAAAGGAATATTCCATACTGTATGACATCGTGCTCAGCAATAAAACCAGAGGGGAGTCATTTTCTCAGGGCTACCATTTCTTGGGAACTGGCTGGGCATCAGTCAACTGGTGGTGAGTGATTGGGGTTTTTGCATCACTTGTTTTTCTTAATTTTGTTTTTCTTTTCTTCCCCCCCCCCTTTTCTTTTTTCCCACATTTTCCTATTAAATGGTCTTTACTTCAACCCACACGTTTTCTTGCTTTTACCCTTCTGATGCTCTCCTCCGTCCCACTGTGGGGGAGTGAGAGAGCAGCTGTGTGGTGCTCAGCTGGCCAGGGTTAGCCCACAACAACAACTACACTGAAAAAGGACCAAAAACTACACTGCCTGGAAAACTCTGCCCTGAGAAGCTTGTCTAGAACTGCCAGACTGTTAGTGTGGTACGTTCATAAGAAGATACGAGAAAGATAGAGATGAATAAACTGGACCTCAGAAAGTTACAAAACCTAGAGTAGTAGTAATCCCAAGCATGTTGTCTGGATCACAAGAAAAAAAAATATTAATATCATTAGGTTGTGTATAGAGAGACATTTGATATTGAGAGATAAACTACTGCAGATTGCACAGGATTAAGAGATTAACGTGTATTCATCATTAAGTCATAGAACATTAAAGAAAAATGATAGTATGTTATTTAAAGGTAATTATATTCATTTTACAGACATTCTCACCTGGTGTAAATCAGCAGATTTATTTTGCAGTGAGAGTTCTGGTGATTTGTAAACAGAGGAGAAATTGGCTTGCTGTTTGTGTTCCTATGCTGTCCTTGTAACACTGTTTGGACCTGAAACATTCATACTCATGTTTTCCTGAATTTTAAGATACTATGGATTGTGAAATAGTTGGCAGCCTGGGAAGTGCCATCTATCACTCCTGTTAGCTTAATGGAAAAGCTGTTTGACCACACAGAATACTTCACAAAAACAACAAAATAGAAACGGATTTAAAATTCCAATAAGCAGGGAACACTGAGCCCCGTCTTGAGAGGTACAAAACATGCATTGGTTTTATGTAAAGAGAACAGGGCAAATTTTGAATGAAAAAAAAAAGCAACAGTTTCTCCAGGGCTTATTTCTGTAAGGAGCTGAAAATCTCCTAGGAAGTAATGAGTGCTCCAGATTCCCTCTGAATTCTTACGATTCTGTCCTTCCTCCTCTTATATGTTTAAAACATTGTGCTTCTAAATCTGGAGGCTGTTATTTTTTTTGTCATAATGAAGTATAGTTTTATTTTCATTTCAAAACACTTGCTTTTAAAAACCGTTAAAAATTGTGCTTTATCTGACAAAATGAAACTAATAATTTTGTTTGCTGCTAGTATCCTCCAAGCGGTAATGTGAACTGAGGTATCAATTATTTAGTACTATGTAACTCTAATATGGATATGGTGATTTCTCATTAATACTAACAACTTCAAAACTAATTCTCATTAGCTTGAAATAATTATTTAGCTGCTTAGTAAGTGATTAAATTCAAACAGAAGTATATAATGTGTTTACAAAAAAAGAATTGGTTGACTTTACAAAATGTTAATGGCTTTATTCCTTAAAACTTATTATTGGATTGGCCCATACATTTAAAGAATGTTCTTAAAACTGTGCCTTTTTATTTAGTGTAGAAATTGTATCCAATTTGGAAAAGCATTTTGGATCTATCAGCTACAAATTAAGCAACAATCACAAAAATAATAAAACCCAAAATAAATCCTAGAATAATGCAATTCAGATTTTAATGGAACAGCAAAATTATTTGTCCATAATTGTTTGGCTAAGGCTGTTCCTGTTTTCCCTTCATATGTATAATTTTGGCATTTAAAGGCTGGAAGTAGAGTAGCAGAAAGAAATCGTTTCACACATGCAGAGTCCAGAAACTCAATGGTAGGAAAG
The DNA here is from genome assembly GCA_013398225.1 of Steatornis caripensis. Taxonomy (NCBI): domain Eukaryota; kingdom Metazoa; phylum Chordata; class Aves; order Caprimulgiformes; family Steatornithidae; genus Steatornis; species Steatornis caripensis. The sequence goes on from VZSC01008258.1 coordinate 8,701, forward strand.
GCTAAGACTCCAAAAGCAGACATGCAGTTTGGCTGGGACAGTCTCTGGGAGCCTACCTTCATCTCACAGTTTGCAAGCTCGAGACTTCTTTTGCATATCTTCACTTACCTTTCAGGTTTTAGGACTAGGTGCTCAGGAGTAATGAAAAGTATTGAGAAGCAAGTGTGAAAAAGGAGTGATGGGGAAGTGTTCTCTCTGCATTATAACTTCCATCTTGGATGATACGCAGGGAGCTTAAGTGAGGAACTCAGGAGCAGATGCATGGATGCTATTAAAGCTTATGTGCCAAAGCATTAAAACTAGAACTGTTCTTCTCCATAAAGGACAGAAAAAAGAGACCCCTCTAGCCATAAATTCACCAGTAAAATGCATGTGCACTGTATCATTTGGCTCAATAAAAGATGCAGCATGTGGCAAAATTTTAGATAGATAAATGTAATTAACACTGAAAGGCAGATGGCAAGGAAAAGGGACAGAGGAAGTGAAAAATACATAACGATGGGATGCAGTGACGCTCTTTAACATTATAACTACATTAAGAATTCCATCCTCACAGAGAACAATATTTAAGTGCTTTCTTAAAACAAAAGAATATGCCGCAGATTTTTTCCTGAATTAGAGCCTAAATTTTCAAATGAAGGTCAGTGTATATTGGTTTATGCATTCACTGTTATACATTGTTGCCATCCAAAGTATAAATTTCAAGCATCCTGATGTTAAGAAATGTGTTTAAGAGTGGCAGTTATACCATTTCTTAGAGGTATGGTAAGAAGTGTCAGTGCCCTGCATAACAAATCATGTTTATGTTACAGTAGAAAGTAAACATTTGCATTTCAAACCCACACAAACTGTGGGTAATATGTTAAGGTTGCTCTAAGTCAGCCTTGCAAAAAGTTCTGGATTCTGCATTCTGAGCAAGGTGACTGTTTTCAAACAACTAACATGTACTTCATTTCAACCTTAGCAACCTATGGTTAAGAGTGTCAAACAGTGGAGGATTTTCAGTACTTGGATTTAATGGAGAGATAATGGCAAGGAGTGCATTAGGAAGAGGGAGGAGTGAGGTGGAATTAAACTGGGGTTTTAAAAAATGGAAAATCAAAGTATGAGGTTTCAGACCTGTCAAAATGTTTAATTCTTCATGTTCAAGCTGCAGATGGTTTGAGTCATCTTGTGCCAGAATTAACTTGGTGACACAGTAAAATAACCTTTCAGAAATACGTTTCCCATATTTTATTCATTGTTGCACTTTAGCTGAACCTATTCTTCGCATGAATAAGGTATTTGAGATCAGATGCCCTCTTCATACTTGCTTAGTGGGAATTAGAACGTGACTTGTTAAGAGCTAAGGCTAATTATGAAATGAAGGCATGAAACGTTGCTTTTGCTTACAGTGTGTTGTGCATCTTCATCTGTCTATGCAAAATACTTATGAAGTGTGCTCAAAATGAAACCCTTGTGTCTACATCGTGCAAACAATCTGGAATGCCACCTTCTGTTATATACTAAATGCAGGCTAGTCTATAGAGAACAAAAATAAACCACGTGTAAAATTCGTACAGTTGAACTGGCTATTTTATTTAAGACAAAAGGATCTATTCTACCATTTGGATGGTTCTTCAGATCCCAAAGCATTGGACTCCAATAAAGTAAAAGTTACGGTGTGGCCACTGGAACATTCCCGGAGGTTTAGCAGGTCAAGGTACCAACTAAAAAACTGTGAGTGACTAAAAAGCTGTGAGTGAACATCAAAAGTTGCCTGTTTCAGAAGTGGTGTGCTTTGTTCCTTCTACTAGGTGTTCTTTCTGCCTCGTATCAGGCAGTCAGTTTATACTGCTGACGAGGGCTGTGGAGGGCCCTATGTAGAGCAGAGAGCATTAGAGCAGAACTCTGTGCAAGATCTGAAAGCTGCCCTGTATATCTGAGAGACAGATTTTGAGCATGTTTTCAACATTGCTTGAATCAATTTTGTTTAGTGCAATGTTTCCCTTTAAAATGGAATCTAGGCATCTCATAAGGATGCATATGAAGAATGGAATCTGCCTTGAATCCTGAATATTTCTGATTCAAATGGCTGTTAATGAAATAGTATGTGCATATATGTTTTCACAATGCACACATGTCATTATACAACTAATTAAAAATACAATATTTATCCCATACCCATACATACATTTTCAGGTGGTTTCAGTAAAAAGATTATTCTGAATTTTAAATTAATTTGGGATTTTTTTTCCATCACAAAGAGATTCTCTGAGCTTCAAACGAAGGATTTTATTCAAGCAGATAACATCTTTCAAATCAGAAGCAGCATTTCAAGTTCAAGTGCTACATTTTGGTCTGAGGCAGGTGATTACTTTTATAAATCAACTGTAAAAGGTAATCCTGAAAGTTCTCCATAAATAACAACCAAGAGTAAAAATTTCTTTGTAGTGTTTGTGTATAATGGGAGGAAAATAGAGTTGAAGGAAATGGAGTGGAGGTTAAATGGCTTTCTTCATGTAGGTAAATGGGTGTTTCTGCCATGGAAATCAAATGAAGGGTATACATATGGAAAGAGGGCAGGATCTGGTACCAGCTTTGCAAATGCTTCAAAAAATTATGCTGAACAGCCCAGTCTGTTACAGCTTTTGAACAAAATCTGGAGGAGTGCTCACAACAAGTATAGAGCAATTTACATATTTTTCAGTTGTCAGACACTGTGTGCCACAAACTAACAGGGATGGCTGGGTAGTAAGGAAATCTGCTGCTGAAAAATCGTCCAAATAGATTTCAGTTCAGCATGTTCTCCCATTACTGTCTGCGAACGTTTGTACAAGTAAATCTTTCTTTTGAGCTGGTGAATTGCAAATAAACCTTCACAAAAGTTTTGTTTAATCAATGCTGTGTTTGTGCCAATGTGAAAAGTAGTTTAGCACAATTAGGTCACATAGTGAGGAATCAGTAATATTATTTATTGTGTGATTTGGATGACTGTTCATGAACTTGCACTAGTGGAGTCTTAGCTTTTGGGACGATATAGCCAACAATTGCAAATAAATACACCTCAAAGACCTTTCTTAAGTAATTTCTCTAAATTTTCAGGTAAATTACTTCTGAAATTCTGGAGAATCCTTTCTATTTTTCCTGTACTAAAATGTTACCAAATTATAAATAAAATAATTAAAATAGTTATTAGGGCTTGGTCTCGTTCAGCTGTTGTATTGAGTAAGTATGAATAAAGTCATCTGTAATCTTTCTGACCACTTCATGAGTGGGTATAAAGGCAAAATTTATTGAATTAATAATTTGTTGAGCAAATGTTTCAGTTATTGCTTCTTCAACATGAATGTAATATTTCTCTTTAAAATTTAAAGAGAAATATAAAAGTATTGTGTTACCTGTCATGTATATCTGGATGCAGTTCAGATTACATATAAGTAGAGTCTTGACATAGCTGTATAAGTATAGCCTTATAAAGAACACTCAGCAAATAGTTCCCACAAACTGTGGAGAAACTCCTACCACTATAATATAAAATGGTATTTTCACACCAAGCACAATGATTTCTCCTTCGCTTAAGGTCTCAATATTTTCAGTTTTCCCGTTTCTCTCTGGAGTTATATTAGTAGAAAGACCCAAGCATTACTGAAAATGCTCACTTTCATGTTTAAAAAGAGCATTTTTAAAGTGAAAGGATGTTTATTATTAAGACTGATGAGAAAATGGAAATTATTTCCCTTGAAAAAATTGTGAAAAAAATAATCCTTAATCAAGATGAGAAGGCAAGTCCCCAAAATTTTTGTGGTTAAGAATTGCTGGAAAGTTGCATTTGAGAGAACTGCAGCAGCATTTTGCAGCCTTCCAGCTATGGCCATGGAAGCATTTTGTCAGTTGGGAGAAAGGGAAATGGACGAGAACCTTCCCGAGTGGCATCTGGGGAGCCATCATTTTGATTTCTCCGAAAGGAAAAGTGTTAGAAAATTTTTCCAATGGCAAGGTCCAAACCTGCTTTATTTGTTATTCTCGCAGTCACAGCCGTCCTCTCTCAGAATTCCTCAGTCACGCTAAAGGATTGATGCAGGTTTGTTTTCCTAATAACAATTTGATTTTCTTGCTGTTTTACGTTCTTTATTGTGTTAGCCTTCAACAACATGCAATTTTCCTTGTGTTCTCTTCCTTTTTAACCCTTTAACTGTCTGCGTTTATGTTATTGCTTTTGATCACCACATTTTTATAACTCACTCTTTGTAGGTATTTCAGTTCTTGTGTGTTCCTTTGTTCCTGTTGCCGCTTTTCTTACCTTGCAAGGGTGACAGCTTCACCATAGCAGCTCAAAAATATTGCAAAGATCATGAAGAATTTTCACTGTCATGACACGTGAAGAATTTCACAGCATTTAAAATAAGAGCCAATCTTAAAACTGTTTGTCTACACAATATGAGTTATTAACTCTCTCTCAAAATGTACAGATATTCTTTTCAAATATCAAAATTAACAAAAAAGTCAGTTATATCTGTGCCTGACAAAAGGTGGTATTGTTTAGTTCACAGTTTTTAAAAACTCAGAGACAAACTAGTTGTAGGTTACAAAATGCTTGAGATTAACCTCCATATTAAGAGATTTAAACATGTGATTTAATAAAGATGAAGTAGCACACAGATATATTAGCAAAATTGCTTTTAAATTATTTTTCATCTCTGGAAGAACATCTTTCAGGTGCATATTGATCAGAGGACTTATTCTGTCTTCATAACAATGTGATTTTCTTGTTTTAATGTCAGAAATGAAGTTCTAATGGTCTGAATTTACAGTTTCACTGTCAAATCAATGCCTTGTATCTATCTGATCTCAAAATGATGACTAAAAGTACGGTGTATTCTGTAATGCAATCATTTTGACCAGCGGCTTACTCTTGCTCTTTAATAGCAGACACTGGTCATGTGTGTGGTAATTAAGGGCCTAAAAAGTTGAATGTCTTTCTGAAACACTCGTTTAGAAGCTTCTTGTTTTTCAAGCTTGTCTTGAAATATCTGAGAAAATAATATATTTGAGAAGTTGATACAATTGTTGAGATACAATTCCTTCAGCTATTTTTTAGTTACAGGTTTCTGTTGAAAGAACACTTTTTCTATTGTTTTAAAAATATATATAACTACAATTTTTTAAATTTTGAACAGAACTGCAGCAAAATGTTTGAAGCTTGAAACTCAGATTTTCACACATAGATTCTTTTAAATAAAGAATCAGTACTTTTCTTGGTTTGAGGGAAAAATAAAAATAAAGGGTCATACATGATTGAAAACCCATTTTTTACTTGCCTAGCTTAACGCAAAGCTCACAGAAAATGTAGATTTACTCACTTACATTCGACTCCGTGAATGAAGAACCTCAAAGTCTAACTGGAACATTTAAAAATCAACTTACTATGCAAGGGCTCCTTTCTTTTTCTTAGCAGAGGAACAATATACTTGGTCATCTGCTGCTATTAACTTTTAAGTTGCTTACCACTGAAATGTCAAAATATAATACAAAAGAAAGTTTCTAATAACTGTTCCATCTTCTGCAGTTTTTTTCTAGTGAAGTATGTAGATTAGTACTGGTTTAAGTTGCAAAATGTAGCAAGTAGAGCTGGTTTTGGGAAGCAAGTAAAATTTTGATTAATCTTTTTTTGGAAAATGGTTTCTTAGGCTTAGAAGGGAGTCTGTCATCACAAGGAGAGACTGACTGCACAGAATAGCCAATAGCCTGGACAAATGAAGAATATGCAATTTCAAGTCTTTGCTGTGCTTTGTTCTAGCTACTAGTGTGGATGGGAGCGTGCTCATCTAAGGTAAAGGCCTAATCATTGGTCTTACTGTCTTGCTCAAGTGGGTGTCTACCAGTCCTTTCTATCTCCTCTCTCTTCCTCACGTAGTTTTGTCTTGTCTTCATGTGGAGTTGAAATATTTCAAAATGTGGAAATATTCTGTGGGACAGGAAAACAGTTTCCAGTCCATCTCTTAAAAGGAAAATTAGAGAGTATACATGCTGTCTGCATTAATATTAATTTTGGCACCTTAACATCATATTAGCATCATCTTTTTTTTTATAACTGTCCATGGTCGTGTAGAACAGTGACATGTAAAGCATGTTAGTGTTATAAATCTCATAGATTTTTCAATATAAGTTAATCACTACTGGAAAAATTATTGTTATGGTGTAGAGAATACATTTAGATTTAGGAGAAGATGATAATACTTGAGAATAGGATTAATCTGACAAGATGGACATCTATAGAGCATTGACTCATTTTAGAGGTGTGCTTTAGGATCAGATGAATCACTTCCCCTAAGTGTTATTTAGAATAGAACAGGACAGAACAGAACAGGCTAGACTATTTCAGTTGGAAGGGACCTGCAACGATCATCTGGTCCAACTGCCTGACCAATTCAGGGCTGACCAAAAGTTACAGCATGTTGTTAAGGGCATTGTCCAAATGCCTCTGAAACACTCACAGGCTTGGGTCATCAACTACCTCTCTAGGAAGCCTGTTCCAGTGTCTGACCACCCTCTCAGTAAACAAATGCTTCCTAATGTCCAGTCTAAACCTCCCCTGGTGCAGCTTTGAACCATTCCCTCTTGTCCTATCACTGGATCCCATGGAGAAGAGATCGGCACCTCCATCTGCGCTTCCCCTCCTCAGGAAGCTGTAGAGAGCAATGAGGTCACCCCTGAGCCTCCTTTCCTCCAAACTAGACAAGCCCAAAGTCCTCAGCCACTCCTCATAGGACATGCCTGCCAGCCCTTTCACCAGCTTTGTTACCCTCCTCTGGGTGCATTCAAGGACCTTTGCTTCCTTCTTAATTTGTGGGGCCCAGAACTGCACATGGTACTCAAGGTAATGCCGCACCAATGCTGAATACAGTCGGATAATCACCACTTGTGATCGGCTAGTTATGCTGTGTTTGATGCACCTCAGGATGTGGTTTGCCTTCTTGGCTACCAGGGCACACTGCTGACTCCTACGGAGCTTGCTGTCGACCAGCACTCCCTGATCCCTTTCTGCAGGGCTAATTTCCAGCCACTTCTCTCCCAATTTATACTTGTGTACAATTTATACTCTGTCCTAGGTGCAGAATCCAGCATTTGGGCTTGTTAAATGTCATCCCATTAATCAATACAATGCTCCAATCTATCTAGATTCTTCTGCAAGGCCTCTTGTCCCTCAAAGGAGTCAACAGCACCTCCCAGTTTGGTATCATCAGCAAATTTCCTAACGGTGCATTCAACTCCTGCATCTAGATCGTTGATAGGTGTATTGAACAGAACTGGCCCTAGAATTGGACCATGGGAACACCTCTGGTGACTTGTCACCAGCCAGTTGTAGCCCCATTCACTGCAACCCTTTCAACTTTTCCCTTCAGCTGGTTCTTCACCCAACACACTGTGAATCAACTTATCCCACAGCTGGACGACCTGTCCAGAAGTATGCTGTGAGGGACAGTATCAAAAGCCTTACTAAAATCCAGAAAAACTGCATTCACCACCTTCCCTTCATCCACTAGGCAGGTGACCTTATGATAGAAGGGTATCAAATTAGTTAGACAGGACTTTCCCTTTGTGAACCCATGTTGGTTGTGCCTGATGATTGCTTTATTCTTTAAATGACTTTCAATAGTACCCAGTATGATGTTCTCCGTAATTTTTCCAGGAACCGAGGTTAGACTAACAGGTCTGTAGTTCCCTGGGTCTTCTCTCACGCCCTTCTTGTAAACTGGAATAAGAGTGGCAAGCTTCTGGTCGGCAGGTACCTCCCCACACTCCCCAGAACTTTGCTAGGTGATTGAGAGTGGTCCTGCTGTAACATCCAGTAAGTCCTTCAGAACTCTGGAATTAATACCATCAGGCCCCATGGATTTGTGAACATTCAGCTGTTACAGCTGGACCCTTATAATTTCAGTGTCCACAAATGGAACGTCACTGTTCCCACACTTGTGGCCCTCTGACACAGGGGACCGGACACAACAAGGTCTGTCATTATTAAAGACTGAGGCAAAAAACACATTGAATGCCTCTGGTTTTTGTTCGTTTCTGTTAGTCAGATTACCATTTTCTACAAGTATCTGTCCAGTGTTTTCTTTAGATCACCTGTTGCTATTAACATACTTCTAAAAAGCCCTTCTTGTTATCTGCCACAACACTGGCTAATTTCAACTCTAATTGAGCTTTGGCCTTTCGTGTCTTCTCCCTGTGTATACGAACCACAGCTCTGTCATTTCTGTTCATTGACTATAAGGAGAAGATGAGGTGACTAGCTGAGATGTAGATATCTTCATACATCAAAAATTACATGACTTCAGGCACCAGTGCTGAGGACTTTACAGGTACATATGTGAATTGGGATACTTGCAAATAACAGGAGCTTAAGTCTGGGGTGGCGACCTCTGGAAATTCCCTCTCTAGGGACTGATTGAAGCACCAAAATAAGAGTGTATTTATAAGGAACGCCAGAAAGCCTTTAACTCTTTTGTCAGCTTCTGTTACCCAACTATGAGGGTGACATCTGATTCCTACCTCAGCAATGTTGTTTTTCATACCCTGTACGCTGGCAATGCAAGCAGCATGGGACTGAGATATAGGAGGTAAGGTCGAGGCAGAGTATTGAAACTTTCTTCTGTTGTGGCACAAGGCTGGTGCTGCGAGGGGACCACATAATAATTTTCTCAATAGACATGGCCCATCCTGGGTAGGAGGCCTTAGACTTTGTCCAGGCCTTCAAGGACTATGAATCTTCTGAATTTTTCTGTGACATTTGCTGGAAAACTTGCAACACATAAGGGCGGAGTAATTGAATATATGAAACCAAGCTTCGTAATTTATCCTTCTGTGGAGTGGTTTCTACTGAAATTGTATATGTAAAGTGAGTTCTGTATGTATCGCATCTAGGCCACTGAATATAGATTAAACAAATACAGTCAGAGACTAATGTCTACCAGACCTTGACAATGTCCAGTAGCCATCTCTCTGCCATTCATGAGTCTTGCCTCAAGCATGATGTGGCAAGTAATTCTCCGTAGCTATTCATACAAGGAATCTGCTGCCTTTTGTGCCAGTACCCCAAAGATATATACACATGTTGCTGGAGCGTGCACGAAGCACATACATAGCCTTTATTTAGACTGTATGCACATATTGTTATGAGGCTAGATAGCCCCTGGAAAATAATGGGAAAACAATTAATCTATTGCACTAGGGGCTTAGGGCAGGAGCCAGCCAACTGTTGCATATCCATAGAATCTCCCAGCCCTAGGAAAGTATCTCTTAATGATTTAATTACTTTTCTCATCTGAGTGGATATTGTAATTCTGATTACAGAAGCTGAGGATGAAGACGCTTAAAACTGATAAATACAAAGTGCATTCATCTGAAATGAGTGTCATCAGCACTCACAATGAAATTTCATTTATGGGCATTGTTTCATTAAATGTAACCTCTAGCTTATTACAGACACATTATTTTTCATTTTTTATGCATGATGTCATTCCTTTATTTGAACAGACCATGGCAAATATTTTATGAAATCATTAAAGGAACAAATAATAAATTTCTGCATTAGAGATGGATCTGTGAAAGTGCCTGGCAACTAAAATACAAACAAACAAATAAACAAAAAGGGTGAAATTATGTTGCAATCTGTCAGAAATTCTCCTAGAGTTTTATCTGTGATTTGGCCACTGTTATTCCACGTCTTACTCAATTGGCCTATTAACGTGAGATGTGTAAAATGGTAGAAATATGTGAGCTACCTTGGGGCGGTATATGATGATCTTCCTCTAACTCAGACTTTTAGAAGATGCTGATTGTATGCTGGGGTTTTTGTTTCCCTCAAATCCCCATTTCATCTATTTAATTAGAGATTTTTAACTTTTAAAGCATTTGCTGTGCACACTGGCAAGTATTTTTAAGAACTATGTACTGAGGCAATTGTGCAGATTAGCTAAAAGAGTCATTAAGCATATCTGCTTGCACAAGACTGTCATAATCCGTTCTCCTAGTGTAATTTTATGGCTGCTGGAAAAGGCAGGATACAGATGGGGTGTTGAACTTGCAGCTTAGCACCTCCTGTGAATCCCATTGATTTCAGCAAGAGCTGAGAGAATTCTTTAATTTGCAAAATCTGGCCCCTCAAAAGACAGGAATTAATCTAATCTAATTAATCTAGTGGCAAACCCTGAAATTTTTATTTCAAGATAAAGTTTTCCATTGACTTCATAGAGAGCTGGACCAAGTAACTAAAGATGTGATCCTGCAGGAAGCTGGGCCAATGCTTCCTCATCTCCCGAAGGGGATGGTTGTGGTGATGGTGGCAAAAAATCATTGTACTCAGCATCTTCCAGCACTATTCTGTAACAAAGAGGTTTGAAACTTAAAAGGATGAAATTCAAGAGACATTTTCTTCCTGCTCCAGAAAAAAAGGAAAATAAAAAAACAATGACAGGAATCCGAATACACAGATTTAAGTTTCAGTGCTAATGTGTCGTTGCCAGCTATTACTTTTCAATTTTCTCCTTGCAGAAATGAGTAGCTTTGTCAAGGTCATGCCACAAATAAATAATTTCTCTGTTTCAGCAAGGTCTTGGTAAAGCAACAGTAACCTAGACCTTCTGTAAATTAGGGTTTCTTTCTAAGGAATGGATTTTTATTTCAAATGACCCCTTGTCTCTTTTTCTTCTGTTTTTAACATCTAAGTGATTTGCAAACTTCTCACATTTCAAGGACATAATTAAGAATGCTGATTACATTGACATCATTCTCAACACTGAAGAATGTGAACAGGAGTGCACTCACTGCTTTTTAAATACTTTTGTCAATCCTCTGCAAATAAACATAGTTAATAGAACTTGAGAAATAAAACGGGGCATGGTCTGTCCTCAGAAGATGTCAGGTTGAGAGTATAGATCTTTATGCATCAAGAATAGAATGTAGCTGGTAATATGTTGTCTTCAAAAGAGAATAACCTGTGTTTGTGACAAGGCTTAGGCTTGATAAGAATAAATGGATGCTGCTCTGATACCATTATTTCTTCAAAGTACACATTAATATCTTTTAAGTGCAAGTCATGGCTCTCATTAATACCATTATTATGAATTACTAAGACCACCATCTGTTAGTTTGGTCACAATGTTCTTAATTATAGGTGACCTATCTTTAACCAGATATCATATTTTACATAGATTGTCTGCTGATAACCTGAGACAAATACCAATGCATAATTAATTTTATTTTTTAATTAATTCTCAATGTATGATACTGTATGGATTCAAAAACAGAGAGGTACTAATTAGAATTTTGTTGTAATTAGCCTTGCATTTGCTAAGTGTATTCTGCAGTGCTCAGTGCAACAGAATTGGTGATCAGGAGGATGGTTTAAAATTCCTGATTGGGTTAGAAATACACCTCAATAGTAACATAAGGGGTACCGGTGCTGCTCAAGAAGGAATATTGCAGAGACATTTTTCCATAGTCCATTTTCTCATTGTGCTATCTCCCAACTGTGATCCTAGAGCAGTTTCAAATTAGTAAAGAGATTAAGGAGTGGAGATGTTACTGTAATGGTCTGTAACTGCCAAGGAAAGCATGCATATTTTCATCCAGCCATGACTTAATCTACCACTTGCAAGACATTGCAAGAGTATGTCTCTTTCTGTGAGTTTGCAATTGGTAGATAGTGAAATTCTCTATAAGGAAATTTTCCATCATCTAAATGCCCCAAGCTCATCTAAAAACACCTGGATTATGGTCCTGGCTGTAACAACAATTAGAAGGATTTTTTTTTCAGAAGTTGCCAACAGCCAGTCTATGGCACCTGACATAGCACTAAGCATGAATGTGGGTAACACATCAGAGGACCTTCTTCAGATCTCCCAGGGTTTTTGCTTTTTCTCTTTGTGTCTTGATTATTTTTTTGTTTTGTTTTCTAATGCTGATAGGAGTCTGAATCATTTAGATTAGTTGAAAAATGTCACCTTTCTCTGCTGTGAGGATTCTGGTATCTCTACCCCGAGCTGTTCCTTCCTTCTGTTGTTTTCACAGATGTCCGCAGGACAAAAAGTTCTTCATGTAGTTTTCCCTACTGTTTGACAGAGTCACCATTACAGTCTTGAAGGCCGTCAATAAAAGCTAGATTTTGGCCTGCCCTTTTCCCCTCTTGCACCCTCTTACCACTCAGCTGCGCCTCCGAGCCCATGGTGCTCAGTAGCCTGGGCCTCCAGCAGTTGTCCATGTCCCACAGACCAGCCCTGCTCACCACCTCTTGTGGGGAGGAATGTATTGAAAACTATGAAGCTTGGATGCTGGCAATGAAAGCTGCATAAGTAGCGATCTTCTGAAGACTTTTATTAAAATTTATGAATATTCAGCATACTAAGAGACTGGGGAACATCTGTTCATGCAACTTTACTCTAAAAATCTGGAGTATGTAAACAATGGCTAACTTTTAGGGAATAAGAACTTTCTCGGAGAGTTTCAGTTTATTCAGATTTTTTTAAATTCTTTTTTTTCCTGTTGTAGAACTTCTTCACGGACTTGAAGTCTTTGTGATTATTCCAGGCAAGTGCTCCTAGCATTGAGTTAGATGTCCTCAGCAGAAAACAAGAAAACGCCATACTAGCAAAGTGGCAATTGTGAAGAACTACGTACCTGGAATTAAAGTAACACACTGTGGCATTCCAATTGAAGATTTCCATTCAGTACTAAAGTAAGCTTTTATTATGGATGGGAAAAGCAATTTTTGTACAATTACTCAAATGGCATTATTCTTGTAAGCTTTTGCTTTTGTATATCTTTCAGAAGGAAAATACATATTTTTTAATTTTCTAAGAAAAAATTTGGTAATAACTGAGAGTGAGAAATACGAAATTTTGCTTCGGGTGACAGAGTAAATTGTTCAGGCTAAAAATTTTAATTTTATCTGTTTAATGGCTATATTTTGAAATGCATTTTTAAGAAAAATAGTATTTTTCCTATTTACTGTCAAGCAGATTCACCTGTTTTTCGGTCAAGTGATATTGCAGATACCAAGGATAGTATAATCTAAGTCTTTCTTTGTACATTAAAATTGTATCAGATCAGAGCCTTTGGAGGAAAGAAAGATTATATTTATTATAATAGCTATTTGGACTAAATATAGGTATTTGGGAAAAAACCCACTATGGTCAGGTCTAATTCATATATATACATTTTAAAAATAATCTAACAGTATCTGTTTGAGCTTAAAACAATTCAGTGTAATAGTATACCGTAGACCATAGCAGTACTAAATACCCTCTTTATTTCTGGGTTGGAAGTATCATTGCTCATCATCTGGCACCATTTTTGCTCACATTGTACAGTAACAACTTCCAAGGAAAGCAACATATTAATTCTGATACAGAAGGGCATTTCTCTGCTCTCATTTATGTCAGAGAAACCCCCATGAAATCAGTAGCCTTGAACTGCATTAGATTGTAGGAAAGTATGTCTCTGCAATCATGTTGCTGCTTCTTGTGAGATATCTTCCATATGTAGTTCATCTATTATCTACAGAGAGAGTAAGAGAGAAGCATTTGACACTGTCCCACATGACATCCTTGTCTCTAAATTGGAGAGACATGGAGTTGATGGTTGGAGCACTTGCTGGATAAGGAATTGTCTGGATGGTTGTACTCAAATCGAACTGTTCAAGGCCAGATTGGATGGGGCTTTGAGCAACCTGATCTGGTGGGAGGTGTCCCTGTCAGTGGCAGGGGGCTGGAACTAGATAATCTTTAAGGTCCCTTTCAACCCAAGCCATTTAATGATTCTGTGAAGACTGCCTCTTACCCCTCTATTTAATGTTCTGCACTGAGCTCCAACCTTTAGATGAGCAAAGCTTTAAGGGCTTGTTTCATCACTGTTGTCCATGGTGGCTACAGTATAAAGCCCTAATGATTAAACCCTCCCCCGCTCCTGGTTCAAAAACGTGAATGCACATTTTCCTCACCATGCATCTTCTTGCCCTTGAAGGGGGCAGCCACCTCTGCAGGCAGGCCAGGAAATGATAAAGTCTTTGACCTTGCAGATTTTTTTGCTTTGCTCTACTGTACTCTGCATGTTTATGTGTAGGAAGGGAGAAAAGGGAGTTCATAACCTGAATTTTCTCTCACCTCTGGCTTTTCAGAGGATAATGTATGGCAATGTAACTCACAAGATTGCCATATAAATTTAATGGCCAACTGATGTCAAAAACATGTTGGCAAGTTTGATGTAGTAAACCAGACCTGATCTCAGTTACATTGCTATGAATGTAAAGATACATAACTTCTCAGAGGTATAGAGATCAGAATCCAGTACCTTATAACAAATACGCATCCTGGAGATTAACAGCTTAATTTTTTTATTATTAAACAGAATTGTCCTATATATAATGACATAGTGATGCAGTAAAGTCCAAACCGTTTTTGCTGGTGATGCCAGTAAAAGCTTCATTTTAACACATCTGTTGTAAGTAAAAGAAATAGAAATAATTTGCAATTTTGAATGATTCAGTACCAGGAAATAAAATTCAAAAATGAAGGTTCGTTTTGGCTATTTGTTAAGCAGAAGAAACTGTCTTGTGGTATGAAATAGCTGTCCTGTTCAGGTGTCACAATAAATTTATCACCTCCAATAAAAAGTAGAGAATATTGTTTTTCTAATATTAGTGAAAGATGATGTCCATTTAAATTAGATTTTTCATTCATTTCTAATTGGTTTTAAATCCGGTTTAGCTACAGCTCTTTCACTCATAACTTGTTTAAGGGATTCTAATTCTCATAGATAAATAGGCATCCTAACGTTTTTCATTTTCATCCATCATTAAGTTTCTTACGGCTGATGTTGCTCGTTGTGCATTGCCTTTCCAATATGCTATCAACTTCTGAAGTAACTGGGTTCAGATTGGATCCATTTATTTCATTCAGTGCCTTATCTGCCTCTTTCCCCCACTTTTTTAAGCACTGCAGAGGGTCATATTGAAAAACTATCTCCAATTCCAACCGAAATCAACCAGGAAATTGCTTTATTTTACTTTTAACTGCGATTGAAATCAAACAGGACTGCATCATTTTATAAAATGGTCATTTACAATACAGTAGCTTGTACGCTATGTTGAAAGCACCCTAAATTTCCTATATATGCCTGGTTTTCACTTCGTTTAGTTAGAGTTGTTTAAGAAATAGAAAATATTGTGAAAAATAGTGTCATTAAAAAATGCATATTTTTTTGAAGAAAGAGACATTTCTGTATACTGAAAAGAAACAACATGTGTACTTTAGATGGATAAAATAGGCTCTGAAGGGCAAAATAAATCACAAGACCGTTCCTTTCCAGTAGCACTGAGAGACTGAAAGAGAATGTCAGGCTACAGAGGCAGTTTGTGTGTTTTGATACATTATTTTCAATAAAGCGGAAAACTGAATGGGAGGTTAAGAATTAGAAAATCCTCATACTTTGTGTTTATTTACAAATGCAGTTCCCCAAGGACTGCCTTCTGAGGTAATCTGTAATGTTTTCGTCCTGCTTTAATCTTTACCCCTGTTTGCAGTGATCCAGGAGAGTCATCAGGGTGACTTTTAAAGTCTGGGACTGGGTTTTAAAGAAGTAGGGCTTGTTCTAGATTTGTAAATATGTAACTTAGTGATATCTTTTACAAATGTGAAGAGAATGGAGTGATGACTGCAGGATAGGTTTTCCTGACACTGGGGGACTGCTGGTGGTTGGGAGTTTTATTCTGTACTTCACCTAGTTCTTGTACTCTTTTTTTTTAACTTCCCATGGTGGTTATTGATAAGGACAGCCTATAAGATGTGTGTGTGGAAGCTGTTGTTATTCTTGAGATTTCTGGTTTATAAAAATGGGCTATCCTTCCACAATGCTTTTTTTTTTTTTCCTTCAAATGAGGCTGGAATTAGACATAGACATATTAGACACATTGGATCAGTCTATTAAAGAGACTATGAATCAATCAGTTACGTTTTATAGCAGTTGCTATATCTTCCTCTGTTCCCCCCATCTTTATCTTCACTTTTTAATGGAACTAATTTTGTTAAAAGGAGATATTAGGAAATTACATCAATTATCTTGCATGAGACATTCAAGAATGGGGATGCTAAAGCAAGAAGTCTTGTATGTAGAACTGATAAATCAATAGAAATTTTAATACCTGTGTTACAGATCAGACTCCTTTTATGAAATATAGTGAATAGTAATTTTAGAGTTGTCTCAAGTTGTTTCCTTGTTAACAATCCTCTAAGGAATATGGCATTTCCCATCTGCTCATGAAATAGTCACCAGGTCTACCTCAGAAATGTCGGCTGGCTCACTGTGCTCTCTTAAACGTGTGGATACAAACCGGCTTGGGACTCTCCAATGTTTTCACTGATGGCATTTTGAAAGGTTTTACATCCTATACTGGCTCTGCTCTTTCACCAAGTATCTGTAAGGATCCACTGTAAGGATCGAAAGAGCCTGAATCGCTGCTGCAGTTCATGGCACCCCTCCAGATTTCATAGAATCATAGAATCATAGAATCATAGAATGGTAGGCGTTGGAAGGGACCTCTAGAGATCATCTAGTCCAACCCCCCTGCTAAAGCAGGTTAGCCTAGAGCAGGTTGCACAGGAATGCATCCAGGCGGGTTTTGAATATCTCCAGAGAAGGAGACTCCACAACCTCCCTGGGCAGCCTGTTCCAGTGCTCTGTCACCCTCACAGTAAAGAAGTTCCTCCTCATGTTCAGGTGGAACT
>VZSC01008258.1:28876-51452 GCA_013398225.1 Steatornis caripensis
CGTCCACCCTGTGAAGGTACAGGGTGTCCTTGCAGTTCTTGTTCACGATTGTCATGGGCATCTGTAGGGGTTAAAGTTTCAAATCTGTTTTGGGTCTTGATACTGGAGGGTGGAGACCGAGGTGGAGCCTTGCTTTTGTGGGTCACCAGGGTCCAAGGTGCCTGGTTCTCAGCAGCATCCTCTTCACCAACGTGGTTCTGGAACCACCGATCTATCTCCCTCTGGGATCCAGTGATGCTGCGCAGCCTCCTGACCGTTTCCTGCAGCTCGGGCGCTGTGGGCGCTGTTGTGGGCGCTTTCTGTGTGTGCCAGAAGGGCACAAGCATTGTTTCACTGACAGGGTGTCTTTGGCAAGGGCTACTGTCACCATCCTTGTAGCCACATCTTTAAGGTGTCTAATGTGCAGAGCTAACCTAGCAGAGTGTGCAGTCAATGCCATCACATCAAATATCCTCAGGAACAGAATGGAGGACCTCCAAGGCTGAATGCAGGAGGTCTGACAGCATGTGCTATATCTCAAATAATTACAAGATGCTCATATTGGCTCCCAGCTCTCTGTGTGAAACGTGTTTAACCGTGTGCCGGTGATGATAAAGGAGAGGAGATTGGGGGAGGGTAATATATTTGTCTTTTGTGCATGATTTTCCTTCACTCATCCAATCCTGCCCTTCCTAAGCCATGGATTTGCAGACATCTGGCATGAGCTCCTTGACATCTGGCAAGGGGGTAGCACAGGAAAAGGAAAGATGAACGGAACAAAGCTTGATATTTCGTAAGCGGTTTATAGAACATTAAGGGGAATATTTTTGTTCCAGTAGGTTTTACAATTGCTTGCAAATAAAGCTGGAACACAGAAGCAGTACATTTTAGGTTTTGGAGACTTTGATCCCTTAACTCTTTTCTACCAATTTATTTGAGTGAATTTCAGATTTTAAATTGCACCTCCTATAATGATTGAATGCACTTTCTGTATGCCCAATATTTATCGTGCAGCTGTTGGCAATGTTAATGTGAAAAGCACATCTCCTGAACATTGTCAAGCTCTTATTGTCACCTTTAGTTCTCTGGGAGATGGGTACAGAATTTTATTTCAGATTAAAAGGAAGAAAACTGTTACCTTTCAGGGAAAACATATATTTATGTTTCTGGATGTCTCTAAAGTGACTCAGACAAGGAGACAAATATTTGAGTTATTGTTGCTAGATTTTATTATGCTTGGTGCCTGGGTGGCTATACTATATTTTATGCTACAAGGTTTAGAATTGTTTTGGAAGGGGAGAGAAGGGAAGCATTTTTGGATCTTGATCAGGATGATAAAATGTAAATTCTGAGGGCAAAATTCAGAGGTGATGCCATTGGGAATGTAAGTTCAATTTGTCATACATGAGAGTCATTTAAATTGAGACCTCGTCTTATCTCTTCTTTCTTTTCCACCTATTTATGCCTGTTTTTTTCAATGAGTAAATATGTCAAAATTGGTGAAATGTATATGCTGGTAACCTATAGGAGACATGAACTAAAATACAGTGATAACAGAGCTAGGCTCAAGCCCACCACACATGGGCATCTGACTTGCTAATATGTTTTATGTGCCTTACCAGAAAGTCTTCCCGAATTAAATGTGTAAATTGCCTGTGTGGTCAGTAGACACAGCAGATGCTTCTGAGGGACTCCAGAGGGAGAACCTGCCAGTCTCATGTTAGGTACTGAATTACATACTTGTCTTCTCTCCCTGGAAAGCCTTTACAATCACCTAGATGTCCTTGCTAATATTATGAAACTTATTTTTGAAGGTCTGCCTCGTTAGGCCCCTGAAGTTTAGGAGCGAGTTTGGTGCAAGAAAGATGAACTTGATTCTACCCTAATTGAGTCTCCTAGGGACTCATAGTGAGTACAAGGAGAACATGTAACTGAGAGCCAAGGGTTCCCAGAGAACTGTTTCTCCTAGCTCAGGCTGTGACACTGCAAACAGGGTCACCAGCCCAACAGAAATTCAATTGCTAATTCAGGCTCCCAGCTGAAAGCAGGGTCAAAAGCCCAAATATGAAACCTAATTAGACATTGAATATATGCAAAATAGAGCTCCTCCTTCCTTTCCCATCCAGCATAATGTTATATACACATTTAATTGTACAGCGGTACTATGTATGAATGCAGCACTTCTGATTAATTAGTGATAGTATAAAGAATTTGTATTTAAAATTGATCGTTTCTGATTGAAAAATATGACTTTATTTCAGTGTAATTATTTGATATCATTGTAAGTAACAATAAGTATTAAGAAGGTTAACTTGCACCTCTTAACTGGTGCATTTTCTGTGATTCGTAATAAAATCCCTCTTTTGCTGGAGGGAAGCAAAGACACAGCAATAAAGCACATTATACAAGAAGATCTATATGATTTGATTATGGGTTTGCTCTGCAAGTCAATACAAACTTATATGCATGTATATGCATGCACGCACACACATCTTAACAGCTTCTAGCTTGAAAGGGAGAGAAGTTGACCATCAAATAAAGGTTGCCTGTTAGTAAATTTGATTTTTTAATTATATGAAATTATTTAGTAATGATAATATCATGAAAAGGGGGAAGTAACCTGTGGATTGCTAAACATATGTGATAAAGGTCCTCAAGTAGGATAGTGGAAAAAAAAGCTTACAAACATATTTGGACAGTTGTGAAACACCATGGTACTGTTGCTCCCAGTGGATTCCTGGATCAGAATTCATGTCCAGGGAAGCTCCATTTGTGCAAAGCTCGTGTGGGTTAGCACAGTCTCCAAGTAGTATGGGCTTGTAGACCATCAAGGAAATTTTGGCCCTTCTGTTGACATATTTTCTCTGTGGCTGCAAGTCTTCCTAATGTTTTCTCCCCTTCTGAACAGTCTTTTTAAAAAGTGCTGGGCCACTTGTGTACCACCATGGTTCAAGTATTATTATGAAAAAACTGGAAACGTGCTATTTAAAATTCATGTGGCTGTCAACTTCTCACTCAGCAGCAACACAGGTATTTTTTCTTGGAGGAGAAGCTTTTATCCATTAAGAGTTAAGAGTATGTCTTCATGTCATAGTACAGTGCCTTGTGGTGATACACAAACTCTGAATTAGCTGTGTAATTAGCTGAGGAACAGAGTGTATTAGACTCTCAAAGAAGCCTTTTTAGTGGATCTACATGATTTGTGACTCTTGAGCTGGCTTTCTCAGGGCTAGCTCAGTACCACTATCACTGCGATGGTATGCATCTAGTGTTTGGATTTAGGTTATCCTTTGTGTGGGAAGACATGCCTGAAGCAATAAAAAATTAATTATGAAAATTTTGTTCTTGTAGAAATGAAAAAAATAAAATACCTCTGGTAGTCTTGAGGCTGAAATACACTCTGAAGAAACAGGTCTGTCCTAGTAAAAAAGAGGTGTATGCAGTGGAAGTTAAACTAAACTAGTTATGTAGCATTCCTTGTAATCAATAGAGAGGATGATTCATTTAGTGATAAATTTCAGAGGTAGATGTGCCCTTCATGTTAAAATTAATTCTCACTTGCTATGAGCGTAACTAGAAAACCTCAAAAAATTACAGAATATGAACTGTGAAGGAAAAACAGTGGAACAATATCAGCAATGCTGTCTTTGTAAACTTGCATTTTATAAGATCTATGATCACATTTTGAATTGACTAAATGAACATCATCATGAAGAAGCTATCTAGACTGTTGAAAGCCTTTCTTTTTTTCCCTGGTGGATTTAAACTTACTTGTATCCAAACCCAGATATTTAATTTAGATAAACTTCAAACTAGTATGAGTGAATTGAACTTTGTATGGAATACCTAAGTAAGTTGTCTGACATTTCTAGAAATAAAAAAGAAATAATATAATACACTATAGATTTTTTCCCCTTATAACAAAATTCCACACTGACAAAACTGGCAA
Source organism: Steatornis caripensis (assembly GCA_013398225.1). Taxonomy (NCBI): domain Eukaryota; kingdom Metazoa; phylum Chordata; class Aves; order Caprimulgiformes; family Steatornithidae; genus Steatornis; species Steatornis caripensis. The sequence continues at coordinate 32,805 of VZSC01008258.1, forward strand.
GAGCTTTCTTTCATTATTAGATTTTTTTTATTTTCCTTTCTTCTGTTGTTGAAGTTCTCAGTTTTCTACCAAAACACCCACAAAAATGTACATGCCCTGGGTTTTCATTTATTTCTTTATTTTTGGTTATCTCAAGTTTCAGTTTGGATGAGAAATAATGAAAATAGCATATGTCAGTTGTTTCCTGTAGCAGATAGCTCTCAGAGGAGCTTATATATTGCTCAGCTGAATTTATGGTGTAGAAAAAAAATATTAAAATTTCATACAATAAGCCAAAAGCTAAGTTTCATCCAGGGTCAGAAATTATTTATGAACTTAACATTTAGCACTCGAAAGTATCCTTCAGCAACTGTGGTCCAATGGTGATATTTTATTTCCTTGGGCTAGATGGCGGTGCTGTATAGAAGATTTCCATCCCTGCCAGCCAGCACAAGGGTTGTGCTTCGACTGAGTTGCAGGCAGACTTCCCTCCTGCTTGGGAAAGAAACAAGCCTTTCCTACATGCAGACGTTTAGTTCTTTGTTTCTGTATCAACAAACAAAATGATAACTCTTCTTGGTGTATTTTTAAGGTTGTTATAAGTTCACTTTCACTTGGTATATATTCTCTTACAGGGAAGTGTGGAAAAGCTGCATTTTATACATGGAGTGTTACATATATGCCACAAATTGAACATGAAACCCATGTACATTTTCTCTGAACATGAGACTGTTTTTTAGCCTGGAGAAGGAGAAAGCAGCAGAGAGGAAGAAATTACAGTATTAGCTGGGATAGTCTGTGCTTCTAGTACAGGGGATGAAGCCTTTTCAGTCTAAAGATCTAGAAGTATTGAGATCTGCTAGGTCTAGTGTTGAACACCACTCGTGTTCTGATTGTACTCTGTTATGTCCCCTCCTACAGACCTTCTTTCTGCTGTGCAAATCCTCTGTGCCTCCTTCTCTACCTGCTGCTTTATGCCTCTCTATGTGGAGTTCAAGCTGTGGCACAGTCTCCCTACTTCAGCCCTGGCAAGAAGTGACTGCAGATGAGCTGAGTCCCCACCAGCATCTTCTGCCTCAGTGGTGGAAGAGGAGATGAGATCTTCATGTCACCTTGTGGTGAAACTTGAACAGTCCAGTGACATCCTCCAGGAACAGGGAATAGTTCCCCTAACAAGAACTTTCTGTGCTGTTGATACCATGAAAGATTCAGTTATTGACCAGGCTTTGGAGTGAAGGTCAAATATAGGAGTTAGAGGGAGGTGGTCCCATGGTCTTAAATGGTCACAGAAAGTTTTTTGTAAATTAACTGCCAAGCTTACAACACCGACCAGAGGTGCTGTTTCAATGCGAATAGGCAGAGGGAAGGGAAGAGATGCCCTAACCTGCAGTGATTGTCCTTCATTTGTGGATAGCTGTGTAGTAGCAATAAATACAGACCGTTGCTTGGACGGCATCTTTAAATTTGTCTGCTAACAGTGTTATTCTCAATACTGTATGTACTTTGTTTTGGGAATAGAAATCGGTTTCACTCAGACTATAAGCTACTTTATTTGAAAGCTTGCTGGAGTTACTGATAACTGCTTATGATTTTTTACATACATAGTCTAAGGTTAACAACATTTGATGAAAACACAGATCAGGTCTTGATCTTCAGAAAAGAGTTAAAACAAAGTTCAGAAGAAAAAGGTTAGTGAAGCAAGTTATTACTTATTACAAAACACTGCTTATACATCTGTCTATTTTGCTTCTGATGGCATCGGTGTTACTGTTACGTAGCAGAGAAAAACCTGAGTGGGAGTAGCTGGAATGTGAGATGCGGGCTGGTGTTGCTCTGGCACCCTTGCCCATCTCATACCTGGCATTCCCTGTTCACCAATGACAGTGCCAGGGCAGACTCTCCTAACCCTTTCTTTCCTGGCTCATGCCTGCCCTGCACTCTGCTCTCTGCAATGCTGTTTTGGGGAACTGATTCAAGTTACTAAAAACCGTTATTTGGAGTGCTTTCCCAAGGGGTTGGATTGAGCTGCCAGAGACAGGTTCTGCACAAGCAGTGGTGTTGTTTAATGTGGAAGCACAGCTATTGCCTGTGAACAGATGTGCTGGAAAAAGCCAGCTACAGACCTCTTTAATCTATTGGCAGGATACTGCTACAGATGAAAGAATAAATACATCTGCCCTCTTTGTTAAATTCTGTTCCTTAGCGGCAAAGCTGCTTCTATCTTTCATGTGTAAAATAGGGTAAAGGCAGGCACAGAACATGGAAACTAGCTGTTGGAAAACTCACCTCCATGCTAGTCTTTTCTCCCCTTGTAGATTCAACTTGATCAGTGTTTATTGCTGCTCTGGAGAGATACTGTCCTTGCTCTTCCACCCAGTCACTTGCAGTTCTGTTAAGGGCTCTTTCTGCCATTGGCTGGGCAGCGGGGATTGAATCTGCTGTGCAATTCAGTTAACACAAATTGGGAGCAACAGAGTTAATGTTAGTAGCACTGAACTTACGTATCCTGTCATGCTGCTTGATGTAAAACTTCAGGCAGATTTAGAAATTCTGGGCTGTTTTGTTTGTTTGTTTCCTTTAAATTTTCTTAATGAGGTTTTAAAGAGTCCTGGAAAAAAATAAAATATTTTTTTTAAGGCACTATTCGATTGATATGACTTTTTAGCATGAAATGGAAACTTAAATAGGCTTTGCTCTTGGAAAAAGGCAATGTTTCTTACAGCTCAGATCTTACATGCATTTTTCATGTTAGCCTTCTCCTGGACTATGCTCTTGTGCAAGGGGTTTAGGGTCTGAATCTCGGTAAATTCATGATACAAAAAATACGCGTTCGGAGTCTTGAGCAATGAAGCACTCTGGATGTCTGAATTCTTTTGATTTCAATAGGAATTGAGGACAACTAGACCAAGTTGAGATACTGCAAACTCTTCAGGGAAAATCAACGATTTCAAGAGATCTTATTAAAATCAAAGATGAAACTGATGAGACTGAAATAAGCAACACAATCTACTTCTCTTGCCTAACAGCATTACCTTGATTCTCTAGCTGTTGTTATAGATGCTGTTAAAAAGAATATTAAAAGCAGCTGTCACCTATTTTTTCCATCAAAATGTATGAATTTTAATTAGCTCTTTCTATGAAAGCTAGGTCAATATTCTAGACTGGAATGAAGAAATAAGTCTTTGTATGTGTAAAGCAAAGGATAATAAGGATAACTTAAATGTGTGTTTCAGCTAGGAAAAAAAAATAATATGTATTATATTTGGCTGCTAATAAGAAGTGGCGGGTAGGTAGAGTCTGGCAGAAAGGAGGATCCCTGATGTGTTGCATCCAATGAGCAATCTATATATAAAAACATGTCAATAACAAGGCATTTCTTTGTGATGAATTGCAGACATTGTTGAAGACACACTTTTTCTTTTCTAGTACACCAGGAAACTCCACTTCCAGAAAAATCTGATTAGTCCTAAATTTAATACATCGGTACATCAGTGTTCAGTGGAGCCTTCCCAAGCATGGACACCAGATTGGTTGCCCTTTTAATCTGGGATGTTCAGTCAATCCTCTGGCTTTTATGCTCACTATTTGTCCTGGTTTGAGCTAGGACAAAACCAATTTTCTTTTAGTAACTTTACTTTTTAGTTAAGTCTCTTCTGAGAAGCTGCGCTCTCCAAAATTAACTGCATGTTTTTCCAGACAGTGTCTGCTTCTAGCAGTGATAAGGCTCAATGTTTATAGTTAGTGCTGGAACATCAGTAGGAATGGTATGCAGTAAGGCTCTTGCTTATAGTTATTCCTATGGAGACGAAGGTTGATGCTTGCTTCTGCTAACTTTCTTATGTGCTGGAACTGAAAGGGCAGAGAAGTGGTCCCACCTGCGACCCTGCGGTGGGGAGGAGCGGGTCGGACAGGTGACCCAAAACTGACCAAAGGGAGTATTCCATCCCATACGCGTCATACTCGGTATAAAGCTGAGGGATCACGAGGGTCTTGCTCTCTTCTTCTATGGCCGGCGTCCAAGGAGGACTCTGTCTGATTCTTCTGCCTTTGACCCCTATCCGTGCATTCCTGAATCCAGCTTCTGCCTCCTGCTGAGTACAGTCCGGGACTTTCCTGGGGCGTGCCCCGCAGCGTCCGGGTGATGTATTCGTCGTCAGTGGGGGGGGGAGTTCAATATTGATTTTGTATATATTTGTATATATTTTCATTATTATTTTTCCTCTCGTTACTATACATTATTATTGTAGTTAGATTAAATCTGGTTTAACTTTTCCAGCCCGTAGGTCTCTTTCCCTTTTCTCTTTCTCCCCCTTTGGGGAGGGAGGGAGTTAACAAAGAGCTTCTGTCATCCTTTTAATAGCCAGCCCAGATTTAAACTGTGACACTGTTTCAAGTGAGCTGTTTACGAGGTTCTGTGAGTGTGTTTGGGCTTTGTTCCCATTCCCCTCAATACTGCTTCAGATCCTGTCCTGATCACCATAATTTCTGACCATCTTCCAGTTGTGTATTGCAATACATGAGTAACATCTGTCATGTATATTTTGGTTTGGTTTTCTTCTTGGTCTTCTTTTGGATTGTTGCAGTGGCAAGTCCTTATCATTTCAGCACATCCCTCCACTTTCAGGAAGCCTCAGTCGTTATGTGTTCTCCTGGCTGTCTCTTTCTCACATCATAAATGAGGTGTCATAACTGCCAATGGGGACAGCAGGATCTAGCATGCAAAATGATTATGGTAAATTTTGGAGGCAGATTAATTAGTACAAAAATCTAAAATGCATGTGATCTACCAAGTGTCTCAAAATCTGGCTCTGCAAGTGGAGTTCTCTCCAGACACTGTTAGAAGTGCTTTTTCTCCTGTTAAAGGCAAACCATCTTTAGCATCTCACAGCTACTGGAGCACATTGCAAATAGGTTTGGGTACAGGGATCTAATAGGTTCTTACTCAATTTTAGATCTTCTAAGTCTGTGATGTGATACAATTTTCAGAACAAAAGCAAAAAAAAGTAAATGATGCAGCGAGGGACTTGTCTAATAACACAGGAGAGCAGTTTGTCACAAATGATGCAATAGGACGAGAGGGAGGGTTGGACCAGGTGACCCCTGGAAGTCACTTCCAACATAAATTCTCTATGAGCCTATAATTATTTCATTATCAGCATGTTGGCAGAATATTTGTTTCTCTGTATACTTCCCTTAAAAATAAGGAAGAAGATTTCTGACCACCGTGAGGTGTCTGGGTCCATTTATACTTTGTCATTTGTATTTCAGAACCAAGTTGCGATCACTGCAGCATCACTAGCTCTTATTTTTGTTAAAGGATAATGCCAGTTCCAAGAGCACTTCGGTATAATAAACAGCTCTAGGGTGATGGGGAGAGCAACCATACAAAGCTATGAATAATTTATCTGCATCCCTAGAAAAACTGTATGGCCAAGGTGGAAACATTTTTCTAATGCATGGATACTGTTTTGTAATCTATGTTCACTCTTTACTATTTTGCCTCCAAATAAATTTAGCCCTAAAATATTTTTGAAGCCAAATTACAATTACTACAAATTCACAGCCAAAATCATATGCCAAACAGTAGACTGTAAGCTATCTGATACTGTTGCAGACCTAGGCACATTTTAAGAGGAAAGTTTTTGTTTGGCAAAATAAATGAATTGCAATTGCACTGAAGGAAAGACTACACGTCTTCTTTCACTCATGTGATACAACTGCTGAAGGCAAATTGGCATGATTTTTAGATACTTGCACACTGTTAGGTTAAGAAAAGAGCAGTCAGACCATCTTCTTCCTGACATATATAGACAAATGAAAGCCTGACATCTGGGACAGGAGCAGCAGTAGGGGCAGGAGACTGACTGGCAGATGTTTCAGCACTGATCTGTAATGGTCCGAACTGGTGTCCCCTGCTTCTATGCGGTGTCAGATGTCCTCATAAAAATCTTTCTCCATGATCTCTGTTACCTGGAAAGGTCTGTGTGGGGGGTCTCCATGGCCAGATGTTGGCACAGGCTGCCGATCAAGTCAGCCCATGTGGATATCAAGGTATACTTTTTGAGCGGTTTCAGCAAATAAGCAAATTCTTCGTCAAGGAAACAATTTAATATAGGAGTTGTTTGCCCAGAGAAGTGATGGGATCTCTCTTGCTGGATTTAGTCAAGACTTGGCTTGACAGAGTCCTTAATAAACCAGGCTAAGGTCTGCTTTCAATAGACAGTTGAACTCAATCATCTCCAAAGGTTTCTTTGCACTCAGACATTTCTACTGTTCTATGATTCTTTTATTCTCTGCATGTTCAACTCAATAAAAACTAAAATTACTTGTTGCAGTGAGGAAGATCTTTTAGGGAACCATAGATTTATTCTGCCTTTAGCTTGATGACACTAGCAAGTGACAAAAACTTGTTTTAATTTTGTGACTTCTATTAATTATTCAGTAACCTTGCTAAATTTCCCATCAGCCCTTTCACTTATTGAAATTGCTTATATGAACTAGTTGGATTTCACAGATTTTTTTTTACCTGGAACCTTACTATCCAATTAGAAAGACAAATAGTGGAAAAATCAATTAAAGCAGAAGATTTTTAATGTGTTAAACTAGAATTGGTTCTGACCTGGAAGAATTGGGTCATTATCTAAATATTCCCAAGTCTTGGAATTGCTTTCATCTTGTGGTTGAGCTCTGGTTCCACTGTACTTCTTAAGAAAATTAATCTAAATTTTATTCTAAAGTAGGAATTCTGAAGATTTTGAGGATTGCTATAGTTACGACATCAAACAATTTAGAGGCAAAATGAATGACTTTATGCATTTATTCAGACTTGTGAAATTATGAGGTCATGGAAAGAGAGGGGTTCTCATGTTAACTCAACTATTTCCATAATTAACATTCATTTGGCTACTTGAGGTTTAGCATGCCATTTCATTAAAATAATGCAATTGCAGCTAGAGAAAAAAAGTTTTCAAAGTATAATTGGTTTTCATTGTCAATATAACTTAAAATCCCATTAGCCACAAAATTTCAGCATTGTTTTCCTAATGGCTTGCATAATTGGATCATCAGATTTCTCTCCTTTAAAATAAAAAGGCACACTTGGTGGTTTTAAAGGTTATTATTTGCATGGATTTTCCCCCCTCAGTGTTACATTTCCACTTCTATTTCAACCAACGCTGAAAGGTCACGAGACCTCGCGAGTTAAATGAAATGATGTCAAGAGCAACTAGAGCAGTTACTTCCTCCTCCCTCTCTTTTTTCTGAGATACTGACAGCTACTGGCAAATGCATGCATGCTACCAGTTTGACTTGAGATACTTATCTACCTCAACCCATTAAAGCAATTTAGAGCACTCTTCTGGGTCTTCCATGGTGCCATGTGCCTGTAGCAAATTTTATCACTTCATTTCAGGGATTCCGTTGCACTTGACTTAAATGGAGTCTCTTTTGGAGAAGTTGTAAAATATAAAGTGTGAGAAAGAGGTGTAGACACTCACATCAGTAAATATTTTCCAGAGGTACTACGTTCACATAAGTAAACTAGATCTGCCACACACATTACTAGAAAAATTCCCTTCTCTTGTTCCAGGTGTCTTTGTTATAACAGGAGTCAAAGACATTACAAATCATAGAGAAATCACATTTCTGGAAGACATCTTGAGCGGTTATCCAGAATATACTCTGGCCTCAAGGCATGCTCAACTCTTCCTAAAATGTGCCTGCTGGATGTTCAGCTTACCAATTCTTAAAAATCTGCAGTGTTGAAAAGTCCATATTTTCTCTAGGCAATTTATTCAAGTGTTTAACAATATTTAGCATTCTTTCCTCTAATATCTAACTTAGATCTCCATTGCTGTGTTTTAGGCCAGTTGATTTGTTCCTTTTGTATTTGAATTTGCCCCTGTCCTTTATTCAGTAATCTTTTAAAATATTTGAAGACCATCAAAATGCTCCTCAAATGTCACTTATTTACACTAAACAAACCAACAATTTTGGTTTGTCCTCAAAGGTCATGTTTTACAACCCTCTGACTATCCTTGTCTCTTTAGTTTGTCAGCATCTTTCCTGAAGACATCCTAAATCTAGACAAAGTACTTGAGATGACTGAAATATACAGAAAGTTTATTTCTTTTGTCTTCTATACGATTCTCTTGTTTATACCTTCCAGGATGAAGCTTCCTTTTTGTCTTTGAAATAGCCTAGCATTGCTGACTCATGCTCAATTTATGATCCACTATAGCCCATGCATCCTTTTTCCGAAGAACTGTTATTTCTCATCCTATAATTGTGCAGACGGTTACTCTTCCCTAAGTGGAGAACTTTTGATTTTTTGCCCTTATTAAATTGCATCCTAGTCACTTCAGACTATTTCTTCAATTTATAATAATCAGTTTGAATTCTAACCTGCTTTTTCAGCCTCTCCCAGCTTTGAATCATCTGCAAATACAGCAAGTACATTCCCTACTCCATCATGCAGTTTTTATTATTGGAAGTGTTCCATAGACCTAGACTTCAAATCAGTCCCCAGTGGACCTCACTGTTACATCCTTCTAGCTGAACAGTTCCTCTTTATGCACAGTATCCCAATCAGTTGTGTCCCTACATTATGGCAGTTTCAGGAAGACCCTGGATTGCAGAAAAATATAAAAGAAACTGTTAAAAGCTTTAGTAAAGATATTTTTTGTTTCAATACATAGGTCTGTCACCATGTCATGGGAGAAAACTAAGTTGCTTTAATGTGATTTTTGCTTGACAAATCCATATTGGCTGATTCTTATCCCCTTGTTACTGTCCAGGTGTTTGACTATTTGAACCTGTTTTGTTTTGGTTTGGTTTTTTTTGTAATTGAAATTAGATTGACAGATATACATTTCTTTTCACTTTTTTAAAGATAACAACTATGATCGCCTTTTTCTGTTTTCTGAAATTTTACCTGTCCTCACTCCATTCTCAAAATAATTGCTAAGGGCTCTGAGATCACTTCAGCTTGTTCTCTAAGTACTCTCAGGTGAATTTCATCAGGCCTAGCCAGTTTAAAAACGTCCAGCTTCTCAAAGTAGAATTAAACCTGTACTTTACCTTTTCCATCCCAAGTTCTTACCCTTTTGTCGTTGATGCTAGTTGTGTTAGACATTTAATCACAGCCACTGTATCAAGTGAAGACTGAAAGAAAAAAACTGCATTCTACTCTTTGGCCACCTGTGCACTATTGAGCCCTCCTGTACTTAGGAACCTATGAAATTTTTCATAACCTCTACTTTGTCTAGTGGTACAATAAGGAAAAACTAAGAATAAGGAAAGAAAGCACTGTTCATATTTAAACTATTTTTTGACCTCAGAAGGAAGCAAAGAGCGTAATTTGGGACAGACACGTATGTGAGATTCATCACAGTAATTTTAATCAATAAAAAATTTTGATACCTAGTTTAAGCATGCTCTTCAAGTGTCCCTCCGTAGTCAATGGAAGATAGAAAGTCATTTCAAGGATCAAGATTTCTGCTGTCTTTCCAAATATCTGTGTTAGATGAAACCCAACCTGTCAAGCACACATGGTGATGATACCAATGCAGCAGGCACTGGGAACTGCAATTTGATGAGGACTTGGTACTTGGAAAGTCCTTATTACCTTTGATGGTGAGAACACCACCATGAGCAAACGGCCAGGTATTGTTCCAGTTACATCATTACCTTTAAAGGCTGCATTGCCTTAGTGTCATCTTTTACAAAAGTTAATCTCAGTTTACATTCTGATTCTCAAGATGTTTAATGTTGTGCACAGCATTGTATTTGACAAACCACTGGTTTTACTGTTTCATTGTTGGGAATCCAAATTATGTAGGAATTACTCATGAGCGTGTCTATGTACATTGGTCAAAAAAAAAGCTGTTGCTGTGCAAGAAAGGAAGTTACCAGCACTGAGAAATTTGCTACAGCCCACTTCTTCTGTCTTCCAAAATAACTTCCAAGTCTAGGAAAAGGTTGTATTTTAGCCAATTTTAAAATGGCTTCCAAAACACGATTTTTAAAATAGTTAGGCTTACAGCAAGGTATCAGTTTAAGGCAGCTTGACTTACTATCATGTAACCAGTGTGGTGACCTAGCTGAAGCCCAAGTCTGTTTTATAGGGTTAAATCTTTTTTGTGTCACCTGTGTAGTCGAACAGTCCAAACTTACTGCCTCAGTTTCCCCACTCTTGGGGTCTTGTTTATTCTGGCACTCATTCCATCTCCATCCCCTTAAAGATGATGTCTTCCCCTACACGTCCCTAGAGGCATGATGCACACAGAACTATGAATCACTGTCATGTATTTGCTTCACAGTAGATGCCAAAAAGCCAATGATAGTACATGTTGGTCAAAGCATACAGTAACACTTCAGTCATCTCTAAATGTTTAATATTGCTTGAGTTTCCTTCAGGTCTTTTTTGGGGCATGACATCATTAACTTTTTTTCATTTGTAGAATCTACATCTTCCTTTCCGTTCTTTTCCTGCACCTGACTAGAATTTAATGTATGCACTGTGCATTACGCAAGTCTCTGCTCAGCTTGGCTACGATGTAATATGACTCTGTGTGTGTGTCAGCGCGCGTGTGTCAGTGTGTGTGTATGCGGGGGCGCACACAGATGCCAAAGGTTCCTGAAAAAATATAAACAAAGGAGGTTTTCTTTTGTGGCAATTTGAATGATTACCCTCCACTTGATAAAGTCTGGCACATGCATCCGTGTTTCATACAAACTGTCACAATAACCTGACTATAATGCAGATCCCTGCCCCAGCTTCCCAAGGTTCGTGATATTATTCCTTATTCCATTAGCGCTTTTTCATCTGCTCCCCTGATGCCACTTGTATGCGGAGAAGGGATTTAGGGTAAGGTTCTTGATAGTGTTGGAAAGTCTCTTTGTATTGCGCTCACTCTGTCTCTCCCCACTCTCAGTTTGCACAATACCTGTTTATATGTTTCTGCTTATCTCATCTCACCAACCGATGTATCTCACACGCAACTTGTGCAGCCTTATTGTGGAGGCTTATGAATTTAAATATTTGGGGTTTATTTTGAACTTGATATGGTATGACAACAAGGCTGTTATCTGTTCACTTCCGTGTAGTTCCTTATCAGTGTTTCAGAGGAGGACACTTTTCCTCTGACATGACAGTAAGAATCAGCTGAACTAGTTTCTGGAATGTCTGTAAGGCAGGGATATTAGCCACAGATTTCCTTCTGGGCTGGTGAGGTCATTTCTATGGTTTTGTTTTGGTTTTTTTTTTTTGATTCCTAATAAATTCAATCTATTTCAGCCTGTCCCTAAAAGAAGGTAGTGGAATAGGAGTAACTGAAAAAATGAATGAAAAAAACAAAGCAGAAAGGAACTACACAGCATTTCCTTCTTTTGGTTCACATAATTTTAAAGATATTCGAAATGTTCCTGTAGTGAACTTACATACTTTTATTAAGCAGCCATATGTAATCGTAGTTTATGTTAATCTTTTATATTATTGATGACATCATATAAATATGTTATATTACTGATATAAAATAACCATAAGTATATAGTTTTTACTCTGCATGCCAGTAATAAGATACTGCATATAAGGATGATGTAATTTATAATGTAGATGAAGTAGATTAGAAAGATTTTGCCAGAGCACAGGAATAGGAGCCAGAAAAACATTGCTTGAAATTTCTTTTCTCTACAGCTTAGTGCAAATAACTTAACTGCTCTGCAGCAATTTTCTGATGTCTGAAATGGGGACAGTAGCTGAGCATTAGTCCTTGATAAATGACTTAAACAAGACGACATTTCAGTGACTCAAATATAGGCTATCTTTAGAGGTTTTTTCTGTTGAATTTCTTCTTTCATTTTTCGCATAATTTATTTCAATTTGCTAACTAACTACTTGGTGTCAGTTTACAAGATTATACTGAATTATGTTTATTTTTCTGATTGTATTTGAACTGGCATCCTTATCAACACAGGAAAAAAGTTCCTCCTTCAAATTGTAATTTGACATAGTTGTGAATTTGCGTATGCCATTATGTTAGTGCAGTGTGTCCAATATCTTTATCTTTGAAGAGCAAGTTGGAAGAAGCACCTTGTAGGACAGATTTAAGTTTAGTTTTGTTGCAACTGTGGGGACATAGCTAAAAAATTTAATACTGTGCTTTCTAACCCATGTTCCACTACTACAAGGCCTTTTTGAAGCACGGTGATGGGTGGTTGCCTATGTGGTCTGAATAAGATGAGTCCATTAACAAAACTGGAATAAATTCACCGGTCCCTCTCACAGCAGTCGAGGCTGCCTTTAAACATAAACTGCTTTTTGCTCAGCTCTATGGGGCCAGAGGGTTTCCTTGCAGAATAGCTCACAATTTTGCTATATTTATTAGGCAAAGCATAGATACACAACAGAGGAACATGCTGCATGTTTTATACCAGCGTGTACCTGCCTTAATTCATTAGTTCTCAGATACAATCCACCTTTGTCTAGATATATTCTGTACAATAGAATGTTTAAAACTGATCCACTTCTCCAGCGTAGAAATTATCCCTTGTTGGAAGAGGTGATGGGCAATGTCCATGCATGGAGACAGAGGCAATGGCACACACCTGTGGTCCATACTTCTACTAAGGTGGTCTTAGTGTCAGCGGAAGCTCAGCATAGCTTAATCGTGTTGTGCCCTCCCATCGTTAGTGTGAGACTCACTGCCTCAGACTCTGCTGGCATGGTAACAGGGCGACAGCTGCCGGTTTAGTTGTCATTTGAGATTTAGCCCAGGAACGTTTTGAACTTAAAACCAGAAGTCTTTGCCGCTTGAGCTGAAAAGAAAGTGTCTGCAGCCAAAAGAGAAATAATTTTATATCCCTTCTGTAGACTGGGCAGCTGAGACAGGCTCATGGTATTGCCAAGAATAGTTGTAGCCCCAGCCTAAGTGAAACAGATATATGGTGGCATCAGGCAATCTGGCAGTGCTTATCCCCATGCTTGTCAGCATGGTATTGTGGGAATCAGGAAGGTAAATGCACATTTGGTGTATTACACCCTGCTGGTAAACCTAGAGTGAACATATATTAGGAGTAGATTGCAGAACATATAGCTGCCAATTCAGTTCCGTTAATTAACATACAAACACCCAAACCTTTCAGCAATTAGAAAACTTGCAGAAAGTAATGCTACAAGTGGTGTTTATAACTTAAGAGCAAATAAGCAATCATTAAAATTCTTCCACAGTAACAGAGTCTGATAGTGACTCCAAAGCAGCAAGTGAGAATAGATAGTCTAGCTCTAGCCCTAATGGAGAAAGATTTATGCCAGCTAATAATTTTATGTTTCTTTCAGAAAATAAGTGCAAGTATCTTGGGTAGCAAGCTGTATAACTAATGCAAGCTGAATCACCTATGTTCTGAAGTTTATGAACAGTCAAATGACAATTTCTTTACTTACTGAGATAATTACAACTACATATGTTTTTGTAATCCTCATTGACATTAATGGAAAATATGCTACTATGTGGAAATGGAGTCAAAAATTTTGTCATCTTTCCATACTTGTTAGGCAAAGGTGGAAAACTGTTCCTACTGCTAGATCCTCACAAAAATTAAGACAACAATGTGCTGCTTTTCATCCCTTCACATATAATCCTGGTTGAGTGCAGGACATTGGTTCTGATGAGTTATAAAAATATTTCTTCTCTTTCTGGGAAAAACTGGAATGGCTCATTTGTATCACACCATATTAATATATTATTCTGTACCAGCATATTTTGTTTTTCAACAGGAAACCTGATGTATACAAGACATAAGTTAGTTACATACTTTTTATTCAGCTAGATTTAACTGTTCCCACTGAAGAGTTTTGAAAGAGCTGGCTGGATGTCTCTCTGGAGTACTTTTGCATGTTTTCCACTCACCTTGGAAACCTTAGCCTGAAAAAAACCCAAAAGACATTTGGAAGAAAATAAATGTACCAATATTTGGGAAAGTTACAGAGGACGACAGTGGTAATCATAAGCCTGTTTGCCTGACATTGATCTCAGGAACAGTAGTGAAATGGTTGATGCAGTTCAAATTAATAAAGAGTTAAAAGACATTACTTTAATTATTGCCAGTCAACATCACTGTATGCTAATAGGATTTGTTAATCTAGCTTTCTACATTTTTATGAGATTAAAAGTTTGATTGAGAAATCTATCTAATATAGTTAGAAGTCTCCAAAGCATTTGATTTGATACAGAACAATATTTCATTAAATAGGAAGAATGGTGCAAAATCATTGAATGGATTAATAAGTATGGGAAAAAAATAACTAATGAGCTTCAAAATAGAGTTGTATATTGAGTCTGGCTGGGATGGAGTGAATTTCCCCACAGCAGCCCTCATAGTGCTGTGCTTTGTATTTGTAGCTAGAAGGGTGTTGGTAACACACCAGTGTTTTAGCTGGTGTTGAGCAGTGCTGGCAGAGCATCGAGGCTGTCTTTCCACCCTCCCTCACCAAAGGCCAGTAGGCTGCGGGTGGGCAAGAGGTTGGTGGGGATACAGCTGGGAGAAGCTGACCCAAACTGAACAAAGGGATATTCCATATCATATGACATCATGCTCAGCAATGGTAGGGGGCATTCATTATTAAGGCTTTTGTCTTCTGAAGCAACCACCATGCGTATTGAGGCCCTGCCTCCCAGGAAGTGGCTCAACATTGCCTGCTGATGGAAAGTAGAAAATAATTTTTTTTCGCTTTGCTTCCACACACAGCCTTTGCTTTCTTTCATTAAACTTCCTTTATCTCAACCCACAAGTTTTTAATCTTATTTTTTCCCTCTGTCCTGCTGAGGAGGGGGAGTGAGAGAGTAGCTTGGTGGGCACCTGTCACTAGCCAAGGTCAATCCACCACAAGTTATAATTGGGAATTATTAGGAAGCCACCATCCTCTCAGGGAAGCCCCAGTAATATCCATTGTTCACTACACATGCATTATCACAGTTTGGAAAATACAGAATTATACTGTAAAGCTTGTGATTGAGAAAAATATAGGGGAAGAGGTAAATAATGAAGAAAATAGGATACTAAAATGTAGGCATCTTGATTGCTTGGAACTGTGTCACAGGCAAATTCTTTCCCAGTATTGTCCAATACATAGTCACAAGGGCAGAAAAAAATGTCAGTTATACATACAGGATTGGAAATATATTCTTGGGAGCAGGGAGTGTGAAAAGGACTTATAGGTTATGGGAGTTAATCTGATGAAAATGAGCTGCTAAAGATAACACTGTGGCAAAAAAGGTTAATGAGACCACTACATGAATTCACAAGAGGATGTGAGAAGTTGTAGAGAGATTAAATTACTGTATTATTGGGTTCTGCACTGACCCCTCTGTATTAGGATCATTTCTGATATCCAGTGAAGAGTGTTATAAAATGGGAGAAGATTTAGAGAAGAGCTATGAGAATGATTAATGAACTGGAAAACATGTTATACTGAAGGACTAAATTAGTTCCGTGTATTTAGTTTATCAAAGAGAAGATTAGGGAGTCAATGTCTGTTTGGTGAGCAAGCTGTAATAATGCATTCTTCAATCTAACCAGGCAAATATAACTTGAACCTTTATGTAGGACTTGAAGTTAGACAAACTAAGACTTGAAACATGTACATGTATTTGAAAGAAGAATTGTTTGTTTTATAATGCAGTTTACTAAAGGATTCTTTATCGGTGGTAAATTTAAAGTGAGATTTTTTTTTTTCCTAAAAGCTACCTTCCTGTTGAGATACAGCTTTTGATCTGAAACAAGAATTCACATAGGAATAAAGCCTGATTTCTGTGAGAAACTGTTCTAGATGACAACAAAAGTATCTTTTGGCCTCATCATCTGCACATCTGACTCTGAAATGAGTGATTCCTTTAAAAGACACTACAATTAATTAGTGCCTGTTGATAGAATACTGTAACCAGAATTGTCAGGACAAAAGATTTTGATCTTTTTAATCCAAAAAAGAACAATTTAGTTCCTTACTTGATGTTCTAGACACTGTTTTGTTTTTCTATATTTTCATGATCTCCGTTTGTAATTCCATAGCATCACTGTTGAATGCTAATGAATCAGCACCCTTGAAAACAGTATTCATTGAGATAAAGTACACGTGTTTCACAGTATCCAGAAAAACAAACAAACAGGATTGGAATCTTTGCTTGTTAATAATTACAAACCTTATATACCCTAAGTTACAAACCTTATATACCCTAAGCTTATCAAAATGGAATTGAATTTTTAACTCATACCAAAATGTGGTAGATATACCGACAACAAGAATGCTGCATTGGTGAGGTGTTTGCACAAGCTACAATTCAATTTTTCTGGTTTCAGTTGTCTACTAGTTAGGCATCTATATAGCCTACTCATTTGAGCTGTTGCTGCAGTCAGGGATGAGAAATAATCAGGTCTAGAAGGTGATTCAGCCCAGTGTCAGTAACGGTGGCTTGTACATCCAGGCAGACCTATCTGGGTAGCTTTTCCCTGGCAATGCAAAGAGCATAGAATCATAGAATCATAGAATATAATCATAGATAATACAATCATAGATATAATCATATCCACTTGTGCTTCATTTCATTATGTTGTTAAAGAACCTACTTGTTTGAAAGGGTACTTGGCAAGATGCAGAAGAATTACTACTGGCTTCCTTCTGTTTTCTCTCTAAATGGAATGGTGCTGAAAAAAAAAATATTCCAACAGCCGGCACATGTGTCTTCCACAGCAGATAAAAGCAACCTTCACAAAGGTGCAGGCATGTGAATGAATATCTCTGCTTCTCGGTTCTTCTGCTTAACCAATACTCCTCTTACCTGATCAGATTTTCATGATTTAATTTTAAAAGAATATGAGAGCGCTGTCTACATCACAGAGACCATTATTCTAGTTTTCACAAATGATGTAAGGAATTTCCTTGCGGATAATCTGTAAAACAAAATTAGCCTTGTTATTTTTTATATAACTATGTTCTTAATTAGAAAATGTACTGATTATTTCCAGTAAGCAATATGCTTTCTTCCTTAATTTTCAAGATTGTACGCACACCACTATAAAAAAAGTTTTTAAAGAAAATTATTAATTTTCAACTAATTTGGCAGCAGGGTTTTTGAGGGATTCTCATGTTTTCATGTTTGTTCTGAAATGTCTTTGAACCTCACCTCTTGCTTTTGAAAGCTTTTATATACTAACTGAATGCACAATTTCTTTTTCTTGATGATGACTCCCTCGTCTAATAAGTTGGGGTACAAGTTTACTAAGAAAGTTGACCCTTTTACTGAAGCCTTTTTTCAGTCAGAAGCTGTCTGCTCTGTAAAGCATGAAATGATTTTTTGTCTCTCGAAGTGGTGTAAATAGTAGACGAAAGCTTTAGTCTGTACTAGAACTGGAAACGTTATATGCAAACATTGTCCTGAATTCGTTTGTTTGTAAGTTCAGCTGTATTGACATCTCCTTTGTTTGCTTATCTATAGGTGTTCATTTCAATTTTTGTTGGTATGAATGCTTGTTAAAAAAGGTACCTCATACAGAGATTTATATGAGGAAATTTATTTGCAGAAATATCTCTGTTTACTAATTGCAGTTTTTCTGGTAATCCTTACCATTTTCCACCATTTCTTAAGTTGAAGAAGTCAAGGAGAAATAGAAGGAGGAAGATAATTTGGAGAAGGACATTATGAACAGCAAAATAAATAATTGTAACAGACTAAAACGAACAGTGTAGAGACTTAAGTATGCCTCATATAGTGTTTGTCTAGTGATAATGAATACATTTACAGACGGGCACTTTCACTTTGAAAAATCCTGGACTGCTTATTTTAATTATCTGGTCTTTGTTTATTACTTATTATTTTTCCTCTTATAACTGTTTTTGACTTCATTCTTCTTTTCCAGCTCCTCTCAATAATCAGAGTCTGGATCAACCTTAAAAAAAGACATTCAGTTCAGTGGAAAACATTCATTTACATAGAACTTGGTTGATTGCCAGTAGAATTGGGGCAAAGAAACTTTTTATTTTATGATATTGCTGAATCTATGGAAAAAATGAAAAGAGTCCCAATTCTGAAATCATCAGAAACAGTTGATTAATTTCATTTTGAAGCAATAACTACTAGAATTTATTTTGGTAATTGCTCAGGATAATAATTGCCTGGACTACAGGGTTAACCTTTTCCTCTTTCAGGTCAATAGAAAGATTCCTAATAATTTAAGTAGGAAGTGACTATGACGATGTATGAGTAACATGATCTGCATTAATTTTATCTTAATGCCTTTATGGGGGTCAAAAAAATGGTCAATGTATTTTGAAATGAAAGCATTGAAGTACTCAGTAGCTTCTAAGTAAGTTATCATCTTCCAAAGTTAGTAATTGTCTATTTCATAGTAATGCTTCAAATTACATCACTATAGAAACTCAAAGTGAACTTCATGCCTTGATTGGTGTGTGATTTTGGCTGGGATAGAGTTGATTTTCTTCATAGTAGCTGGTATGGGGCTATGTTCTAGATTTGTGCTGAAAACAGTGTTGATAATACAGGGATGTTTTTGTTATCACCAAGCAGCGCTCACACTGAGCCAAGGCCTTTTCTGCTCCTCACACCGCCCCACCAGCAAGGGGGCTGGGGGTGCACAAGGAGTTGGGAGGGGACACAG
>VZSC01008258.1:57826-78592 GCA_013398225.1 Steatornis caripensis
GTTGTGGAGTCTCCTTCTCTGGAGATATTCAAAACCCACCTGGATGAGTTCCTGTGCACCCTGCTGTGGGGGCACCTGCTTTAGCAGGGAGTTTGGACTAGATGATCTCCAGAGGTCCCTTCCACCCCCTACTATTCTGTGATTCTTTGATCAGTTCATAGTGTCAGTCTTTTGAGTGCACTGTTGATCACAAATCCATTCCACATGACTCTGTTCCCATATCTAGTAAAGAACTGGATGAGGAAGTACTTCGAGATCTTTGAAAATGAGATAATTTAAGAGACATCTCAACACAAGATGGACCCTTCTTATGTAAATTTAGTAATCTGCAAGTTTGGCACCCAGTATAAGTCATTTGGCTAGACTGCTGGAATTGACAGGGAATGATAAATAGATCTAGGTGCCCACAAACATAGGTGTCTAAGAAAGCTGGGACAAGTAAGATGAATCCCATGCATGATTGCAGACTCTTAGAGCATCCTGACTTTATCTAATTTGTTACAGTAGCCCTAAAAAGCCCTCAAGAGCCAAAAGGTTTTCATGTTAATTTAGAATTAAAATCCCAATGAGAAAAATTAGAATTAAAAAAGATCCTTTTTTAATTCTCTGAAAGTTGACAGTTTGTGGTTTATTACAAGATTCAGGGGCTGTTTAGAGCAAAGCAAGTTAGTTCACTTCATACACACACCCCCTTACTACCAGATTCCTCATTCTTTAATTATAAAATGGACACTTCAAAAGAAACCTACTAGCACCAAAACTGAGTGGAAAGTTACTTAAGAGAAAAGGATGACTGATAGGTGTTTTTAAAAGTTGTGTTGGATACCTGAAGAAACGGAGGTTTGCACTGGCAAAAGGTACTTTCTTCATTTAAAAAGCAATCCTGGCTAAGAGGGACATGAAGTCTGTGATAAAAAATAATGGAAAAAATATGAAGCCTAGTAGTAATGAAGAAAGTCAGTATTAGATAATGGAGAGAACTACTACATAATGGAGTTAAAGAAAACTAAATGGATCAGTTGAAAATCTATGGGCAATAGGGCAAAGTTAACAAGATGTTCTCTAAGCAGGAACAAAATGCTTACAGTATTATAGAACTGTGGATGGTGAAATTGTTAATCCTTGTAGAAATAAATGCAGAATTTAGTAAATACATCTATTTTCTAAAAGAAGAATGATATATTTTATTTTCTCTCACTTCTGAGGAACAGTGACAAACAACATCACTAAATATTCTTAAATCTACAGAAATAGATAAGTCACAGTCAAGATTACTGTCTGTGGAGCTGCCTGAATTAATCCAATTTTTTAGCAAATCTAATTATTCTGAGGAAATTCTAGAAGCCTGAAAAAAATAGTCATGGCCAACATTAACAAGTAGTAAGTTCATTGACCTTGAAAACAATTTACTGATTAGCCCAAAACTTATTTAGGAAAAATTTCTTGAGTGAATTGAACTAAGATTAAAATTTTGATTGATGCCAGTCAATACATTATAGAAATTTTTTTTCCAAATGATACTGTATCTTGATGACATTGTAAAACATTTTCATAAAGTAATTGTCCTGATGGAACATACCTAGATGTTTTGTAGTTTCAGAGACATCACGTGCAGCTGGCAGATGTGACATGTCATCCATCGGCACGGGATCAGTTAGTAGCCAGGTGTGATGCCTGAGGTGTCTGAAATCACGTAGAACCTCTACGTCTAGACAGCTGGATTGGCCCTTGGTGCCCACGCTGAGTGGGATTCATCTGCCTCACTAAAGACATTAAAAAATTAAGATGCCTGAGTTGGAACTAGGTTCCTTTTAAAGTCAACAGAGAAAATAGACACCTTCCCGTGTGTTTCAGTTGACCTAGCTGAAATGCCTTTCCTAGGATGAGGTGAAACATCACTGTAAGGTGCTGAATTTCTCTCCATCAATTATGGGCAAAGATAGTGAAACTGAAATTAGATGGTATCAACCCAATGCAGTACAAAAAAAAATTACTGATAATCTGTAGAGAGTTTGGAAAAGATCTGTTGAAGAATTTCAGGGTTTGGAAAAGGTGCTTTGTAGTGTAGAACTAAAGAAGTACAGTCAGTTTTGTTTGTCCAGAAAGTTTACATCTGAAGGAAGTATTTGATAGTAGGACTCTCTTTAATCTTCTAGGAAAAAAAAAAGGGGGGAAAAAACCCCCAGAACATAACATGCAACAGCTGAAAGCTTAAACTAGCACAAAGTAAGTGCAGAAATTAAAGTCCACATTATTTACAGTGGATGTAGCTCTATGGAGGAAGCTGTGTGACTGTCACAGCTGGTGACTGTAAAAGCTTATCTCAGGATATAGAGGCTTCTCATTGCCTTGAGTGCATATCTAAATGATGTGCTACCATGCAAAGCGAAGAGATGAGCTTGGTTAAATTCCTGGTGAGATTTTGTGGCCTGGGATGCACCGAGTTACAGACTGAATACTCACGATTACTCATTCTGGTTTTGAAACCTATGAATTTCAGAACTTGTTTTCATAGGGCAGAAAGGAAGCATGGTACATTTATCAGTGTCATTTCAAGTTCTGAAGAGGCCTGGGAGAAATATTAACTAAGGCAAACAGGAAGCTGAAAAATGGATGAGAAAGTAAAGAAGGAAAATGAAAGATAATTACAAAGAATTTTCACTCCTGCTGCCATCCATTTGGTTAAAATAAAGTTAATTTGGTTAAAATAATTTTAATTTGATTTTGAATCTAGAATTTATATTTTGCTTTATTTCCAATTTAATTTCTTTAAGTTTTTTTTTGAAAAATAATTTTTATATATTTTTATTTAGCTGCCACTTTCTCTTTTTATTTCCTTTCTCTTTTTATCCTTCCCTCTTTCACAAAAAAAAAAAAAAAGCTTTGTAAATGCAATACCTGAAAGGGAAGGATATTTTAAGTTTTTAACAAAAAAAAGTTAGTTAGCTGGAAATTAAGTGAAAAGCACATTTTCATTTCCCTTTATGACATTACACATAGAAAAGAAATTAAATGATACAATGATGTTTTTTCAAAACTTAATGAACTTTGAAAATTTTATAAACAGTCCTAAGTAAATAGCAATTCCTGTCCTAGTATTTGAAGATGAAATATTTTTCATGATACCTATGTACTTTTACCTTTTCTCCGGTACTTAGAAAAAAAATTAACCATAGGCTTATATCTACAAAGAAAACATGTAATGTTGTTCCTTTACATCTTTAGACAGCAGCTGCTGCCAAAATGCTTTTATAAATGAGACCATTTTATAAAATAGCATCTTACAGGAGTCTCTTCTGTTTAGGTAGCCAGGAATGCAAGCAGCCTTAACCCACTTGATGTTATGTCTAGAAGTTTTATATATATATTTCGCTTACTGTTTACAGCCTATTTTATTAGCATACCTTTTTTTCAGTGCACAGGTTTGTGGAGCAAGCAGCTGTTCATTTGTTTTGTCAGTAATGGAAAGAAGACTTGAACAGCTGATGACAGGTAATTTGGGCTGATGTTCAAGTTCTTATAATAGAACTGTGTAGAAAGCTATCACTTTATCTTACAGTGTCTGTATATGTGTGACAAGACTTTCAGAACAGAAGAAGAAATTTGCACTTCACAGGGTAAATAATAAAACATGAGAAAATAGACAGTGGTGTTAAGAATGACGTCTAGAAAAACTACACGCAGGAAGCCATTTCTGGTGCACAACAAGGCATTTCGCTGGTTGCATGCTGCTGGAATTTTGATAAGGGTTTGTGACTGTCATGCGTTGGCACCTCTTCTATCAGTTTCTAATACAAAACTGGAGCATGCTCAGAACATTTGTATTCCTTTATTGGAAAAAGTGTAATGTTACCTAACTATAGGATTCCAGGAATTTCTAGGTAAATTTAGCACACTTGCATTTTGTTCCCTTGGAGCCTTGTTTCCACTTGTCATTCACTCTCTGGAGATTTCTCTTCTGATGTTATTTCTGCAGTTCTTTGACAGCTCCTGAACTTTTCCAGTAAATCGTCTCCATATGTTTATGGCTGTCCTCTTCCAGATCTACTTCCATGCAGGAATTTGTATTTCCATCATCCCTTAAGAGAAGCTGTTCCTTCATGGCTTCCTGGAAATGACAGTTGCAGTAATTACAGTTGTCCCCTGCTTCTGCGTTGTCTGACCTTGAAAGGATCTTTTGTATACCCACCCCTGTCCTCCGCTGCTTTTCTCTGTCACTGGCAACCCTCTTACTGCCTGTCCTGCCCAGAGTTCAGGGAGTTCTCTGTTGCCTCTGTTACAGCAGTATTTGGCTCCTCACTGCCACTTTTTAATTCGTTCTGTCAGCTTTCCTGCCACTGCTGGCTTCAAAAGTTTATTTGCTGTAGGCAACAGAGAGTCCACATATGGAGTGCCTGGAGATGCTGTCGTGGCTGCTGCCCATGCCTTCTGTTAGTGTTCAGTTGCTTCTTAGCTTTCTCATGAAGCTGTGAAAAAGCTCTTTTTCAGAGATATCCCCATACGTTTGCTTTGCAGATGGAGTGTCGGTCATCAGTTGTGGTAACTCAGTGATTTTTCTTAGCATCACAAAAAATTAAAATAGAAAATATGTTATGAAAAGTTCAGGTGATAGTACAATCATCAGAAGGCGTAGGCCACATGAGAATGACAACAGCTATTTGTTTCAGCCAAACACAGAGACCATGTAGGATATTCCTTATCATTATTTAATAGGAGGTAATTATTAAATATTTGGACACACAGAAATGTATTCTGTAGCCAGTCACAGGACTTGAAAGCTTGCCACTTGCATAGTGCAACAAACTCTGGATATGTATTTGTACTCATGAATTACTTACTCGTTCTGCTCTTCTCTGTGGCTTCTTCTTTCCAATTTAAGTGGTTTTGGCCTCATTGTACTACATGGTGGTGACATTTTACAACCTGTTGCATCCCCTGGTTGTCACTAGTCTCCGTCTGGTACTGCGTCTCCATGTGGCAACTGGATTAAGAAAGCATCATACAGTTTGATAATCTGGAATAGGGATGTGATTCTTGCAATGCAAAACAGAGCAGAAAAACTTGACATAAATTGGTGAAAAATTGAGGAGGTGAAACAGAGGTACAAATAAAGGCAATAATAAAAGATAGGGCAATGCATAAATGGCAAACAGACAAGTCAATAAGTAATGACAATAAAACCCAACCAGCTCAGAAGTGCAAGACCTGGTTTTTGTTGTTTGAAGCTTTCCTCATTGGCCATTGTAAATAAAAAAGTTCTTAGACGTTTCTGTCCTTCGTAATCTTCAGCATATTAACTCCTACCATAGCAAAAAGAATTTGTCAATATTCAGACAAATAACATGAACAGTACAAATATTGAAGTTCTTACTTCTAAGTATAAAGGAACATTAAAGCTCTCTATGTACATTTATTTTTTGATGTATTGCTCTTGATTTGATGCTGTGTTTTTATTTAATCTTCAGAAAATTGCCCTTTTAATTTTAAACTCACACAAAGCAACCTTCAAAATTAAACAACTCTGTATTTCAGTCCCTGTAAATTGGACGATATAATTAATAATACATCCAGTGTACTATTTGTGAAGAATGGAGAGTCAGTTACATATTTTTTGTGAGCTGTACTGGGATTTAGCCACCTACCTTCAATTCACCTTAATGGGACTCACGCAGATAAATTTCCCTGAACAACATGAGTTTTCACCCTTCGATCTCAAGCCAGGCCTTCAATTACAACCTAAAGAACCAAACAAACCCTGCAGTTACGAAAGATGTATGCCTGGGCATTCAGCATAAAGAGGGAAATATCAAAATAAGGTTATTTGGCAGAAACTGGGAAATAAATGTTATTTTATAAATGGCAGACAGGACAGATGGAACTAGAAGTCATGCAGCTGAGAGAAGGATCAAAGAAGAACAACTATTTCCTTGATGCAGGGAAAAGAAAGCAACAACAAAGTGTGCAGTACAGCGTGTGCTCCTGACATGGCCGGGTCAGCCAGCAGCTTAGAGAAACTTCTGAGCAGGTGAAAGGGACTAGAGTCAGGAAGAGGGAAAGGCATGAATATCTTGAAAAGACAGAAAGACAAAATGTGATTTTAAAGTTCCTTCCCTGTGAAGGTGCCAATTCTTAGGCTTTCTTTACTATTATGAAGTATATTAAATTATTTTAGTATTAAGGTGCTAGTACCAGTGAGTCTGATGATGTTTATTTTCTGAAGGAAAAAATAGGAAATAAATGTAGTGACAAAACTGTGAGAAAAATGAACTTCAGTCTAAAGAAACAACTAGAGTGTTGGTATGTATTTGGGAGGGTGGCATGGAAGGAAAGAGAGAGAGACGGAGAGGCCAAGGAAGAGAGATAAATATATTTTGATCTACATTTAAATTATTTTAAACTCAATCCTATGATTTTTATAACCTGACTTTTTCAGTGCTGGAGTTGTATTTTGGTGTTCAATCTTTTGCTTTCATTTTTAAAAAAAACACTTAAATGATACTAGAAATGTTAGTAGAGAACTGAGCCAGCTAGCAAACCCCCAGGTGTTCCAGGTGCTTAGTTCCTGTCCAGCAGGCATAGCCCAGCACTCAGGTTCGGACGCCCAGATGTCACAATGCACTTGTGGACGTGCCCCACTTGGAGTGAGTCAGTGCTCTCCAAAGCCCTGTGCTGAAATCCACTACATCTTCCCCCACTGCCCACCTGGCGATCGTTTTACATGAGAACGGCTGTGAAGCTGGGATCTCCTAGGTTCTTAAGTGTATATTGCCAGGAAACAGTGAGATGGTGGCTTTAGCCTCCAAGATTAAATGTGTTTAGAAATGGTCCCTAGAGAACTGTTTCCTCAAGATATATGTTTTAGCCAGGGCTTCACAGCTGTATGTTTTTGGAGGGAAGGAGGACTTTTAAAATAGATTTTTTACATTTTTTATCTCAACCCAAATGCTATTCAAAAGATAAATTAAAGCTTGAGTGCAGTTACTTCATCCTGTCCCAGAATATAATTTTATTTTATTTTTATTTAATGTGTTTGTGTTGGTGGATAGGTAAATGACTGTAACATGAACCTGTTTCTCAATGATGAATGTGTCTGGAAGAATAAAGGAAGAAGAAAGGGCAAGAGGAATGGATATTAAAGTGAGCAATATATTTCAGTGTTCCTCTTGCTGTTCCGTTAATGGTACCCACGAGAAGACCCATCTTACATTTCACAGCAGTTCTTTTTTTCTCCCATTTCCTCTTCCCTCTTGAGCATCATTTATAGAAAAAGTATATCCCTAATATTTTCTATAGTCTTTGACTTGGCAATTCGTTATTTGCCACAAACTAATTTTTTTGTGTGTTCTACTTGTATTTTTACATGAGTTTTACTTGTATTTTTTCTGTATGTGGGCTTGAAGAACAAATTATATATTCATTGATAGCAATGCATTTTACAGTGTAAAGCTTGCTTCCTTCTGCCAGTGCTCCTTTCAAATTATTCAGGTAAAATAATAATTACCTCCCCAGAATTAAAATAAAAGTAATCTCTACTGACTGTCACTGCTTTATTGTAATGTTGGATAACAGGATAAGTTCAAATGAACATTTTTCGATTCTTTCTGTCTTGCTAATTTGCAGCTAAGATTACACTTCTGTGATTTTCATCTCCTATGGCTCAAGAATTCTAACATTTGTGCCTGCTTCCTGTATTTCCCCCCTGACTCATCCGTGTTCTTACGCTGAAGTGAATATAATAAGAATACAAATTGATCAACAACAAAACTGTTCAAGAACATTTGGTCTTTGGAGGAAAAGCACTTTTCACATAATCCCATTGTTGCTGAAAGAACAGGAAGGATTTCCACTGACAGCAATAGCAGTCGGAGCAGATTCAAGTGTGGATTTAGCAGAACGGTAAAAGTGCTCTAGCGATTCATCGTCTCAGTTCGGATTATCCAGGAGCCCCCTCTTCCAAAGAGTGGTGCAGTATTATGGCTATGCAACCTTCCTCTCTTGGAGGGAATATTTCACAACAGGGCTGTTTCCAAGGATCTGTATACGTATCTGCATCATTACCTGTGGGTGAGCTTGGAAAATCCAAAACCCACAAATTTCTACCCAGTCTGTTTCAGATATGTCGCAGTTTTGTGAGTGTTTGTACCAAAGTGGTGTGCCGCCTTGTTAGCAGTGATGTAGCTTCATGCTAAGATTTATAATCAGACTGGAATCCAAATTTCAAACTGATGTTTTGTAATTCAGCTCTAGTACTGTGGCCTAGTCTGGTATCATATGGCAGTTTGCTGTTATGGAAATTACCTCAGACTGGTGATAATGTTAAGTGTCTGCTCATATGTTCAACTTATGTGGGAATTTCTTTGTTCCCAAAACCAAGAATATGCAGAGGAAGAAGAGCAAACCAAGTCTGCTTAACACCTCTTGCTAACACTGAACATGGTGCTGTGTGGGTGACAGTCGGTGTAAGTCGTTTGAAAAGAGGAGCTTGAAAGCAGGTTTTAATAAATCCGGTTAACATTTTTCTAACTTTATTTTATGACTTCTTGCCCAGCTGAAATAGGTAGAACATCATCTGGAAATGCTGCAATATATAATTTTTCACTGATGCCTTAGCAGTGGAAGATGGACCTTACCCAAAGTTGTGCTTAGAGAACTGTGAAATGTGGCACTCGAAGCACTCAGAGAAACAGTTTCCTTCACTGAATGTGGATGCTGAAAATCAATTATATGTAGATTGGTTATGAGAGAGACAAGCTGTTCTGTTGATTTAGGCATGACCTGTGTGGTGATGCTTCATCTCCCACTGAACTAAATATTCTTTCAAATGACACATTAATGGGAGGGCATCCAAAATACTTGCTAGGCAAATGAATGTGTAATAGCCAGATGGTTTATTTGGATTTTCAGTAATCCTCAGAGGATCAGAAAGGGGATTTGTTTAGGATTCAGTAAGTTGTGGCACGCAGTTACCTGTCTTAAAGTGTCTTGAAATACAGTAGGTTGTAATTGCAGATCTGTTCTGTTCTCTTCTTATTCTGCCACATTTGTAAAGCACTGCAGAAAAAGCCAGCCAACTTTTCATGGTGTGGTAGGAGCACAGGTGGGGGATGTTTAAGAAATAGGATTGTAAAAGAGATGGTGAAGCAAATTACCAGATAATCTCTTCTGCTATTCTTACGACTATTCAAATCTTTTGTCCCACATCAAATTCCTTCTTTTCAAAATTTAGCATAAAGACCATAACACCTGTCTCAGAAGGTGGGATAAAACTTACCTTGTGAGTCTACGTACGTAACTCTTTTTAATACATGAAATCTATTTTAGGATGTCTTCTCTTTACTTAAACGTATTGTGCTGAGACAGAAACTTCTAGCACAGTACTATACAGGCTTGCTGTTCATACTTTTAGCTCTGTATGTGTCTGGTCAAATGTCCTCAGCATATGCACACTCTCTACAGCTGGGAGAGTGAGCCACAGATGCTACATTTATATAAAGGCTAACTTTTCTCCACCTGGTTCCCTAGTATACAGATATATTTTTTTTCTCGATAAGCACAAGCGGGTTCCCTTCGTGCTACTGTATATTCTGCGTGGAGGGGAAAAGGAAATAGAGTTTCACTGAATGCTGTGCTTTGTCTGGAACACATTCCTGCTGGGGAAAACTGAACTGCTTCTGAAGCATTTCAGAAATTCACGTCTTCTGTAGACCAATAGTGCTGCCACTGTGTATTCCACTGGCAGCAACAGTGGACCAAAATGGTTTCTGTTTATGGTGCAGTTAGGAAATCAGCAGAACACTTAAAACCCAAATGTATTACTTGAGAAAAATGATGAAGCCTAAATTCAATAGAATTCAGGAAAACATCTCCAAGGCTGCTTGTCATCAGTTTTGTCACAGCTCTTACAAGTGTTTGGGGAAAACCTTGCCTCACACACCCAAAGTTCTGCCACTGGGAATGCACAGCAGGATCACATATTTACTATGCTTGATGCATAGGAAATCTCTCTTCTGAGTAATTCAGAAAATGACCATTCAAACACTTAGAGTCTCTCTAGAGCCCACTTTGTTGAGGGAATTTACCTGATTGAATTGAGTTTTACTAAAACTTGTGCAGTAATGTAAGGGCATGGCAGTTAAAAGTACACTGAATTCATTCGTTTTTCACAATGATGGACAAATGGATAGTCTATGGAGAAGACAAATCACAGGATTTTCCTCCTACTGACTTGTAAGTCCTAGACACTGCAGTGTAAGTCTTAGCTTCTTTCTTTTTGTTTTCATGCACGTGACCTAGCTCTTACAGGCAGACTCCTTGCCAGCTATCTGGACATTATTGGAACACAGGATCTGTCTCCTTGCTCTCCCACAGGCTGGGGATAGCTTAATCCCTAGCTTTTGTAATTGAAAGCCAAATCCTTTAATGACTGACCAGGCAGAGGAGGACCTATAGGTCTGTGCATGGAAATGCGCTCAGGTTCTGCATCTGAGTCTCACAGAAATGCCAAGTGGCAGCTCTGAGATACCTTCCTTGCTGGGAGACCCTGTGGGTTGGCTCTGACATCCCCATGCTTGATAACTCTCCCAGTTGTGAACAACATTGAGGAGGGGGCTGACTCTCCTCCTTGGTGTCCATAGAGATATCTGGAGGTTTCAGCTAACACCAGCACTTCCTTACCTGTCTCTGGGCACCTGACTTTAAGCTGGGACTGTGTGGGACTGTTTAGACCCTCTGTTGCATGCCTGCCACGTGTCAGGAAGCTATCTGTCATTAGTTATGTCTTATGACATACTACCCTCATTTTCTATGCAGTCACCTCTAGTGCTCCAGTCTGTAATCAATGTTGTCCAGAATACCAGTGGCATGTGTAGTCATCTCCGTGAACCAGGCCATAAAAATGTCTACCAATCGTTGAATGTAGAAGGTAGACATTCCACCATTTGTCACTTACCACTCACTCAGTTTCACTGTGAGCAATGTCTCTGCATGAAATGTGAGCCATAGCTATAAGCCAGATGTCAGTAAAAAAAGTGGATTATCCCCGCTTCAGCGTTTGTTATTGTGATTCAATTTTCGTACGTGATAGGCATTACTGTTCAACAAGCGGCACTTTCACCGGTCAGCATTTGATTTAAACAAACATTTTGAGACCATAAACTGAAGAGGTGCTTGGTCAAATAACTGATCAGTGGGTAGATGAAACTAGTAATACAAACATGCTGTAAGCTAGGAGTAACACCAGGAAAGCAAATGTATCTTTGAAGCCAATTATTTCGATTTGCATGAGTACATAAAGAAGGATATTTCTTAAAGTAATAAAGATTAAAGTAGCTGAGAGAAAATAAAAGCATTTTTTAAACAAAAGGAACTGTTTAGGGAGGGGGACTTATAATTTTTAATACTTTAATCTGGCAATAAGGAATATACTTGACTTGTCAGCATTTGATCTTAAAATTCATTTTAAGGATTCAGGAACAAAATCTTACATGAACCAGTGCAGCTTCTGCTGTAGTGGTGAGTTGTTTTTCCAATTGTTTTAACAGGCAATATGTAATATAAGTGCAAGTCTCTGGAGGTCCACAGAGTTTGCTGTAGGTATCAGGAGAATATTGGCTTCATTGTGAGTAGACAAAACAGAATTCTTTTAATATCCACAATATCATTTTGGTGTTTGATAAAAGATTCCGTACACACACTTGTGCGTACATACATCTGCGCACACACATACACGCATACAAAGAGATATTAATAATATGCTTCAAATAAAAACGTTTCCTGCATGTATGACTTTCCAGTGTATTTAGGAAAGCTAAAAAAAAATCAGCTAAAGAAAGAAAAGAGAGAGAGAGAAAAATACAGCTTTTGTAGAATGAGTCAAGTTAATTGTAGAATCTTTCGATTCACACCAAGGATACTGCATGGTATATGGCAAAACTACTGTCAACCTGAGAAATGGTCTCAGTTCCTGGCATCACTCAAGCCTGTGACAAAGTTCCCATGGGCTTGCATGAAACCAGAATTACATCCATTATATTTTTCACACGGCAAAGTACACCTACAGCAATACAAGCTTTCAGAGCCCTAGTGCCTCTCCTTTTGATTATGGTTTCTTACTCTGCCTTATTGTAGCAAAATCTTTAAACATTGTGTTACTTTTCTTCTCAAGAGGAAAAACTTGTATGTGTTTCTTTAGAATAAATCTGTTGTCTTGCACAATATGATCAGTAGAGATCCTGGAGGTAAAAAGTTTTCCCTGAAGCCTAGCTCAGCATTAAGTAGAGGTTGGTTTAGAACATCCGATAAAGCTATTTTCAGGAACTTTTATGGACAGATTCTATTCTCAATAAATCCTATAAAAATCTGTGCAATGACAGTATTTCTTTTTCTTATACAGATACTGAAGCGTCCTATTTTGAACTAGAACACAACCAGTTCTACTTTCCGTAATTTTATATTCCAGTTAAGTCTCTTCTAAGTGACTGCATTTTCTGAAGTTAACAGCATATTTTTCAGTGTCTGCTTCTAGAATTGATAATGTTTGAAGTTTATAGTTATTGCTGGAGTAACAGTGTGAATGTTATGCAGAAAGGTTCTTGCTTATACTTATTGCTATAGAAACCAAGATCACTGCTAAGTTTCTTATGTGCCAGAAGTGAAAGAGCATAAAAGGGTTGCACTTGTGGGGAGAAGTGGACTGGACAGGTGACCTAAAAATGACCAAATGAAGTATTCTATCCCATACACCTCATACTCAGTATAAAACTGAGGCATCATGAGGGTCAGGCTCTTCTATGGCTGACTCTGTCCGTGTCTTCTGCTTTTGATCCCAATCCATGTGTTTGTGAATCCAGTTCCCGTCTGCCACTGAGTCCAGTCTGGGACTTCCGCAATGCCTGCCCTTCAGTGTCTGGGTGTCGTGATCATCATCAAAGGAGTGTGAAATTGTTTTTTTATATATTTTGATATGTTTTATTATTCCCCATTAATATTATTATACTTTTTTCATTGTTATTGTTTCATTAAAGCTGCTTTAATTTTTCCAACTGATAAGTCTCTCTCCCTTTTCTCTTTCCATTTCCCTTCTGGGAGGGGAAAGGGTTAATAGAGAGCATCTGTCATCCATTTAATAGCTGGCCCAGCCTTAAAACTTTGACACAAAGTCTTTCAAATATAATAGTTACAAATAAAGGTTTATTCTGTGCCCTCTGTTGTTAGTTTGGCAAAAAGTACTATACAGACAAATTTCAGGAGCCAATCTTCAGTAGGGGAGAGAGGTTGTTATTGTTTGGAAAATACAATATGGTCAATACTGTTAAAAAGTAAGTGTGTCTAAATTGAGTACTCAGCATAATTTGAACACTACAGATTACCCCAGGAAAGCTGGTCCCACACCTGGTGTGATCAGAAGCTGTGGTCAAATACTAGATGAAATTCTCAGCTGGTTTAAGTAGATGTAATGACCCTGACTTCAACAGATATCTGGCACAGAGGAGAATTTACTCTGTTAACTTTTTGAAAGCAACCATTTTATTTATTCTTCAGCTCTGAGCATTTATGTTCCAGCTGGTCTCAAAAATCACATAACTGGAAGTTGTAAAGACATGCTGGTGAAAAAAAAAGTGGCAGGAAAGTTGGCAGGAAAAGAGACACTGAAAACTTGAAGCAGAAACTATGGCAACCTGAATCTCTTGTTGGATGAAATGTGCAGGATTTTTTGCCAGTGACGCCTGGAGGACCAGGGTTTTACCTCAGCAGTGCTTTCTTGCACTGATGGAAGTGATTCTCCCCTTTGATTTGGCACATGTGAGATGGCAACCCAGACAGCATTCACACACATGCTCTTTGGAGCACCCTGGTAAAAGAAGGACATGGACAAACTGGAGCGAGTTCAGCAGAGGACACTGTTGGTCAAAAGGCTGGAGGAAAAGGTGTATGAGGAGTGGCTAAGGCAGATGAGTGTGTTCAGCTGGAAGAGGAGAAGGCTCTGGAGTATCCTCAGAGGTGCATGGCAATAGGATGAGAAGCAAAGGTCAAAAGCTGGAACACAGGACATTGCGATTAGCTATGAGGAATGGGGTTTTTCACCATGGAGTTGTCAAAGACTGGAAAAGAGGTTGTTGATGTCTCAAGAGATATTCAAAACTCAACTGGACAAAGCCCTGCAACGTGATCTAATGTGGCTTTGCCTTCAGCAAATATGACCTTCAGAGGTCCCTCCCAACCTGAATTATTCTGTGTTTCTATGATACTGTTCAGTTTACTTAAATTAGTCTTTTTGTCTTCAAAGAGAAGTGACAGTTTCAGAAACGGATTCAGCTGTTGATTATACGCTTCATGGGGCAATGTTAATGGAGGAGCTGCAGCCCTTTTAGCCCCCTGGTAAACTTAGGCCCCAGTTTTTATTGTTTTCTACCTTCAGCTATTGTGTAGCATTGCTAAGCTCATAAATCTGCTGCTGTGAGTGGTGTGAAAAGTAATTGCTGCATGTACTTCATATGGTTTGTAAAATGATTTGGAAATTACTGTCGAGAAGTGAGCTGCTACTTTTTCATCACTATACAAAACCTCAACGTGGCAGATAACTAGATAACCTGTATGTATATACACATGTAAATATATGTATGGATCCCAACCGTTACCTTAGAATCTGGCCTTAAAATTTGTCCACAGCCCATTTTTTTCCCAGAAATAATGCTAGTGCTACAGTGATAAGCCGAGTAAGACGGAGCTCCAGATGACATACCTGACTGTTGAGATGAGTGCAAGGGAAAGCTGAACAAGAGCTTGAAAGAGGAATCTGTAAATATCAAAAAACCACAACCACCTCAAGACATCCACTAAAATGCTAGTGTAGGAACAGGTATAAAAGGGAAGCATGATATAAGCTTAGCTGATGAAGGAAATCGTATTGCAGGAAGGATGTATGTTGGTACATAAACAGTGTAAGAGGGAGCCTTAGCCCTCCTAAATTCAAACTCCGCACATGGGATTGATTCTTTTCTTCCAAGAACACAGTAGGAGTCCTTTATGCGACCCACTTGTCTCAGCTTTTATTTCTTTTCTCTACTTTTTAGACAAGAATGTCCATATATCTCACAGTGTGGGCCTAGACTTTTATTAATTAAACTCTCAAGACCTTTGAAGATGAAAAAGAGGAAGTATTATCAAGGATTATTTAAACTACGTTTTTGTGAGGTTGAAATACAGTCCAGCTGAGAACTACGTGCCAAAGCCTTAGTAAAAATAGTCAACCGGTGGGTTTTCAGACAGTACAATGTCAAATTAAAATTATACTTTGCAACAGTAAATTCAGTGATGATAAATCTGTGTGGATTAAATGTAGGAAGCTGAAAAAATAAGCACCTATTTTTCTCATCCAGATCATTCGCCTTCCTGTTAGGGTTTTGTTTTCAAAAAAACAAGCCTGAAATCTCTGTGTGGAGATGTAAACCACTTCATGGGGAAAAAAAGTCAGTACTTAGCAGCAGTGAAGTTTGTCCAAGGATTACCACAGTGAATAAAATCAACTTCCCTTTTAAAAGCTGAGTGTACTATTTTGGGAATGTGACCCCTTTTCATGAATAAATGACGTGGTGACATTTACAGATAAAGCAAGATTTAACTGCTATGAAAGGAGATGACAAATGTCAGGATGTCAGTAATGATCTGTGAACATAATGGTCTCTCACCAGAGCGCTGAGTAGATATCTAATGTAACTGTTGCCTGCTAATGCTGCCATGGAAGAAGAAAAGCAAAGCAATATGAGGAAGATCAAAAACCTCTCTGGAACCAACCTTAACATCTGATTGATAGGCATTGGCACAACGTAGCTAATAAATTATGCTGCTAATGACTTAAAGTTTTTACCTTGTGCATATTACTATTACACACTGTGAAATTCCCGTATAACTTACAACTGTATTGTGTCAGAGGATAAAGTGTTGGCCATCAAAATGGCTTTCTGGCAGTTTCTTTATCCCTGCTTTACTGCCAGGGCTCAGCTATTGTGAAGAACTTGCTGGAGCTGAGGTTCATGGAGCCCGGGTTGCTGCAAAACGGAGAAGGATTTTCCCTTGACATGAATTAACTATGGGAAAGATCATCGAGAACTACCCATGTCAAGGTTGTCCTCTTCAGGTATTCTCAAATGTTATCTCTTTTAGTTTTTCACACCCTAGCAGACCATCTGTAGGCCCAGCCTTGTGATTGCTGTCAAACTCACCTTGATGACTTCCTTGGGAAACCTAGAAATATGGTAGGGAAAAATAAGCTTGGCATTATTTATGCAGTTGTCTTCTGAAGTTGTCTCAGGAAACTGCCTCTCGCCTCTGAGCCCCGTACTGAATCTCCATTTGTCTCACATATTGAGTGCTTTCTCCAGCTGACAGTTAAATTGATTCCGGTTTGCTATTTAAAGTGAGGTGAGCGTCTGGAAATCTGAAGGCTTAAAAACCTCGAGACCTAAGCACAGTCTAGGATGGAAGGCAGGGAGTTTCTTTACATGAGCTCCCCAGCCTCCTGGCAACTTCACAGCTCTCATCTGTGCAGTGAGTTTTGCTTTCTTCTTGCTTTGCTTCGACAGTTAGTTGACCTTTTCTCTGAATAGGTTAGCCTGCCACAGGGCTTGTGTTACCCAGAAGACCAAGGATGTTTTCAGAGAGATGGAGAAACTGTGATTGAAAGACAGATGTAATCAAACTCTGGTGCAATAAGCCAGGAAGCATTTAGCTGGTAGTTTGTTTATGGGAAGAAATACAATGGACAAAAGATAAACATTAATAAATAAAAATGCCAAAGTCTGGAACATAGTGATGATGAAGATGAACAGTGAATGGATGTATTTTTTTAGGGAGTATTCTGACTTAAAACTCCTGTTAGTAGCGCACAAGTGCATCTTTAACACTACTTGTAATCACAATATATATAAAATCAGGATAGAGTAATAAAATATATAATCAAGATACCGTAATCACAGTATCTTTCAGGCAAATCCACATTACCAAGAAAACTCATCCCAATCTGCTGTATCTTTCAATCTGCACTTTACAGTCAAGAGTCATCTATGAGAGTGGAGATGGAGGTGGCATTTCAGATAAGACAGCCAACATTTTAGCAATCATATGTAGACACCCAGCAAAGATTCACTTTGATTAATATTACACATCCAAAAGTTAGATGTCTTCTTTAAGATAATATTTTTAAGTTTCCTGTAAAGTCAGTGCAGAGGGCAATTGACCCTATCCTGACATAAGTATTGTAAGATAAATTGTGATAATTTCTTGCTGTTCACTGTAGAGGAGATTCACTGGAGACCCAGCTCTCCAAGAATAGATGCCTACTTTTGAGATGACTGTGCTTAGGTGAGACATGTGGGAGGGGGAAGGAGTAAAGGAGTGCTGTTCTAATTTCCATGGAATCAGTTGATCTGAAGGGTCAATTGCTTTAACACAACCTTGTTACAGTGTAGCATTAAACTATTAAACCTGATTAGGGATTTATAGCAAGGAGACCTTCAACTACCATATCTTGCACAGATACAAGAAAATTTATATTAAAGAAAAGAAATGCACT
This sequence comes from Steatornis caripensis, assembly GCA_013398225.1. Classification (NCBI taxonomy): domain Eukaryota; kingdom Metazoa; phylum Chordata; class Aves; order Caprimulgiformes; family Steatornithidae; genus Steatornis; species Steatornis caripensis. The sequence goes on from VZSC01008258.1 coordinate 75,396, forward strand.
TTCTAAAATAAAAACTACATAATTAAAAAGTGCACAAAAGAAGAACTAAGCAAAAAAGACTTGTGGTATTGTGAGAGCATTGAGCTATTTAATCGATGTCTATATGTTTCCCTTTTTAAAAGATACTCAGTTAAAGAGAAGTGGTGGGTAGTTCTGATGTTGAGTCTTGAAACAGTTGTGAAACTTCTTTCTGACAAGAGACACATAATTTGGAGAAGTAATACAGTAATTCTGATAGTAACTGGGGAAAACCAGATGCTTTTAGGATATAAGACAAAATGAATACTTGTTTGTGCCAGTCTGGTATTCCTGCTGATTCAGTGGAGATTGTTGGGTGTATCTGTTTTGATATGAACGTCCCAGTGAGTAAGGGTTATCACTTAAGGCCAGGTTTTTTGATGTGAAGCAATAATTTTAGAGGCCATATATTCAATTATTTTGGTTCACAAACTTCTTGAAAATGTTAAAAGGTAGTTTCTGGGTGGACTAACCAGGGTCTGGTTCCTGCTTAGGTCTAACTTTTAACCCATCCATCTTCATTCAGGGATTTCTAATCTCACATGTTTCTAAGTTGTTAGATGTATGTTCTAGTATTACTGGACCATTTCTGTTTAAACTACTTGGGATGTAGTTCTTTTTACTTGATTTGTTGTAATATTTAATTAACTCTTACAACTGGGTGGATTTCTAGGTTACAGTTATTGGACTATTATTTAGCTCATTTGGGGTGAGAAACCCTTTACAAAATGTGCTAACAGTTCTACTGCTCATGGAAAACCTAGGAGAGAGTTTTACATTTTTATTTCCATAACACTGAGTTTTAGTCTCTGCTTTTAATACCCTTTATACTCATCAGCTAAAGAAGGACATTAGTGGTTATCTCAGCTCTGATGCTTACTAACAAAGACTGACAACTGCTGACACAACAACCTGCCTTGAATTATTTTTGGGTAAGGGGTGGAATGGATTGCCTTAACACAAACATGTAATTTCAGTAAACCACCATTTTCAGAAAATGACATTGTTTCAGATTTCCTTTGCTGGCAAGGAGATGCATTTTTTCCCTAAACCTCTCTTAAAAAAAATATGCGGAGGATTGAATAGGAATGTGGCACTGAAAAGAGAATTACAATATGTATTCTCTGTCAGTCAAAATCTTCCATATTAATTTTTATTCTGAGTTCTACTCAAGTATAAATATGTGTACCATTTCTTATCCTTAATTAACTGTAGAGCTCACAGAAAGTATTTATTGCTATCCATTTCTTTCCTATCCCTCCCCTTATCTCCCCTGATAAGAGCTGCATGTTGAGTAGACACGCTATAACCCTGTAATTTGAAGCTACTACTATAGCATCAGTTCTTCTGGATGATACCACACCTTGCCAGTCAAAAATGATTTGAGCTTAAATTGTCAGTTAAAGATGCTCTTCAGTTTTATTGTCCTGAACTTGCAGACAGTCTATTGGATGAAGTGAATTACTTTGTTTTTGAAAATGCTTGTAATTTTGTGTGAAGGACACAATCAGAATACACAATATTTTTTTCCCCTTTGCATTTCCCAACCTGCTCTGCTCCTTTGGTTCCCAAGCATATTACAAAATTGCTGACATCTAAGCTGATCAATCAAACCCTTTGCAGTTCTGTAAATGATCAAGCTTAAATGTCTATGCAGCTGTTATTTGACAGTGCTTCATCTGGAAAATAAAATACAAACATCAAAAGAAGTGCAACTAGGTTTATATTTCAGAGAGACGGGAGGGTTTTTTGATAGCTTGTCTGTTATGTAACAGAGTCCCTTGGGTCAAATTAGAAGAAGGTAGACCTTTGGCCTTTCATAAATATCTGGTCCTTGAGCTAGCCAGATAACAATCACCACCCAAAATAGGGATGCCTGAGCAGTGTGTTGGTGCTGTGCTGTTAGTCTGCACACTAAGGTGCACAGCCTCCCAGAAAAACATAGGATATATACAGCAGTATTAGACAGTAGCTAAGGAAAGCTGAGGCAGCCATATGATCTATAGGATTAAGAGGGTAGATCTTTTCTGCAATGGATCCATTACCTGCTCCTCAGTTTTCCCCAGCCCTCTACCAATCTTAACTCCATGGCATGCAGGGGCTGGGTTGGTTGTCTTTAAAACTGCCATTATTGATCCAATGTAGCTGTACTGTGCAGAACTCTGTGTATATTAGATTAGTCTGGATTAAAAAAAAAAAAATACCAGGGTTCATTAAATGTTTCCCCTCTTCACACTCTATCCCTGCATTTAAATTATAACCTTCCTTCTAATTTTATGAATTCAGCTAAACTGATGATGCAAGTTAACCTGAACACATTAAACAGATGTACCAAACTGAAGAAGGAACACAACATGCATTAATAGTTTGTGATTTATCTAGAGGTGAGTATGTGCCACTATCCCTTGCCACAGATATAGACAACTGGGCAGACAATTGATGGTCTGGTAGACCGCAGGAAGTCATTCGCCAGGGCTGGAGAGAGACAGCAAATCTCCCGACACTTTATGCTCTGATTGGTCATGCCCGAAAGGTGTAACGGCCAACTTGAACAGATCAGCAAAGCTCTCATTAGCCAAATTCAGAGCTAACCTTTCCGCTCACTGACTGCAGAGAGGGCAAAACAGTAATCACAGAGGAAAAGGTGTCCTTAACACTCTAAAAAGGAACTATGAGGCAGTAAACGTTGTTGATCAGACACAAAATTGGATAGGGGAAATGAAAATATATCAGTGAATCAAATGCCTTCTCTTCCTGGGCAAAACACAGAGGTGAAATGTAGTTATGAATGTGAATTCTTTACATGACGTGTGATGGACATAGTACCAGTTGGTTGTGGTCAATTAAAGTGGTTTTTGGCATAATGTGAAAAAGAAGGTTTCTTCAAAGGACCATAAAGGAAATGAAATGCCTAATCATAGAATCATAGAATGGTAGGGGTTGGAAGGGACTTCTAGAGATGAACTAGTCCAACCCCACTGCTAAAGCAGGTTAGCCTACAGCAGGTTGCACAGGAATGCATCCCGGCAGGTTTTGAATATCTCCAGAGAAGGAGACTCCACAACCTCTCTGGGCAGCCTGTGCCAGTGCTCTGTCACCCTCACAGTAAAGAAGTTCCTCCTCATGTTCAGGTGGAACTTCCTGTGTTCCAGTTTGTGCCCATTGCCCCTTGTCCTGTC
>VZSC01008258.1:80980-91048 GCA_013398225.1 Steatornis caripensis
CCTTCACATCTCCAACCAGTCCTTCTCTGTTTGTTAGTATCAGGTCCAGGATCGCTCCTCTCCTCGTTGGCTCCTCCACCACCTGCGTTAAAATGTTATCACCAATGCTCTGCAGGAACCTCCTGGACTGTACATGCCTGGCTGTATTGTTTTTCCAGCAAATATCGGGGTGGTTGAAGTCCCCCATGAGCACAAGGGCCTAATACCTTTGCCAGTTTTGTAACTCTCAGACTATGTGGAAAATTCCAGCCAGAAAGAACTGGCAGGAAAAAGACAATAATAACAAGAACAACAAAACAATGTTATGTGTCGTACAAGTTGCAATGTATTTAAGAGATTTTTTTATATTCTTTTACTTTGTGATGTGCTTTTGCACTGCATTTTACATGCTGCTTAGTTAAAGACTGCAATGTCAAGATACTGAAATGTGCAGCAAATTTTAAGCCTTTTAACCAAAAGCACAATATGTATCTAGAAAAATAGACCCATTTTTTTTTCTCAGCAGAAATTAGAACTGCTGCTTTAGAAGCACATCCCATTTCTATCAGATATATACCGTTTTCCCTGCAGCTCTTTTTATGTTAGTCAATATCTTTTAATGTTATCTGATGGTTTCCTAGGAGATGCCCTAAATGGCCAAACTCACTAGTTTGATGCTGGTATTGGATAATATCTATATGCACTAAACATCTGTTTTGTTCACTGAAGTCTGCTCTGCCCTTTTTCCACTGGTCATTATGTTCCCCCTGTGGGCTTCTAATGGCTGCTAATGAGATAAGAAAAACGCTCCATGTACACTTTCATCTTCTCCAATGGTGTGTGATCAGAAGTCTGTACTCTTTGTTAGAAGGAATTACTTCAAAATCATTGTTAGTATTTCTTTGTACAGTAGTTTGAATGCAAATTTTACACTTAAGGGCTAAAGTGCCTTTTAAAAATCTGTAAGAAGCAATTAGAAAGAGAAAGATCACCACATTATAGGGTAAAGAGTTCTATTTGTGGAAGGATGGGCTCAGTGTTGATTCATGTTTTTCAGATGGTACAGTACAGGTTGCATCATTAATAGAAGATTAAGATGCCAAATGGGGAATTTTCACCTTCTGTTTCTGAGTCTTTCACTGAAGGAAATCACCCAGATATGGCTAGAGGTTGATTTTATATAACATGATGAGCAGATAGAGTGTTTCTCAAATTTAACAGAGCCTGCTGTTACTGTGGGAAGAGGGGCTGACAACTTGGGTAGTATCAATACAAAGCTATAATTTCTAATCTGTCAAAATCACTTCCCTTTAGAAAGCCTGATTTCATTAGCATGTTCTTTGTCGGATGTGATTGTCTCTCTTAGCAGCTTTCCTTTTACAGCTGTCACAAAAGGCAATCAGATTATATCAAGGGCAGGAAATAAATAAGTATTTTTTGCAGTAAACTAATTTGGACAAAAGTAAATCACATGTGGCTAGATTTAGTTCCTACTTTATGAAGTGTGAAATTTTAGCAAGGTAACAGATGAGGGCTCTAAGAGCAGGTACTGGCATAAATTTGGTTACGAACTGTATTTCTTCTGGCACTCTGCTGGTGGATGTAGAAAATATACTTACATATAACCTGTGCCTCACAAATAGCAAACCAAGCTTTCAGCTAAACTGAGAACACGGGCAAAACTGATGTATAACTGTCTTGGACAGAGAAACCAAATTAAGCGTGTCTCAGATTCTGCCTGTGCTGCACACTTCTGGGGTAATTCGAACCCAAACACTGAGAATTCGTTTAAGTTCATTTTCTTCATGTTTGATCTCATGCACTATTCAACTCACCAGTGTAGACTCCATTGCCATATCACTAAAGTCTGATTTTCATACAGCCTGCTGTGCTTTACTACAAACGAATCTCCAGGCTGAAGCTTGCCTCTGTTCATCTCTTGCTTTGGACCTGAGCGTGTAAAGTAAGAAGCAGCAGGTGCTTTATGGAAACCTGTTTATCTGCTTGATTTGGCTCTGCTTGGTTTGGCTCTATGTTATGGCTTCAGAAATTTGTGGGGAAAAAATATCAGATGATTATTGTCTTTTAAAAGTATTTAACTCAGGAAAGTAAGACAAAGGACAATCCCACAAAAGAGTTATACCATTTGCCTGCTAAGTTTGAAAAAATAGTGTTGTCAGAAGTCTTTAGTATACAGAAGAAATATGTGATGAGCATCATAGAAAGAGGCTACTCAGTGTGTCAGCTGGCTAGTCTGTCTTTCCCTGGGCCGTTTGCAACAAGGGACAGCATGAGTTGATAGCAAAGCTCATCTCTGGAGCTGTAGCTTTACTTTCCAGTCTCTGTGACCCATCTGGAGAACAGATGAAGCTGTAATTTTTTGTAATGAGTCTTTCTCTACAGGTGTACAGAACCATCCTAGAAGAAGTCAAAGCATACCCCTATGGTGCTCTCTGATTAGTTTGGCTAAGAATTTCCTTTATTTTGGAACATATTTAAATCAGAAACCTTGCTCAATTTTCACTTCTGTACAATCTATTACTTATTAGAAATAGATAGCCAGCACTGTGTGCATCAATCAATGTTTCCCTTACAGGTACCAAATAGTTGAATTACCTGAGCAGGTACAATATAAATTCCAGTGTCTTTTCATTGTGCCCTGAAATAAAGGTGAAAGGCCCCATAGACATTATTACTTTTAACCAAAATATCTTTCCCTTCTACAAAGTAATTGGTCTTCCAGCTTCCAATTTTGGCACATCTGCATCTCTAAAGGCTCATTAACTATGTCTCTTAGTTTTTTATTAGAGCTAAGAGAATCTTCTGTTTTTTTAAAATTCTTCCATTTCTTTGAATATCTGTAATAGTCTAGCTGCTATTTTCTATTCCTTTTTGCCAGTTCCATCTGGGCATTTAAAAACAGTAATTCTGTGTCTTTTCACGTGCTCCAGATCTTCTGCAATGCCAGTATCTCACTGACAGTATTTGATATGTTTTATGATTACCGTTCATCTGTTGCTGGCTCTATACCTGTATGCTGGTAATGGCTTTGATCACCTCTTGGCCAGAATCTGTGGCTTCTCATAATTCCTTCTAGAAAGATTCTTTGTGTTCTTTTAATTACTTTTTACCATTACCTGGCTAGCATCCATTGCCTGTTGTCTGGTTTTAATTTTTGCCACTGTGGAAGCTAATAGGACTCTTCTGCATTGGGACATTTAGGAAAGTCAATCCAAATTAAATGTTAAAGTTCATCCTTCAGCTGCATTAAATCCCTGTGTAGAAAGCCTTATTAGAAGTAAAGACAACCTTAATTTTGTTTAATTTAATACATACTAGAAATGAATTAAGCTAAGTCAAATTTAACCACTTCAGTTTTGAACAGATGTGTCTACACAAGGTTTGTGAGATTTAACAAATCATTTTAGCTTCATACTTTTTATTAATGTTTTTGAATTCCTGAATTTCTTGTAGACAAGACCTCAGTTTTCTTTTCTATAGGAATAATCTTTTTCTTCAAGCCTAAGTTTTTGTTTTCTTTCTTGCCTTCCCTTGATGTTTGGCTTTCACTCCTTGCTCTGATGGTGGCTTGCATTACTCTCTGAAGGGTAAGGAAGATTTACGGAACATAGTTGTTCTTATTATTTTATTAATTTACATTATAACAAGCTATATATCCACATTAAATTCAGGGTCACATTAAGGTAGATGCTGTAAACACACGACACATAGGATGGAGTTCATCTTACATATCCTTACTGGAAAAAAAGGCAGGCAGATGGAGTGTACCCTCAGCAAGTTTGTAGGTGGTCAAAACTGAGGTGACTGGGTGTTATACCAGATAGTTGTGCCACCTTCAGAGAGACATCGACAGGCTCAAGAAATGGGCAGAGAGGAATCTTAAAAAGTTCAACATAGGGTAATGCAAAGCCCTGTGTCTTGGGAGGGTTAGCCCCATGCACCAGTACATACTGGAGGCTGACTGGCTGGAAAGCAACTTGCTGAGCAAACCCTTCACATCCTGGTGGACAACAAGATGGCCATGATCTAGCAAAGCACCCTCACAGCAAGAAGGTCAAGGGAGGTGATCCTTCATGTCTACTTAGCACTGGTGAGGCAGCAGCTGAAATACTGTGTCCAGTTCTGGGCTCCTCGGTAGAAGAGAGACATCAACACACTGCAGCGAGTCCAGCACAGGGCCACAAAGATTATTATGGCACTGAAATATCTTTTATATAAGGAGAGGCTGTGAGAGCTGGGACTGTTCAGCCTGTAGAAGAGAAGGCTCAGAGCATCTTATCAATGTGTATAAATACCTGATGGGAGGGAATAAGGAAGAGGGAGACCGGCTCTTCTCAGTTAGTGCCCAGTGACATGACAGGAAGAAATGGACACAAATTAAAAAAGATGAAATTACATCTGAACACAAAATGTTTTTTTTTTTTTTAATTGTGTCATCAAACACAGGAACAGGTTATCTAGAGAGTTTGTGGACTCTCCATCCTTGAAGAGTCAAAACCTGACTGGATAAGATGCTGTTCTGGCTGATCCTGCCTGAGGGGGAGGTTGGACTAGACGATCTTAAGAGGTTCTTGCCAACTGCAACTATCCTGCGATGTAACACCTAAAATGTTATTGTCTAAATGGAGAATATACAGTTATAACACTACCCAGAGCAAGTTGTGCACCCAACGTCACAGTGTGTCACATACAGACTTGTCCCACATGCTCAGGCTGCTCCCTTACCTTCTGAAATCTCCTATGTTTTAATTCATCCTTCCTGAGGATGCCTTTAAGAAAGTAGCAAATTTCCATAGCTTGACACTGAACCAGGACACTGGAAGACCCAGTGTGTGACTTCATAAATCATTTTATCTCAGAGGACTGCTTGTTCTTGTACATTATAAAGTTCCAAACACTGGATACTAAGCCTACAGCCTTGTTCCCAGCTGCTCCTTAGGGCTGCTGGTCTGAAGTTAAAGTTAATGATGTAAAGGCTCTGATCCTGTGGGTTTAATAAGGCAAGTTTAATAAGTATGTGGACTTTTAAAACTAGCATGAATCCAGCAGTTCCTAATGATGATGATGATGCAGATGATTTTTTTTTTTCAGATTTTTATAAATATGTAGTATTTTGGGAAGAGGAGGAGAGACAGGGATGTGAGATGTTTTGTAATGGAAAACAGATGAACTCATACTACTCTAACTATCCTTTTGCTGTCTGTTAAAATCGTTCCCAGTAAGTCTGTCTCAGCAGCAGACAAATGAACACTCCCATTTAAATTCCCTCCTGTCTGATAGGTAGACATTTGCAAGCCAAAAAAGAATCATCCTCCTTACTTCTCAAAAGTATGGTCTTTCTTTCAGATAATACCTACTTTCCCAACCTTGTCAGGTGAGGCAGTGCTTGAAAGCTTTTTAGCACTTACCCTTTTGTATAACAAGTTATCTCAGTAGGAGACTTTGCAACAGTCTTTAACCCCTTTTGTATTCTCATTCTATCTCAGAGATGTCTCATACAAGCTAATAAATTCCATGAAGTCTCTTCTTTTTCCACAACATTAATCTCCCATCAACTAGTAATGAGCCTTGGTAGGTTCCTTGTGAGAATCTGAGCAACTACATTAGTTCCTTAAAACTTCTTTAACAGTAGTGATCCTATTAGCAGGGAGTTTAGGAACGTCTGAGCCATACTTTTAGCCTTAGGAGCTTTTAGTGGCCTACATTTATTGTGCCCGGAAATTCCTAAAGCCCTAGGAAGATGCTGCAAATTCCAAGTGTATCGATTTCTACTAAACTATCTCTGCATACTGTCTTATGTAACAAACTGGAACTGTGCTGCTAAAATCATGCTTTTTCATGATCATTTCTTGAGCTGAATGATTTTTCTTGAAAAATTAATGGAATGAAATACAAAGTTTTGTAGGTTGCTGCATGTTTTAGAGCATGTGAAATGACTGCTGATTCTTTAGCACGCTGATCTTTCTCGTTAAACATGCTAGCATACCAATCACTGGTATGCTCATATCACTAGCCTTGCCATGCAATTTCTCACATGGCTGTGTAGGAGCTCACTCTTTTCAAACTGCCTTTGGAGGTTTACAAAGGAAGTTCTTGTTGCTTAAGGTTAGGTATCTAAATTAGATGCCCAAGCAGTCTAGTGACAGCCAACCTACAGCAGTAGGATGGGGTTAAGAAGAAAGGACTAAATCCTACTAGAAAATACCAATTCTTTCCAGAAATCTTGTATTTTGTAAACACTTCAGACAAAGTTTGGCTTCCTATTAGCCTCACTTCCACATTCATGTCAATTAAAACACCAAACCGATCAAATACCAAATGGGGAATAAACACTGGAAGTGAAGAAAGAAAGGATCGTAGACCCACAAAAGACAACTGTGCATTCAAGACATTTTTCTATGCATGTCTCGGACATTATGGTCTGCACCCAATTTACTTCAGCTGAACTCTGCATTGCTAAAGGGAGAAAGAATGCCCATCAATTCAACCCACTCATTTATATTTCTTTTCAGCATCAATTTTTCAGTGAATTATTTCCTTCTGCTACAGCTGGTCTTTAAGACTGCCATGGGGTTTTTTTTTTTTTTGGTCTCTTTTCCTGGGCCTATTGTTTCATGCCATTTTTATTTTTGCTTTGTTCTCTTGTGATATGCAGTGAAACCCGCAATACAATTAGCATAGTTAGTTACACTCATTCTGCCCTTTGACTTTTTATAGAGACACTTTTTATGAACCTTAAAAAAAAAAGAAGAAAGAAAATCAACCACCCAAAACTTCAAGTGTCTTAGACGTCACAATTTCATCCATTCTCTCTGAATGTGTGGAAGCCTGATAGCACTGAAGGAAATCGTATATAAACAGACTTTACATACTTATTACATATTGTTTGCAGTGAATTGATTTTGTCATAAAAGCAAGCTAGTTTTTGTTGTAGCTTGAACTAGCTTCAGTATCATGAAAACCTCCATGAGTTTTTCTGTAGAACCAGTCTGCTTCCAAAGCTCCAAAAGGATTATTGATTGGGAGAGACTGTATGCAAAGGAATTTAAGTTTGGATGAAACCAGTTTTTAATCTATATTACAATAGTACTCCCAAGTTGCATATACTGCTACAAGAAGAAATAATGCAAAGGCCATTGCTGAGATTGTGACATGAATAGAGAGCCCAGTACATTAATTATTTATCCATGTCAAAAAGGTGGCAATAATCTATCTTTTCTCTGAAATGAGGAGAAGAAAGAGAGCAAGCCATGGCTGGCAAAACGTAAAGGTCTTCAAAAGGCTCTTAAATAAAGAGGGCTGGCACTAAACATCTGCCCTGAGTGATTAGTGAGGTTGGGTGCACAGTTGAGTGCTCATTAGACTGGCTTGCTGTTTTGGCCTTCAGAGGGTTCTGATCATTTTTCCTCTTTAAACACAAGCCATCTGAAGGGTTTTTTAATTGATTGCCCCAAATCATTGTCCATTTTTGAAAGCTGAGCTTCAGTTTTTAGCTTGGCCCATTTGAACTTCCTTAAAGTAACTTAGATTGCTGAACAAAATTCAGGCCCTTTTGCAATAACTGCAGTCCATTGAGCAACTGATGTCTGGTATAAACTTACAGTATAAAAAGACTAAGAAGGGAAAATTAACTGAGAATACTGTTTTCCAGCAACTTCTCTTTTTAAATCACCCCTGTGTGGATTCTGTTAGAAACAAATCATGGTTGTTCTAGGGAAGTCTAAGCAATAATGAACATGTTGTGTATAAATCATGTTTTCCTGAACTGATATTTGAAAACTTAACGTTCCACATTTTAGAGATCGTATCTTCCAATAGGTGGATGTTATGTGCTAGAAAACAAGGCTGTTTTGTGTCAGCTCTCTGAGGACAAAAGCAATTACAGTTAATGAGCTGGGTTATTGTTTGATTATTAAATTTCAGTTTTTCCACAGTATGGCCATCTTAGTTACCTGGTTGTGAGCCCTGTCTCCATCAGGAAATACAGTAGTCTCCCTAGGCATGTGTGACCTGGACATAAAGATAGTATAACTATGATGCAAATTGTTCTAAAGACGCCTTTTTACAGAGGAGCTCTGTAGTTTTCACATAAGAAAGGTGTGCATATAGAGCAGGAAACCTGCTGGCTCATTTTCTGTAGTTGCTCATCTCTCTCAGTAACACAATAGATAGTTTTAGCCACTGTGGCTATTATAACTTAGCAACAGAATGTCTGTTTGGTGATACATACTACTGTACCTGAGGAAAGAAAAATGTTATCCTGTGTCCTAGATGATGCAATGTTTATTGCACTTGTCTGTACTGTTTATGACTTTGCACCTCTGAGTCACTGTGTATGTATCCAATCTACTTCACTTCTGATCAGAAAGTGTATGCGAATTAGGATTTAGGATATAGCTTTAAATACTGTCTTGGTGTGATCTCATTTGAAATGGTCCTTACACATTTCTCCACTTGGCTGAAGAAGCAATAGAAAAAGCTGTTGCTAATTTTGTTTTTAATTAATATGCAGCATGGATTTGTTGACATGGCATGAGTAGGGGTCAGCTAAACAGATTTGCCTTGGGTTAATAGAAGTTTTCCATCTCGTCTGTTTCTGATGCTTAAAGTATTCCTTAACAACCTTAAGTTCATGAATGTGTGCATAAAATCCTCATGATCAACTTGTCAGCCTTTAACCAAGGCTGCCACTACGCTTTGTATTTATCTTCTGTGCAACTCTCCCCTTACTGGTAGGAGGCCTGTGAAATGCTTGGAAACAATTTTATGAATAAAAGCATTTCAAGTACTAAAACTCATTTTGTATAAATTAAAATAATGTCTTTTGGACTTTTCATAAAACACTATATACTCTACTCATCCCTGGAGTGGATTTCTTTTACCGTTATTACTGTGATGACATATAATTAAGTCAGATTACATTTTTATAGAGAGAGGAGAATAGCTAAGACACAGTTCTAAATTATTCATCAATAAGTTTCACAAAAAGAAGCAAAAGATAAGAATTTAAAATGTGGTCTATGTTGGTGTTTTCTTCCTAAAACTAGATAATTTTATAATGGTATATTGAACAAATAAGTCTCTCTCTTCCTCCCCATGAGAAAACAAGAGATTTCATTTAACGCCACATGTGTTATTGTGCTTATCTGCTGATTACCATATTACTTTGATTTGTATGGTAGATTGTAAACTCTTGTAGGATTATGGAAAGATTTCTTTCCCCGGGCTGAGCCAGTGAGATTTTCAGCATCATGAAGCCAGAGATGAGTAGGAAAGAAGCAGATTGGTTATTATATCTCTATGTATTTTTTACCCACTGGTTCATCTCTTTTTTATCACTGCAGAGTCAGCATGAAAGTTGACTAAGTTAATACACCTCCACAACGTTATCACACCACTAAGTTTTAATGTCTCTTCATATCCGCAACATGCTTAGAGAAAATGTGAATTGCTGAAATGGGGTAGCCATAAAGAAGAGCAGGAGTAGGCATAGATATGCTTTGATTCAACTAGTTAAAATACTCCTTTTGATTAGGAATGGATACTATATGATGAAGGGAAGTGCTGATTCTCTAAACATCAGGATTTTGTTATGCTTGATTCTTTCTTTCTGGTTTTGGATAGGCTCATCCAAATTTGCAAAACAATTTACTTGCATATTAAACTAAGTATTTCCTTGTAGAAAATACAAAGAGAAGCAGTAATGAAGGAGGAAGTTTAGATCAGAAAAAGGAAAAATAACTGTCCTGTAAAGCTAAAAATTATGAGTTTGGAACTCATCTCCAAGCACATGGAAGAGGAGAAGACTATCCGGAGTAGTCAACATGGATTCACCAAGGGTAAATCCTGCTTGACCAATCTGATAGCCTTCTATGATGGCATGACTGGCTCGGTGGACGAGGGGAGAGCAGTGGACGTTGTCTACCTTGACTTCAGTAAGGCTTTTGACACTGTCTCCCACAACATCCTCATAGGAAAGCTCAGGAAGAGTGGCTTAGATGAGCGCACAGTGAGGTGGGTCAAAAACTGGCTGAATGGCAGAGCGCAGAGGGTAGTGATCGGTGGTGC
>VZSC01008258.1:92300-114880 GCA_013398225.1 Steatornis caripensis
GTTGTGGAGTCTCCTTCTCTGGAGATATTCAAAACCCGCCTGGATGCATTCCTGTGCAACCTGCTCTAGGCTAACCTGCTTTAGCAGGGGGGTTGGACTAGATGATCTCTAGAGGTCCCTTCCAACCCCTACCATTCTATGATTCTATGATTCTATGATTCTATGAGTTCAGCTACTGTATCTCTATACTGTGTATGTAACTCAGACTAGAAAAAGAAAACTGATTTGAGTAGAAATTAGATAAAAATTTAAGATATGCAATGGAGATAGTCAAGAGTTTTCTGATATACTGGAAGGCTATGGGAAAACCCAGGAATGGACAGTCAAGAAGATGACTACTGACTGCTGATACTGACTGGCGTCCATTTTGAAGCTTGCATTCATTCTCCCATTTTTGGGTGAAAAATGTTGGTATCACTTGTTTAAACTCAGTAAACTGACTACGTTCAACAGCAGTGGTACAAAGAAGGAGGCAGCTTGATGGTCAGGACTAGACAGAAGATATGGGTTCACTTTGCTGCTCTGCTGCTGGGCTCTGAATGGTCAGAAAAGTGGATTTTTCTCCTGTTTTATGAAATAAAATGAACTACACTCAACTCCTTTGTAATTGGGAAAAAGAGACGTGGAATCCTGTACAAAATTCTTGTCAACTGCATTCAAGATTAACTGAAGTTATGGACACAAGCAGAATGGTAGGTAAAAAGATGGGGAGTAAAGTTATATGGATAGATTTACAGTTTTCACAATGCAAAGAGGTTGTCAGTACAGACAAAGGGAGAATCTTGGTAGAATCTGTACTGTTCATCAGAATTACAAATTATTTGGAAAAGCAGGTAGTTAATGAGGTGACCAAGTTTGCTGATACTACAGAATTCTTCAAGATGACAGAAATGAACAGTGACGACAAAAGGGTAAACAGATCTTGTGATTTTGAGTGATTGGAGATAAAATGGGAGACAAAAGTCAGTGCTGAAAAATGGAAAGTAATCAATGAGAGAAAGCATAATCCTAACAATTTTTACACTGCCATGGGTTCATAAATGAGATATAGGTATTTTGAAAACACATGTAGAGTTATTGTGGTTAGCTCAGTGAAAGGTGCTCAGTGAAAGCTGAAGATCATAGGAACAACAAAGAAAGCATCAAGAACAGAATAGCAGACATCACTTTTACTCTGTATAAAGCCAGGATCACCTTGTGTCCTGAATAATGTATGTAGTTCTGCCCCTCCCTTCTTTCCAATAGAAAACATTGTTGAAAAAGACAAGGACAGCAAAGAATAAATATGAAGAGGTTTTTGTGTGAAGAGCAATTAGGCTAGGATTATAGGTCTTTGGGGAGGAAAAAATAACTGAGGGACAAAATTATAGACTATATAAAATAATAAATAGCACAGAGTAGATGAACTGCCGTGTTTGTTATTGACAATGTTTGAAGAACTAGGGGCCAACTGATGAAATTATCATGCTGCTAGTCGAAAGCAAATGTAGGGAAACACTTTTCTCACACAGCACATTTCAACTCTGGAACTCATTGTCAGAAGATTTTTGTAGTGCCCAAAGTATAAAGTAGATTTAAAAAGGGTTCAGAAAATTATCTACAAGAAAAAAACCATCAATGATTATCTTATACAATATTAGAGGTTTTTTTGATTCTTATACATAGAAATATTTCTTATGCTACTTATTTAAACAACCGTGAACAGGAGGTGGTTTGCTGTGTCTGATTAAACTGAGTTTTACCCACTATAACGTTTCCTACATCACAGAACTGAATCCAGTCCACAGAAGGTGTACTGTGACATTCAAAGGGAATTTTCATGAAAGAAAATCAAATTTTTTAAATGAGGCATTTACCTCATTTAACATAAGAAGGAAATTGACTTTATTATTTGTGAGTCAATCAGAGGATAAGCACTTGGGAAGGAAAAAATCCTTAGAGCATAGGGCAATGGATGTATGTTCTGGGACATGTCTTTAAGACATAAACTTAGTGTGGGATCACTCATGCTAGATTCGCATCCAAGCCCTGCATCTTATCTAGCACTAAATCCATTTAGAAGCATGGAAGAATCCAGTCCTGAGAATCTTTTTGCCTTCCTCCACCTATATCTGCAGTTAATTGTTGGCAATTAAGATATTTGTGAAGATATGTTAGAAGGAGATGAGATCAATTATAGCAGTTAGGAATAGGTCAGTACAGTCCCTTAGCTGGTGTGGTGGACGGAGCAATATGTTTCTTAAAAGAGCTTTCACTCCACCCACCAGTGAGAAACAGAGCAGTGAGGTTGATAACTGCTTGCTAGGTTGCAGCAGGTGGAAAGACTGAAAGTAAGTTTAAATAGCACTTCCCTTCTCGCTTTCTCACGACGATAACTGTAGAACCATTGGAGAAACAAGAAACATTTTTTCTTCTCTTGTAAATTGAAAAGGTACCCAAAGGTATCAGGCATGAAATAGAAATACAGGAACGTTACGGAGCACTGTACAAATTCTTAAAATGAAAAGTTGGGAAGATGTTTAAAGATGTGGCAGAGGGAGGTGAGGGCTTGAGGGAGAAAGAGTGCTTTTGTTTTGTCATTTTGATCTCAGCCTGAATCTTACGTGCAGCATCAAGTTGCCTTCTCTTAGGACTGAACCTAGAACACATGCATGAGATGAGCTGGCATGACCCGAGGTGGATCTGGAGTGCTGGCCTGCTTCCCAAGCACTACCAGAGCTGCTATGCAGAAATTCAAACTTTTTATGAACTAATGATTTTCTTGCTTTAGTGCCAGTGTGTTTAAGCACTCTTGATATTCTGAGTGCAAGATAAGATGTCTGTGTAAATGTAAGTATTGTCTCTGTCCAAATATTCCCTACCTCACAGGGTTAAAATAATCCGTGCATCAAAATTGGAGGTGTTCTGGTGCCGTGGTAGTGAAATCATATAAAATATAGAACCACGGTAAGTCTAAAATTTGTTAGATGTATAGAGCTAAGACAAGCTGAAACATCTGAATGCAAATTGTGCTCTGAACTCTCTTCGAGGAGCAAGAGCTTTGGGTCAGATGTTACTGTTCAAGACTATTTCCAAGTGAGTGACTGTGCCTTTTTATAACACAAGCCTTGTTACACTTTGATTTCTTCCTCTGTCCTGGTCTGAATTATGTTACTTTTGTTGATATGAATTCACAGCCACTAGCCAATGACCATAAAAGCCATTCTATACCACATATTGACTTGAAAGATTTAGGTCTGCAGTATAAAAGGATGACACTTTATCCACTCAGCCAGACCAGACCCTTGATTTTACATTGCTGTTTTCTCTCTGAGTATCAGAAGACCTTTTAATATTTCAGAACCATGCCAGTGCTTTCATAAACTTTCCAAAGGGTTTCCAGCTGCTGCTGAATCTGCTGTGTTTGTTCAGCCCTGAAATGATCTTTTAAGATGTGAAAATAAAATGTTTCACTAGTACTGAGCCATAAACACAAAACTGACCAGGGATGCTATCCACCCAACAAAAACTACCTATTATGTATTAGAACCACTTTTTCCCAGCTTTCTGCACAGATATCTGGTTCTTATTTAACCTGATTTTTTTTTATTTTTTCAGCAGAGTGGGTAAGATAATATTAAAAAATTAATTTTTAAAAGTTTTGAGAAGATAATGGCTGTTAGTTTGCCCTTAACCACACTATGAAGCTTATTACAAAGGCTTAAAAGAAAAAAGGTTTTTCTTTTTTCTCATAGAAAGCAAGCAAGTTTTATTTACTTATTACAGAAGTATTCCTCTGAATGATCTAAGTATTTTGACTCAAGTCACAAAGCTGCTTAAATGTAAGATTGCAAGCTGATCTTCTAATTACTTTTGTAAATATTTTCTCATTTTGCATGATTTATTTGAACGTGCGAAAATCATATGCTTCTATGTAGGCTGTAGATACTTTCAGATTTTCTTAATAAAGCAAGTAAATGAGGTGTGAGTACAGGGAGACCTAAAATTCAAGCCCTTAATGTTTAATGCTAATAGAACTCACAAACTGCAATGTGAACTCAGCAGAATTCATACAACTCTCAAAATATTTTTTTCACTATCTTTCCCTTTACCAAGCAATTAGTAAGAAAAAACCCGCAATAAATAAAACTTCCTTCTTTAAACTAAGTGCCCAGCTCAGACAGCTGTGGACCAAAGATCAGACTTCAATAGAAATTTTCAAATATCGCTAAGATTTTCTTTCTCGGCCATGTCATATTCTCCTTGCCCTTTCTGTCTAGGTGGGGCTTAAACTCTGAATTTTACAATTCTACATCAGAACCCAAAATTGGGCATGCTCAGCTGTACAGATTAGCCTGTACTTAGCATCACGGGGAAGTGGTTGTCAAAGTGAACATGGTAGAGCAAAATGTTGAAGGTGAAATGGATTAAAATTAAGACTGAGTTGGGACTAGGGCAGGGATTGTGGTGTTGGATTGGGAGGAATGAGTGGGATTCACGAGAGAGGAAAGCTGGGACAAAGTGAATGAAAAGAGTTGAAAGAAATATCTCAAGGTGCATTGATGAAGAGAGGGATGCGTATAGTGGGAAGATTATGGAGCTCCAGGATCCTAAAGGCTTTGAGATTGGAAGGTTTGAGAGAATAGGAATCCTAAACTGTTTGCATACAAGCTATGCATCAGAATGTCAATGTTGCACTTCAATTAACAAAAAAGAGGGTGGTATAACAGCCCTAAATACCTAGTGAATAGTCACCTCTTGTCACCTCACACAACTATGCTCAAGTACCTGTTCTGTTTGCCCCTCGAATGGAATAGTATGTATAGCAACACAGACTTTATAGATAGGCAGGTACTATCATTTAGGCTGTTGAGGTATCTTCTATACTTGTAAAATCCATACTGCTCAAGTCTTAAGGATGGATACTGTCCACACTGACAGATTCTCTCACAATCAGAAATGGTGTAGACACAGGAAAATTACCGCGGCCAAAGTCAAACATGTCTCTAACCATTTCCAAAGCCTGAATGGTATGAATGGTTGAAATCTTTTGCCCATACCCTGCTGCAGGTTAATATACTAGTATAGCTGTAGACCATAAAAACCTTGTATCATTAATTTTCATCAAAAATCCATAGTCCATCAGGACTTCTAATGTTGTCTGAATGTGCTTAGTTTAGATGTGAAGTCTGTTCTGCAAGCGTTGTCAAGGTCTTACTTCTAATATCCCTATTGCTTACTTTGTATTGAGTGGATATAAATCCTATTCTGGTTTTCACAGCAAGCTTGTAGGTCAAAAGTGTATTAAAAATGTGCTGAAGTGTTAACTGGTCCTGTACTGCCTTCTGTCAACATTTAAGAAGCTGCGCAAGTCTTGGCTTCTGTGTGAGTACTGAAAGAATAATCTTGAATGGCTGTTCTGTTTTTAAAGGTTTCCCCTAGTTGGCAAATGGCACCATAACCTAAGAGAAATGTATGCCAGACATGTTATTTCTGTGGAAATTATCTGGTTTTTTTTTCAGAATTGGTAGCAATTCTAAATATTGTATATAGCAGATTAATTTATTAGTAGAACTACTTCCATGCCAGAGAAGGAATGCAATATTTTTCTTTTTTTTTTCCTTCATAACCAGAGCTTTCTGAAATTAGCATGTGTTTACTTTGAATGATAGAAAAGTTTCACATCTACTGGTACAGAACAAAATTTCATCTGTTAAGTCAAGAAAGAACAGCATTATTAGGTGTGGCTTTGTTTATATGCTTGTTGGGGAGATTGTATTGCAGGATCAATAGCTATTTGTTAGTGCTAGAGGCAAAGCTGGAAGAGTAGTATGTGTATGGTTTTGATGTCATTGATGACAGTTGCTTCAGCTGTTCCTTATAATGACCAGTTCATGCTGGGGGGCAACCTAAGCAATGAGTCTTACCAGACTTTGGAAAAATACACAAGGCATCAATACATACTGAATTTTCCATGTGACTGCTTTGCAGTGGTTTAAAAGGTCTTCTTCTCAGTTCACTTTATGTCCACATCCAAATACAATCACACAGCATAGGTCTGGAAGTAGTCACAGTCTTATTCTGATAATAGCAGCTCAGCAGTTGCCAAGTACAAGTTAGATAGAGATAGACACTAAAGAAATTCTGTTCCACTTAGACAATAATACCAGTCTGTGTGAGGTGTGTTTCTATGACCAAGTGATACTTGGATAACTGTTCAGCATTGCCTTCCCTTTGTGCTTTTAGTTGCCCTCCACATCTGGTCATCACTGTGTCACATAGTTCTGAGTCTTACACTAAATGAAATTATTTATCAATGGCCTGAGTAGTGATGTTCTGTCGTCCTTTATCTAGTTAAGCACTGTCTGCTCCACAGCTGCTTGTCTAGTACTTTCTGAGACAAAATTGAATGCATGACCACTTGTAGTTTCTGAACCCTGTGTGATCTAGAACCTACTGCCCTGCAGGGCTATCCAATCCAATTGTACAGGTAATTTGACTCTTCTTCAGCCAAGAGGTTTTAAAGATAATTTTCTGAAAAACCTACTCAGAGTATCTAATGTTAGACAAGGATGCTGTTGTATGAGGGTAGGATGTGATAGGACTTGCTCAATGGAAGGTCCAGTGCTGTTAGTAGAGGCTCCCTGTAAGGTCTGTGATCTAATCATCATTGAAACATGTCATAGCCACTACTTCCAAAGTGCAAGGAAAAGCTGTACTATTCTGTATTTCTCTCCCTCTGCATCCTCCGGAAGGCATCTTGCAAATCAAATCCTTTCCATGGATCCATCTGACCTGTCATTTTTCCTTGAAGATGATGGATAGCAACTAACCTAGGTAAAGGATATACACAACCCAAACTGCTGAGTGCCCCATCTTATACAATCTACAAACCTGAGTGGCTTCTGCTCTCACTAAGAGCTGCAGTGGGAGTGCACAGGTGGCAGCTATGTCTGGAGGCCTGCAAACAAGCCTTCCCAGTAGCTATATCGGTTTTAGCAATGTGGCTGTCTTGGTCAGACAGAAACTCTCATGAGAATTAGAGGGATGCTAGATTTGAATGTCTGTGAATGAAGATGGGTGCAAAGATGGGTTTTAAAGAGCCCCTGGGATGTCTCAGATAGTGTCCCAAAGCCCTTTTTGAGGAGTACTATGTGAAGTTCATTCCTGGATTTTCAAACAGTTCTTCTGTATTTCATTGCCTACTAGCATTGTTAATAGATAATCCTATGGACTTTAAATATACCACTAAAAGAAACCTACTTAACAAAATCTTCTAAGGAAAAACTCTGTCATGATTGTTTGTTTGTAATAAAGTAATCCATTATAAAAGCTAAACTTCACAGTGAAGCACTTAGAAATCGTACTGAGAGGCTGGAAATCATCTCCTAATGCAGCTTACAACAGAACAGATACTACAGAGTTTTTATTTTCCAGTGATGAATAAGAGGTTAGAATCCTAAAACACTGCTAGTACATTTTCTAACAGATGCGGTAAAAGAGAGACAGTTACCAGAAAGTCTTACGATTCCACTGTATATTCAATCTCTTATTAGCCTGTAACACTCAGGACAGCGTGTTAATTAATGCGTGGTCTCAGAGGGTCCTGGTTAAACCTTTAAAACCTACAGAAAGCTGTTATATTTAGATGCATTCATAGCTTCTGTAAAAAGAAAAAGAAAACAATGTCACAAAAAAACAGATGAAAATTATCACATGTTTTCTTAGAGATTTGTTGTCAAAGTTAGCTTTCATGCTAGCCAGCTGGGGTCTTGGATTTCTGTATGAAAAGAATAGCTCAGCAATGTCTTGAGGCTAATACTGAAAAGGTCATGAGATTCTCTTTCATGGAATGAATGCAAGTAAGCCGAGAAGTACAGGAAAATATAACATTCACTATAAATGATAGAACTGATTTAGTTCTATGCATTTCTCTGTGTATAGAAAATGACATTGAAATATGTTTGTATTTAGATTTAGGGAGCAACTTACTTTCTGCCTCTTCACCAGTTTATTATTTATTTCCAAACCTTATTATTCTAAAATGCTATAGCACCCAAAATATGCTAGACCATTTCTAAACACAATCACATAACATATTTTTTCTATGATGAGCAAAGCAGCCATTTGAAGTTCATTCACTGAGACCCTTTGGCCTTTAGAGCATTTAGTGAAGGGTTTGTTTTGTTTATTTTACAGTTCAGTGGAATGGAAAACAGTTTTTCTTAAGCATTACTGGAGGCCATCAAACAGTGAGAAGGAATAATGTTTCTGCTCCTGCATGTTCAGCGGAATTCAAAGGTATCTATTAAAAAAATGGGTGCAGTGATAAACCTAGATTTCCCCTCTTTTTGGAAAAAGTGTAATTATACTCATCAGACATAATGATCTGCTATTTTCTCCATCTTGCTATTGCTCAATGTAATGAGAAAAGTTTGATGATGCTGGGTGAATTTGATTATTGCCTGTTTCTTTTGATTTATTTCCTACCAAAAAAAGAATATAGAAAACCACCCCCCTCAAAAAAAAAAATCCCAACCAAACCACCAATCAAATTAAATTGTTTACTTTTACACAAAGCATGATTTGGATGTGCAGTTTATACATTGAAATAACATAATTGAAAACAAACTTTTCTCAGCCTGTTGACATAGAAGTATTTAGATTCAGATTTTGATTACTTGGAGAGGCAATAGGAGGTCCTGTTTTCATTCCTTGTTTTGTGTTTTTCAAAATCTAATTTTCATAAGACATTACAAATATTATGAAGTGGTGGCACGAAACAGATAAATAAAGTGTTTGAACAATAATGAGGTAAACTGAGAAATCAAGTGATCGATGATACTGTCATGTATTTCATGCAAGTTGAAAACCTGGAGCCTAAACTCCTGTTGAAGTCAACAGCAAAAATCTACCTGCACAGCAACTGATAGTTACAGCTTCTTCTGAAGAAGACATTTTGGTGAAGTTATTCTGACTTTACAGCCATATAGCTACAAGATACATCTAAATTCAAATTGCATTAAAAATAGCATTCTTAAGAAGCAGCTTCTAGAGCTGAACTCTCGTCTGTCCCTGATACATTCAAGGAAGTAAATGCTATTTGAAGTTTAAGGAGGTTTGGAAAAGGAGTCTGGAAAACTCCAACACTCATTTTTAAGTTGAGTTTGGCACAAAAGCAGTGCAGTCCCATTGAATACAGGCAGGACTTCATATTCAGGTACGCCTTTTAGATGCTTAAAATGTCCCCAGAAGAATGACTCAGGCAAGACATATTAGGATCTCAGCCTGTTTTTCTCGCTAATGATATGCAGACATCAAAGTGGGGTAGCTTGGTGATTATCCTGGATGCTCAGACATACAGTGATCATGACAAGCTGAACAGTTGCCTTTCTTTGGAAAGTGGTGACATTAGTCTTCATTATACTAAGCACAAGAATATTTTGTCTGGAGGCAAACCAGTGGATTGAAAAATGCTTCGCCCTTTTCCCAGAAGGATATCCTAACCATGCTGGTATTGAATATCTGCTGGGGCTGCCTGCTGTATTTCCCTCTTCCTAAAACTTTGTCAGAACTGGAAAGCTTGAGAGTCAGGCTTCCTCTTGTTTGCTGTCCTTTAGTCTTGTGACTTTCTTGTTACTGGAAAATTGTAGGTCCAGCTCCTCAAGAACATCTTACAAACTCTACCCCTAGGAGTTTTAGAATAGGATAGGATCTATAGAATAGAATAGAATAGAATAGAATAGAATAGAATAGAATAGAATAAGTATATTTTCAGTTGGAAGGGACTTACAAGAATCATCTAGTCCAACTGCCTGACAAATTCAGGGCCAACCTAAAGTTAAAGCATGTTATTAAGGGCATTGTCCAAATGCCTCTTGAACACTGACAGTCTTGGGACATCAGCCATCTCTCTAGGAAGCCTGTTTCAGAGTTTGACCACCCTCATGGCAAATAGATGCTTCCTAATATCCAGTCTGAATCTGCCCTGATGCAGCTTTGAACCATTCCCACTTGTCCTATCACTGGATCCCAGGAAGAATAGATCAGCACCTCCCTCTGCACTTGTCCTCCTCAGGAAGCTGTAGAGAGCAATGAGGTTGCCCCGCAGCCACCTTTTCTTCAAATTAGACAACCTAGAGTCCATAGCGGCTCCTCACAGGACATGCCTGCCAGCACTTTCACCGGCTTTGTTGCACTCCTCTGGATGGATTCAGGGATCTTCACTTCCTTCTTAAATTGTTGGGCCCAGAACTGTGAACAGTGCTCAAGGTGAGGCCGTGACAATGCTGAGTACAGGGGTATAATCACCTCTTGTGATCTGCTGGTTATGCTGCTGTCAGCCAGCACCCCCTGATCCCTTTCTGCAGGGCTGCTTTCCAGACACTCATCTCGCAAATTATACTTGTGTGTTACTCCGTCCCAGGTGCAGAATACATTTGTTTGTATTAAATTTTATGCCATTAATGATTGGCCAATGCTCCCGACTGTGTAGATCCCTCTGCAATGCCTCTTGTCCCTCAAGAGATTCAACAGAAACTCCCAGTTTGGTGTCATCAGCAAACTTGCTCATGGTGCATTCAACTCCTACATACAAATCATTAAGAATATATTGAACAGAACTGGCCTTAGAATTGAGCCCTGAGGAACACTGCTGGTGACTTGTCACCAGCCAGATGTAGTCCCATTCACTACAATACTTTGAGCTCTGCCTTTCAGCCAGTTCTTACCCAGTGCACTGTGAACCTGCTCATCCCACAGTTGGACAACTTGTCCAGAAGGATGCTGTGAGGAACAGTATCAAAAGCCTTACTGAAATGCAGAAAAACTACATCCACCACGTTCTTTTCATCTGCTAGGTGGGTGACCTTATCATAGAAGGGTATCAAATTAGTTAGACAGGACTTTCCCTTTGTGAGGAGAAACATGATGACTGTGCCTGCTGATTGCATTATTCTTTAAATGCCTTTAAATAGCACCTGGTATGATATTCTCCATAATCTTTTTGCCCACTCTAAAATTCCCACTGAGTTTTAAGTGAGTTGGGTGTTAGAAAAGATCTGTGTGTTTGACCCAGGGTGCATTCAAAACCTCTGGCCTACTGCCATGTTTTGTATTTCATGACATTTACGAAAAGCCTAGGGTAATGTTGGTCTCGATTCTAGCACTTGAAAGGCTCCAATGACAAAGTTGCTGTTTTCCAGAGTCCTTTTCTAAACCTCCTTAAAGCCACTCAAAGCCGCTACAGTGTGACTGAGAATTCGCTCTACTTTATTCTAAGATAAAGGCAAATTTAATGGTCGCTACTATGGATGTTACATTTTAGATGACATTGGCTATTTTTTGATTAGTGACAGTCAATTTTGTCTAGTGAAAGATTTCAAGATATAGAAATGAAATAGGTATTCAGTTTCTCCTGGTAGTTAAATGCCTTGAACATGCATTTGCAACACAGAAAAAAGAAAAACCCAACACCCAGATCATTTCTGCTATAATATACATAGTGTTTTTCTATTTGTTTGTTTATTTTTGTTTTGAAGACAGGTGATTTTAACGATGCATAAAGTGACATTTTCAGACCCTGGAAGTCATTCCCTGCAGCATTAACTGTCTTTGACTATTCAAAGGTGACTTTGTATTGGCTGAGGTTAGATTTTTGCTACTCTCTAGCCTAATATTTCCTATTTAATGTAATCATTTTATTTCCCTTGGATTCTTACTTTCTATTTTAAATTGCTATAATGTCTTTTGCCTTTTTATTTTGCTCTTTTCAGAGCTCAGATTGGTGTTAACTAGAGTTTCTGGTGCTTCTAGAGCTTTTTAACAGATCAGTTAGACACCTGGATTTCATATTGGAAGGTCATTCTCAGTGAGATTAATCTAGCCTGATTTAAGGCCTCTGTAATGGAATAGCCAAACTTCAAACTGTTACTGTAAAGTCCCTCCATAGTTAATGAGAGAAATGAGTATCTCCAAAGGGCAATTCTTGTGACATGTCGTATGCATCTGTCTCTGGATGAAAACAATTGTCTCCTGGAGGTGGCTATTTCACTCTATTGACAACGTAGAATTATGCCACTAACTCTGGCACCAGTGTCAGGGCAGATGAATTTCACTTGGTGTGTCTAGGCTATAAATTAATTTTTTTTAGTGTGCATCTGAGAAATTTTACTTTACACTCATTTGGTATCTGCACATTTTTATTGCCTTTATGATATTCTTTTGCAAGTGAAGGCTAAAGTAAGTACTCAGCTGGGTTCCCTGCTTCCTCTGGAAAGTGAAAGCCATTATTTTTAAGCACTTATTTGAAGAAATGAAAATTCAAAGATGAATGATACTATGTTATATCTTACGTTAGAAGACATTATCAAAGCTGCGATTTTTAGTAGACATCCAAGAGCTTTATTTAATGGGCTTTAGTTCAATTTCCAATTAATAATTTTTCTTCCTCCCCTCTTCACTTTCTTATCACTATACATAAAAAGATCTGTTAAAATGAAGGAACAGCTTGCTGCTGAGTAGATCCAACCAGTCACTCTCATTCCTTGCCCTTGGAAACGTTGCTGGAATGCTCAATAATCTAAAAACAGAGTATTTGCCAACAAAGTTTAAGATATATACCTGAAAGAGCTGTGATTGGCAGGGCAAAAGCAGAGTGAAACAATGAGGGAAAACTAGGGCAGGACATTGAGGTCAGGACAGTTTATATTCCTCTGAGGAAAGAGATAACAGGGTTCAGAGGTCTTTGATTTCCCCCCACAGGCTTTGCTGACCAATGGGAAGAGCATAATGTGGATATGTGGTACAACAATTATTCTTGTGACATAGCTTTGCTTTTCTCTTCCCCTCCCCTTCCCTCCCCTCCCCTTCCTTTCCAAATGAAGCAAATGAAGGCTCAAACCGCAGATGTATTGCCCCAGCACAGCAGATTATGGAGGGCCAGCTGAGCTGTGGTAGCTCTCAAACATCTCAATGTTAGTCCTTGGCAAATGCAACATAATGTAACTTAGCTCTTTCAATTTGGCATAGATGGAGTCAAATTGAGCTACATTTATCACAGGTTAAAGATTAATCCAATTGTTTTTACTCCTTTGCCAGCTCATGTTTGAACTGAAGAAACTACTGAAATTTTATGCTTTCTTAGGTGATGTGCTTCTTTTTTTTCCTCTAATAGCAAAGTGATCACATATTTTAAAAACGTTGCTAAACAGGCATTGCATCAGAGCAGATTTTTGTGAAACTGGCTTTTAAAACACGTGAAGGTGTGTGCACCAAAGGGATGCTCATTAAGGAACTGTTTGAATGCCCACAATATTTTTTCTAAAAAGTGCTATGAGATATTGGTTATGGTCAGGATGAATCTAAAAATGGCAATACCCTCTGTAATGGGGAAGATCTGAATTAAATGAATGTTGAAATGTTGTGGTTCTAAAATGCTTGATTATAATATATCCTTTCATAGCTGAAAGTAGCTGTAGTACATGATCTCGTTTGCTTGAGAATGTACTTCTCCTCTTAGGCTGTTGTCAGCTGGGAAAAGAAGGGAGCCAGAGGAAGGACAAATCCTTACAATGAGACCTGTGTTCAGCAGGCCATTTGCTGTGACATGGAAGTCTGCAGTGGGCTTCAGTTCAAACTCTGAATGGTCTGTGCTGGCATCTTTAGCTTATGGCATTTGCTGCTTCCTTCCTTGCTGTCCATGATGTCTCTGAAAGGATATAATTTGCTACAGCTGGCTTAGGTGCAAAACCGCCATGAGCAAAGCTTTATGTATTTCCTTAGATGTGCCATTTCATTGTGTGTCTCATCAAAATCAGGCAAACAAATGCGGAGAGAGTAGGTGCTCCTGCATGTGTCATGCTCTGCAAATCAAGTGTATAGAATCAATCGCTTGCCCAGAGACCTGCTTCTGCCCCCGCACCCATCAGAACTCAGAGACAGAGGGTTTCATTTGTTCTGTTTCTACCTCTTCAAGATCAGAAGAGGTTTAAACACCTACCTACTGCTAAAGCTCAGTATTTTCTGTCTGAATCCTAAGTGGGGGTGGGGTAAGGGGAACAAAACAATTTATTCTAAAGCATAATAAGATTCAGCTAGGAATGTAGATACAGCTTGGTTAAATCAGAGTCCTTTTCTAATACAAATGAATGTTACACTGAGAGTCATGTTATTTAAGGGAATTTTCAATGCCAGTTTAAAAAAACATGCTTTCTCTTCTTTGACATAATATCATAGTTGAAAACTCACATCTTGAAGTGTATTCAGTAGGGTGGAACCTCAGCTGAAGTATACCTATATTGTTCCAGTTTCTCTGGTGTAATTACATAAGTGAATGCCATCTAAGGATTGAGTGGATAACAGAAGCAAAGAATATCGCTAATAAGCACATAATGTTGCTCATGCACTGATCACCACTGGATTAATTCAGTTGACAATCTAAACTAGAAGAATAAAAATTCTGGGCTTAAAAAAAAGAAAAAAAACATCTATATGAAGGTGAACTTTTTTGCATTCATTACATTTCTTTACATTTGCACATTAGTGGGAAACCGTAGGGAGAAAACTGCTATTGTATCTTGTGCAAGTGCTTTAACAATAAGAGATAGTTCTTAGACTATGCTAATTTTAGTGTTAAACTTCCAAGAATGGTGAACTTACTTACGGTTTTCAGTAATCAGTGACCTACACTGAGTTGTGTATTAAAAAAAAAAGGAAAAAAAAAGAAAAAAGCTCAGTTTTCTCTCTTGGCACAGCTGACTTGAGTGGTGCCCAAACATTACAAAAAAAACAGGAGACTGTATGGGGATTTTAAGTGGTTGGACCAAACACTCAGGGGTCCTGTTTATGTCAAAATGTGGCACTCCCTGATGGGCTGGGTAATGGGTGCTGTTAAATGAGTAGTGCTGGATGAGTGGCATACAGGATTTTGAAAGCTGACTGAAGCTTGGACATGTTGGATATGTCACTGGTAGGCATGACACAGGAGTAACGAATGGTTCAGATCTCTTGCCTGTTGGGATGATATCTGTGGTTCCCTGAAGAGCCAGCAGAGCAAGCAGAAATCTCCCTTCCTCCCATTTCCTGCCATGAGATTGGAAAAGAAACATGCAATTCGGTTGGTGTTCATCCTGCCAGAGGCTGCAACTAAGACCAGGACATTCATACCAGTTGCAGTAACAGAAAGCCCCTAAGGGCTCCCCAGTGTCTTTCCTCTTTTATGGGCTATGGCCTGGGCCTCTGCCTATTCCATTTTGCCTAGAAGATTCACAACAGGGTCTTACAGGCAGCTGAACTGGCACGTGTTGCCTGGGACCTGCAACAGGCCTGCCAAACTCCTCACAGCATGTCTGCCCGTTTGGCTCCCAGTTCACATTCTCTTATCGTTGGCAGTGCCCAAAGCCCATGCATCCATGGCTCAGCTCAGCTATGCCTCACTCACATCAGGATGGGCTGACCTGTCCCTCCTCCAGGGACCCCACACTGAGCAGATCTCCCATAGCAGGGGAAGTGAACAGAGCAGCGTTATGGCCCTTTATCTGTTGTGTGACCAGGCAGGGTCCATCTTTTATTGCATGTGGCTCTTCCTCTGATCCCTTTGTCCTCACATCATGTTAGTCAGTAAGGTGTTGTCTCAGGTGAGATGAGTTTATGTAAGCAGTACCACACAGTCACTGCTTTCCAGCTCAGCCCATCACAAAGCAATGTTCCTTCCTCAAACTCAGCCAAGGTCCGTATTTGCTCATGGGAAGGAAAAGAAGCAAATATGGAGTGTAGTTTGGAGGTGTACTTAAGGAAATGCAGGTCACGATAAACCAATATCAAAACATAGTGTTTGTTCCTATGAAGCTGAAGTCTGCAATGTCCCTATCTCAGGCTATAAAGACTCTGTATCTTAAAAGAAACAAAATATGTGAATAAAGAATGCAGAACTTTTTTTTTCAAGCTTATATTTTTCTTCAATGAGACACAGCAAGGTGAAGGACGTGAAGCAGGTAGACCAAGAAGGAAAAAATATGAAAAAGTAAATGTCTTTGCAGTTGATTGGTTTTATTTCTGAGTTTGGAAGTGAGATCATCTGCCATCATTGCTAACACAGTTGAGACAAATTCAAAATATTCTGGCACTTGTCTTCATTGTTTTGAAATCTTTAGATGACCCTGTGAGAGGCTGTTGCAATCAGAAAAACTGTCATTTCCTTTTCTGTAGATACCTAGCATGCCTAACATTTTAGTAGTATTACCTTGTCACTTTTT
The DNA here is from genome assembly GCA_013398225.1 of Steatornis caripensis. Taxonomy (NCBI): domain Eukaryota; kingdom Metazoa; phylum Chordata; class Aves; order Caprimulgiformes; family Steatornithidae; genus Steatornis; species Steatornis caripensis. The sequence goes on from VZSC01008258.1 coordinate 108,533, forward strand.
AATCTATGTGACAGGCTTTGTTTTATTATGTTTTGTTTTATTATGTTTTGTTTTGTTTTATTTTGTTTGCCTTTGAAACACATTCTAGCCTGGATTGCAAAGCTGTAGGGCTGCAGAGATGAGAGTAATATTTGTCAATTGTCTAAATATTTGAAACTGCAATATATAAATTCTCAGTTCTGCTTTTCTGAGGTTTTTTATGATGCAGTGCACTGTTGCTCTGATGATAGTGACACTAGAAGCTTTTAGGGACATTCAGCAATCCTCACTCAAGATGAAGATAAATGACTTGCTCAGATTCAAAAAGCAAGTAAGTAGCAGAGTTAAAATTAAAACTCAAATTTTTAAGATCAAACCCTTATACATTGTGTAATAGGTTAAAGAATGATGCTAAGTAATTTAAAAATATGTCATACTTGAATCTTCCTAGATTATACTGTGCTAATCTTGACTGACAGAAAAACTTGGAAATATGTTAATGGAAAAAACCCCGGTGCAGATGTGGTAACTGGACTTGGTACCAGTAAGACCTTAATCTCTGTATATACAGGAAGGTGCTGATTGAGCAAAGCAAAACCTCATTCAGTAGTCCCTTAGGATATTAGAACAATTTAAGCATTAAAACACTTGAATAAAAACTGAAGACAAGTACCAGTGCTCAACAATGGAAAGCACTGCACATTTTTTGTTACATAAAGGACAAAAATTATGCTATGTTAATTTTATTTCACATAAAGGAAAATAGTAAACAAATTATGCATATGGAATCCCAAGGGCAGTGAGCTAGTGTCCTGGGTTCGGCTATGATAGAGTTAATTTTCCCCAGAACGCTGGCAGGGGGGTAGCCGACCCAAAGCAGCCCGGCAGGTATTCCATACCACTGCCGTCCCGCCCAGCCCACAGCCGGGGGGCGGGCCGGGCAAGGCGCGGGAAGCGGCCGGGAAGGGCGCGCGGCGGCTCCGGTTCCCGTTCCGGGTGGTGAGCGCTTGTGCTGTGCATCACTCGTTTGTATTCTCTCTTGTTAGCGTTATAGTTTGTTATTGTTACTGTTCTGTCTCTCTGTGTGCTGTTGCATTAAACTGNATGTGTTTGATTTGCACTGAAAACAGTGTTGATAATGCAGAGATGTTTTCATTATTGCCAAGCAGTGCTTACACAGAGCCAAGGCCTTTTCTGCTCTTCACACCGCCCCACCAGTGAATGGGTTAGGGGTGCACAAGGAGTTGGGAGGGGACACAGCCAGGATGGCTGACCCCAACTGACCCAAGGGATATCCCATACTGTAAGGCATCGTGTTCTGCATGTAGAGCTGGGGGAAGAAGAAAGAAGGGGGAGAAGTTCAGAGTGATGGTGTTTGTCTTCCCAAGTCACTATTACACGTGATGGAGCCCTGCTTTCCTGGAGATGGCTGAACACCTGCCTGCCCATGGGAAGTGGTGAATGAATGCCTTGTTCTGCTTTGCTTGAGCGCATGCATTTTGCTTTACGTTTTAAACTGTCTTGATCTCAACCCACGAGTTTTCTCACTCTTCTATTCTCTCCCCCATCCCAGCTGGCGGGAGTGAGTGAGCAGCTGTGTGGTGCTGAGTTGCTGGCTGGGGTTAAAACACAACAGGTATATATTCAGTTGCTGCATATTTACTTTACTGGAGTTAAATTATCTGATACTTGTGGAGGTTCTGACCCTCAAATATTAAAATAGACACCAGTCTTCCTGTTTCATGATCAGTAACTTCTGTGGAAAAAAATCTTTGTTTTAATTTGCAGGTGTATTTGCATTCTTCATCTTTACTTCTTGATATCCCATCCATCTGCAGATCTGTGACATGGGATATAAAAAGACTGAAGATTTTTAAATTGCTCTTACCTTTTGCAAGCAATGCAGCTATTTCCTGTTTGTGCAGATAAAATATTTTAGTAGACAATTAGATCTGAATTTCAATACTGGGTAGTTTTCCAATCTTGTAACACTATGTTCAAACTAAAAAAATACAATTAAAAATATACTCCAAGAGAAAAGTCAGGATCTTTCTAGTGCAGAGATTTTCTTCTGTTCCAGATTGTAGGATCATATGTGTCAAAATAAATTGAAACTCAGGTATGACGAGGCATATTTATGTGTATTTTTGTGTGTTTCTACTTATTCATGTGACTATTTTAATTCTGTAAATTATCTAAATTTTTGGCTCTGGGTGGTTCTTCCAGAGAATTAAGACACCAAAACACAAATTTTGGAGATATTTGGGGAAGCTGTCCCACATTTGAGAAACTATTCCATGAAGCTGTTCAGTGGAAAACTATTGAGATCTGCTGGTCCCTCCAACCATTAGAATTCAAGCCATGACCTACTGGATCAGCGGATGATGAAAGTAAATAAGTTACTTAGTGGTTAACACAGAAAACTTTGCAATTTTCCTCTCCTAAGGGAACATGCTGCTCTATATTCTTGATAGGGGAGAAGTCTAGAGGAAATACATGGTAATATTAATTATTTTTAAATGTGCTTAGAGAGATATTACCAGTTTAATATTGTATACCATCTGGATCCAGATCCTCTGGTTTAATATTGTATGCCATCTGGATCCAGATTCACTGCTTGAGAGAACGTTCGTATTATGAGCTACATCTTCACTGTAAGATTTACACACAATTCCTTCACTTTCATAATACTGTAAAATAATCAGCTTCCAACTGAAAAAATACAGGCCATAGTTGAACCTGTATGAAGTCAATGCAAATTCTCAGTGAACGCTGGATCATATACCCTGTCCGGACCTTAAACTGGGGTAAAGATGCTTTCAGTTACTGATGACTCACAACACGAGAGCGAGAGAGTTGTTTTTACTTTTCTGCTGTGTGGCTTTGAATGTCATTGACAGCCAGCCCTGCAGAGAGATGGAAACAGAATGCAATCAGACTTCCAAATCTTCCCTTAATGCAGTGTCTTTCTTTGGAGCTTTTCCCTGTAGGGTACCTCTCAGATGGGGATAAGTAATGCTGTTAGTACATAATCCAATCACTGATGTAGATTGCTCCTAGACAACTCTGAGCAGCAGATTTTTATTTTTTTTAACTTTATAAAGCAAGTAGCTTTTCTGAAGTAAAAAGAAAAAAGGATGTGGCTTACATGTTATTAACAGTATAAATGAGTCTTGTTATATATTGTCTACATATTATAAAATTGAAGCTTAATTTACCATAAAATATCGGAAACTTAAGTAAGAAAATGTTTCATTTTTGTGTTCTGAACAGGATGCCACTTCAGTGCTCTCCTCTCCTTGATGCATTGTACAGCGAGCCAGGGATGTACACTTCTTTTTAATCCCAGACTGAAGCTGTTTCTGTGATTGCCAAGGTAGAGGTCTCATTCTACATCTTTTGCTGTTGTCGCTCTGTGCTCTCTCTTTTGTCTCTAGCACTGTGCTTAATGTGGCGTTATTGGTAGTGTGCTGTTGTGGTTTAATCCCAGTACCATACAACTAGTCGCTTGATCCTCTCCCCCGACCTCGATGGGATGGGGAGGAGAATTGAAAAAAAGTAAAACTCATGGGTTGATATAAGAACAGTTTAATAATTGAAATAAAATAAAATAATGCTGATACTACTATTACTAATAATAATGATAATAGTTGTTTAAAAAGGGAGATAACAAAAAGAGAGAGAAAATAAAAACCAAAGACGACAAGTGAAGCACAATTGCTCACCACCTGCTGACTGATGCCCAGCCAGTCCCTGAGCAGCAATCACCCCTCCCGGCCAACTCCCCCAGTTTATATACTGAACAGGACGTCCTATGGTATGGAATACCCCTTTGACCAGTTTGAGTGAGCTGTCCTGTCTGTGTCTCCTCCACAGGAGCAGTGTCAGAAACTGAAAAAGTCTTTGGCTTAATGTTAGCATTGCTGGACAACAACTAAAACATTGGTGTGTTATCAACATTATTCTCATCACAAATCCAAAACATAGCCTCATACTAGCTACTATGAAGAAAATTAACTCTATCCCAGCCAAAACCAGCACATGTGGTCTGCAGATCCGGTTACTGAATTGGGACTTTATAGATGGGGTTTCCGTTTTAATCCTCACATCTAAGCTGTTCTTCAAATTCACATCAACTTCCCTACTTCTCCCCTCGTCCCATCATTTCTCTGTCTGTCTCCTCTGTTTTGACTGCATACTTTTTGGGCATAGGATTTTATTTCCCTTTTGAATATATGAGGCTTAGAACTGTGGAGGACTGAACACATCCAGAGACCACGTAACAAACAGAAAATCATGGAGTGGTATCAATCACACCCACTCAGTTTAAACATCTAACTTTGAGCTACGGAAGCAATTGTCAAAGTTCTTTATAAAGGCAATAGAGACAGGAGGGTGCCTTTGAAGGTCTCAAGATCGATGCCCTTCAGATATCCAAGTTAAGAACACAGTATCTAGCTTTCCAGGCTATCAGAAACATCTGCCTCTACTGTTAAAACTGTATGCTTATAAACTGGATCCCTTCCATAAATAGGATCAAAAAGACCATCAGAAAATATGTATGGTTGTTCCAGAAGAACTATGTCACTCAGATATTATCATAAATGCATGTTTTCCTCAATCTCTCACAATTCTTTCAATTATGCATTAGTACCCTCCAGTTCCACTGAGCTGGTTTGTTTAAAAGTAGGGGTTTGTCATCTACTAATGCTTCTAACAAAATGAAATATGCAGGTGTAATGTAATTCTCCAACAGATGTCTAAAGTGAAAAATATATTGAGGACATATGGAAATAGAATTATTTACATCCCTTGAATAATTCTCAATAACTTAAAATGCTCTATATGACCGTAATATTTCCATTTAACCTTCTTCTTTTCTTGAGCATTTACCACACAAGGTTCCTGGTCAATCATACTACCAGAATCATACTACCAGAAGCCAGATTCAGATGTATACTGAGGCCATCTTCTGCCTTTTGTAACAATTGGTGGATTAAAAACAAATTATTAATGTTAAAAATCAGGGTGTAAGCATGTGAAAGGCTTATTTCAGCAAAAGTAAAAACATAAAAAACAGTATGAAGATGTACTGAAGAAAGATTACTTGTCCTCTTTGTGTTATTGTTAATTATTGTAACATTATTGGATTGCTTAAACAAATACAGGGATCCTGTTGGCTGTGGTAGTTGCTACAAAACATTAAATGGGAAAGCTTACTAATTTTGAGGAGTTTATAAATTAGAAGAACAAGTGAAGGCCTGGAAAGAAAACCAGCAGAGAGATAAAAGAATTTGTTTAGGGCTGCAGAAAAAGAGATAGCAATAAAACCAATGGTTTATGACCTGGGATTAGTCTGTGACAACTAGGCCAGGTGTTTTCCATTGCCTAGTAGATTATCAGTTACTTTTTGTGCTGCTAGGGATCTTCAGTTTTCTAGGGTTGGATTCCGCCATATCTTACACTAGTGCCGTTGAACTGTCTTTCCGACTAAGAAAATTGATTAACAGATGATTGAGCAAAGGAAGGGGACCTGGCCTACCTTTTGTAGATCACAATGTCATACAGTTAAGAAAACCTACTTCTGGCTGATTTCATTAGGCTGGGGTAAATCAAATGCAAAAACATAAAAAAAAAACCCCAAAACCAGTGTGCAGTCTGTGTTCCAAGCTAGAAATTTCCACCATCTCGTATAGGACAGAGCTACTCACAGATTTCATATGGAGTTGATGCTTAATGGAGGTGAGGAGGTCAGTAGAGGCTGGCTGTTTCTTGTCTTTTTCTTTTTACAGAAACACAGCAAGGATCTCATTTTCTGCTACTTGCATTGGCTGAAGGGGGCAGGGGATGTCAAAATGCATGAATTTCTTAGCAGGTTTGTTAAAGTTTTTGATTCCCTTGATTTATCCTTTTGTAACGATCATGAAAAGTGAAAGTGCTGGCAATTAGAGTTAATGAGTATTTCATTGCTTGTGACAGTTTATTTCAATTAGCATTGTTGCTGTTTTCTTCCTTAAGTGGGGAAAATGTTCTGGAAAGCTTCTGTGGTAACACATGGAGCCAAGCTTGAGTTCTCCAGAGCTGGCTGAGAACAGGAGACACAACTTGACCTTTAAAAGAAGGGAATATATTATTCTTAAAGGACCCTTCAGCACTCTGTTGGCTCTGTTGCATACATTTATATACTTCTTTAGAAGATTTTTGCCACCAAAGACTGCTCGATAGGTGGACCTCTCACAGACTAAATGCGACACTCATTTCTGCAGTCTTTCCCAAATGGGTTGTTCAGAGGTTACAGAACTAACCAACAACCAACCTTCCCTTCCCTTCCCTTCCCTTCCCTTCCCTTCCCTTCCCTTCCCTTCCCTT
>VZSC01008258.1:115295-179931 GCA_013398225.1 Steatornis caripensis
CTGTCTGTCCTTCTGTCCCTTCTGCATTCCGCTGTACATGTCGGGAATAAGGAAATACTGTCAAACTCAAATAATAAATAAGTGCAGGGATGATGTAACAAACCTGAATCTCAGAGCTGATGAAACATGGAGCATTAAAAACTGGTAACTGGTTTAACACTACTAGTTTCAGAAAAATCCTCCTTCCCAGAGATGAATCAATAAATCTGAGCATGAAAATCAATGTGTAAATGCAATCAGCCTGATCCTGCAATTGTGGATCTGCAAGGGATTTGATAATGTACACAATAATGCCAGCCAAGGCCAGGTAATATGCAACATTTGACAGCAGAAAGACTGGACTTCTAAAATACATTTCTAGTCCTGTATGTCACTGCATCCATTCCCTTCATTTTTTAAAATATTTGTTTTCATGGTCTCTGCTTATTGTTCTGATTAAATAATATTCTTTCATGCTTCTTTATTAAAACAGATGGTAGATTTCTCAGCATAGCAATATTCAGTGTCTTAAAAATCCTAGACTGACTGAAGTCAACAGAAGCTTTGTGGGACTTGTTATATACATTTAACAGTATAATAAACTGTACCATAGAATGTTAAGACTATTACTATTATGACTATAATTTTTATTTACATGTCATTAGTCCTGCCTACATATACTATAAGCAAGAATTTTGACAAAGTGTACAGCAAAGCTCTCCTCAACTAAATAAATGCTTTCCCTCAGGTCACATAGCATAAAATTTTCTGATGAACTATGTTCCCCCAGACTATCCAAAGATGTCTTACCATGTTTCTTTTAACTTATCTAACAGAAACCCTGTCTAGTTCACTCAGAATTCTTCTTCCCAAGCTAATCATTAACATTATTGTTGACTTTCATTAGGAGAGCATTCAGTCTGCCTTCTGAAATAGGAAAATCCTTATGTACCTACTTATTTATATCACTGATATTTTTGTTACCAACTCACTGTTGACTGCAATGATTTCATTAGCACTTCTTGAACTCAAGTTATAATCACACAAACAAATACAACAGATTGGTTTTATAAAGTTATCACAGCAGTTTATTCAAAATAGAGCACATATTTATGTAAGTACATTTATCCATAATTTTCCTGTATCTTCAATACTTCCTTGCAGTCCTGAAAACCCCATTTCAAACAGGTTATATAATGATTTAGGAAGAGGTAAAAAGAATACCTACAGGGACAATCATGGGCATGAATTCCATATATGAGAAAAAAGAGAGGACAGAAAAAGTTGATAGAGTCTATGAGATCAAGAATGCTGTTGATAATTGAATGCAATGCACAGCTAAACCATGGTTATCTTTGCCACAGGATGTTCTGGAGGTGAAATGTATAAATGGGTTTGGAATAGGATTCAGACCTCTGGCGTGAATCTACCTAAACATTTTTGTTATTAAAGAGCATACCCAAAACACCAAGGGGTTTTATAATCTCAAAAGACAAGTTTGAACAAGAACAGGAACAGCTAGCTTCTGCAAAAATTAAAGTGACTAGACGGTTGGCTACTTGAGAGACAACGGAAAAGAAATTCGTAGATATCTTCACCTATTTGTTGTGGCCTTGCAGAGAAATTCCTTGCTTCCAAACTCATTTATTAACAGCTTGATTTTCTGGTTGCCCTGAAGTCTCCAGTGACTTTCAGGCATGTTTTTTCTGAATATACCTGTTCCTGCTTCTCTCAGCAGTTTTTCCGGCACTCTGCCAATCTACAGACTCCTATCTCTTTCCTGAATCTCACCCTTCCTTTGCTTGCCACACCTTGAACTTTTGAAACTCTTTGGCTTCATGGAGGCTGTCATTGTTCTCCAAGTTCACGAGGTACAGCCAGATGGCTATTTTCGTTTTTGCACCTACAGCACAGCATAATGGCAAAAGTGGGTTACATGTGTTTCACACATAATTCTAAACTAGCGAGTAGTTTAGAAGACTACTAAAATAGGAGGTGAAGTTTCCAGGCTTTGTCAGTTATACAGAATGGTTAGAAGGCTGTGGAAGACTTCCCTTAAAGTAATTGGAGGCTTTTGTTTCTTTTTTTTTTTTTCCTGAGCTCTGTCCCCCAAGCAAGCCTGAAGCTGTTTATGCAAGTCCAGCAACTGTTAAGCAAACTTCAGAGCTCAGCTCACAAATTCCTACAGGGTTTGCAAAGCCCAGTTTTCTAGATATAATTAATTGACTCCTGTTCTCATGAAAACAGGGTCTCTGTGTAAGTAGCTGTGAAGTCTTATTGAAAAGTCTATGAAAGGAATGATCTCCTAAAACCTGGTCTATGGCTTTGGTCCTCGTGACTTCCCCTTCATGCACCTCTTTCTTCCTAGCTGTACCTTGTTAAACGTGAAACCTTGTGTCTGACTGGCCAGATATGCGCAAGTATGAACGCAACCAAATTAAACTACAGATTCACCTGATTATGTACACACTAGAAATGCCACGCTAAGAAGAATTTAAAAAGCCCCAGAGGAATAGTTTATATTGCAAAAGCCAGTGATGATAAATCCAGGTAAATCCTACTTTAAGACTGGAGTTAATTCAAAGGGCAAAGGGACTGGCAAAAAAATGGAAAAAAGCCATAAGTAAATTTTCAGTTATTTAGGTTTGTCTTATGACTGGGTTGTATGGGTCAGAAAATATCAGAGACTGACATCCAAAAGATATCTCTGCCTGTAATAAGGCTAATCAGAATTACTACTGGTTAATTTAAATGCGTCTGTCACAGTTTGTTCTGGTATGTATTCAGTAACCTGGTTTTCCTCGTATCCTATAGCATTTTTCCATTTTGTCTATGGAGAAGGAATCTATTGTTGAGCTTTGAGATAATATGACTCTGAATAGTGCAGCTGATTACATTATCTAGCATTATGGTAAAAACCAGAATTTCTCCTTGCCAAGACATTTCCATATTCAAAAATATTTTCAAACTAAATGGATATAAAATGTTGATGTTTCCTGGAGAACAGACATTGACAACAACTTATATTAGAAAACATTGCCTAATGATGATGATAATGACAACTTTTTTGAATTTGTCTAGATAATCTCGAACAGCATACAAATCACCTGTTCTACATTATCAAGTACTGGGCTGTAATAACTAATTGATATAAATAGAATCTGAAATTCAAAATACAATGAAATAGACTTATGTTCCAAAACTTAATATTTTCAGGTGCAGACTTTGAAACCTATAGCCAGGAATATTTTAATTTAGATAAAAAAGTAGTAGCTAATTAAAGAAACATTCCCAACCATGTTGAACACTTCAGAAAAATGCTGCTGTACTGAAGCAATTTTACCTTTAAAAATGTAACGAAAATGTGCTATTTCATCACAGATATTTGATTTTAACAAAAGATCCTTTGGAAAAGTGTTGGAGTGCTTAAAAGTTAAGAGGAGACAAACACTTTGATGCTTTGCAATTCATGAGCTGGGGTACTATGGCAGGATGTAGAAAATCCTCTTTATCAGGTAAAGCATCGATGAAAAATTGGACCAGGCACATTTGACATCACTGGTCCCAGAAGAAAGCACCGCTCACTTGTTTTCCCTGACATTGCAGTACCCGTGCCTAATCAAAACTTCTGGTTTCAGTTAAAAAATGCAAGTTGTCCACCCATTCTCTGTAGAGTAGCAGTACTAACAGATAGCCACAGAGCTTTCAGTAGGCACCTTTTAGTCTTCCACTGAAATGCTGTTGTACTGCTGTATATTTATAAAATCTATAGCTTATATCTGTGTCTGTATATCTCTGAAGAGAATTAAAAATTTCTACAAGTAGATATCATGGATTCTATCCAAGTATTTAGACAAATAGCATATGCTTAAATTTTAGTTAGCTAATGCATTTGTCCTAATCCATAGAAATTTTCTCTTAATATCCAGCTTGAAGCTTTACTGCCACAGTCTATCCACTAAATTTAATGAAGACCAAATTATTGCCTTTTATTTTGTGATAGACTTCAATGTATTTGAAATTTGTTCCCAAATCTTCAGTGTTTTTTTCCTTAACAATACCAATTGTTCAGATTTCTTCTCCTAGCAATGTTTTCTAGAACTCTGACCGGTCACTGTCACTGCTTTTCTCAGGACTGTTCCTATCCATCCATTTTTCAGAAATTCAGGAAACTGTATGAGGCTTCATTGTTGGGGCTTGTTGTGATGGAATGCAGTGGAAGGATAACTCTATACTTTAATTGAAACACCAAGTCTACTGCTTCAGTGGAGAGCCAGACATACGGTTTTTAGTGCTATCAATTGATTTCTCTCAAGTCCTGAAAGTAATTGCCCTAAATACACCCGTAGCATTCATCCTAAAAATAACCAAATGCCATATAAAAGACGCCGACATTTTCCTGACAAGTGTGATTCACGAGGAGCAGCAGTGTGTTGACTGGAAATTATCCCAGCCAAAGTGATACAGTGGCATCCCAATCTATATGGGATGAACCGACTGAACAGCTGGTTTTACGTTTACTCTTTATATACGCACAGCTGGCAAGTACCATCTTTTGGGTAGACAGATGGATGTCTGTTTGTTTGGAGGGGAGATAACATATTTATCATGCATTGGCTGTAGTCTCCTGAGAATATGCGTTGCAATAAATACTAAACGTAAACCTTCAAGTTATCAGAGAAAAAGGAATTTTAAGCCTCTGTGTGTGGTGCAGTCAGGGTTACAGCTTGAAACACTCATTACTGCTGCAGTTCTGCAAGACTTGCTCAAGCATTTTTTGTAGGGACAGACTGAGATTACTAACAGTAAAGGAAGCGATCTGATTGCATGAGCACACAAAGATGGGGGAAAACTAGGATATGAACTGCCAAGGCCTTCAACTGGTTTTGTGGAGTCAACTGGGTGCACACTCACCCCAATGGCACTGTACGCATCTCCTGCTGAGATTTGCAGTTGCAAATGACATTGCATTGCACAGAAGTTAAATGCATGCATATCCTCCATCACTGCAGAAAGGTAACATAGAATCATAGAATAGTTTGTGTTGGAAGGGACCTTTAAAGATCATATTTAAAGTCCAACCCCCCTGAAACGAGCAGGGACATCTTCCACTAGATCAGGTTGCTCAGAGCCCTGTCCAACCTGACCTTACATAGTAAGTGTTTTCCCTAGTATGGCCTGCAAAACCACAATTTAGCCAGTTCAAGTGAGTCATACACTCTACAAGAGTGACCACACCTGTCCCAATATAAATTATTCTCATAGTGGAATGTTTTCTCTCAAACTATAAGCTCTTTGAGGTGCTGTCTTTGGTAATTGATGATTGCCATTCCTGCACTGCAGGTGCCATCACCATGCAGATAATTTATGAGTATTTCTATAACTTTAGCAGTAAAATAATACAAAACCTGCCTGTAGACAAACCCACAGTTCCACTGGTCTTCTGGAAATACAGCACTTCTGAAAGCAGTTGCTAAAACTATCTCTTTTTACCTGTGTGTTCTCAGCAGTGAAAAAATGCCTTCATGGTTCATTCTCATTTTATTTAATGCACATGGTGAAAACTTGCGAGGTCATGGGGATTTATGCTAGCAGATTTGGTGGCCTTTTAATATTTACTTAGGCTATAAAATATAATTTGAATTTTGGAAGTATTTGTCATTGTATCTAAGATGGATAAAGGTATGTTTATTATAGTTGTATTTGCTATGTGTGATTTACATTGTTATATGTTGACTTTTCATTTCCTCAAATGTCACGGTTGCATTTTTGTCTTTCTAACTTCCTTGAAGTATAGAAAGTTAAATATTTTTTTCACACTGATGGTAATCAAATCTTGTTACAAAGTCTTAGAGTCAGACTGCTGTACCTACGAAGCAATGACTTATTTTTTGAAAATACTTCATGATGCCTTATATTGTCAATGTAGTATGATTCAGCACACCCGAAAGTCTCATTATGTAGTCCATACTCAAGATCTATTTTTATACTACACTAAACCAGCAGCCTGGGGAGTGGCCATCACCAGAATCTCTTCTTATTTCTTCTTTGCCTTCTCTTGCCCCCACTCCTTCTCCCTTATTTTCAGTCTGCATTCTTCTCTTGGGTATCTTTCTTGCATAATCTGGAGATCGTGCCTGCAAGTTTTGAACAATAGCCTCAAAGAAGACTTCACGGTGCTCTTAAATGATGGTTTAAACACAGCCAATGAGTTTATTCTTTTCCTTAGAACATGATTATAATCCACAATTCTTTTTTTCCTCTTTCTCCAGTCTAGTTGTATAGAAGGTAACTGGTTTATTTAGTCCTGACGCATTATTTTTTTCATCTTAAGCAAAATTTGTGGGGGGGTTTTCTTCTTCTTGTGTATTTAATATACATTAATATACCACATAAGATACTCTCATTGATTTAGACACTGTTTTTTTGAATGAATCAGATTAATAAATTATCTAAATCACTCATTTCTAAATCCTTACCACTATTAAATATTCCTATCCTCCCTTTGTCAGCTATAAGCTTTATCAGCAATAGATTTTTATTGACTTTCAAATCACAGACAAAAGTATTGAATGGTCACAGCCTTTCATAAAAACGGATCCAGTGAAACTCATGCCTAGTTTATGCAGGGAGTCACAGCCCAGGCACATAATCTTTGCCAAGGAATATCAAATACTAAGCAGAGCAAATGTACCATTCACTACATCTCTCTGCCTCATCCATAGACTGTGAAATTCCTTTGGATGATGCCTGAACAACTTTATGTACACTACTGTACCTTACTTATGTGTCTCTAAATTTTGTGTTAAGGAAGTTTCTCTCACTAGATGTATGTATGAGAAGCTCAGACTCTTCGGACCGTTTAAGCCACTGCTGAAACAGTAACAGTTAGCTCTTAAGTAGTTGACCGTAGAGCAAAGAATTGCATGTAATCTATTTGCAGGAAATCTGTCCTCCCATTAGCTGTCATTTAGACTGTACATAGATTAGATTTCATAGTTCACCACTTAAGTAAAAAATGCATATTTTCAAAATTACTGAAGACATATAGTTTCCACAAAATTAAGAGAAATCTCTGGCTTTTCACTGCTTCTGATAATGAGACCTTTTTATGTAGATGCCTAAGTACAAACTTGGGTGCCTCTAAGGTGTTAAAATTTTGGCTGGTTCAGCCAAAATCAATCAAAAACTCATAAAAAACAAAGGGAGCACGAAAAGAACCCAAATGTTTATAACACAATGGGCTAAGTGTTCTGAAGAGTAAGAACTGGTCTTACATACCTAGTGTTTTGCACATGCAGTCTGATCCCTCAACAAGCAGGCAAAGTATCTGGGATCTAAGGAGCATCTTGGCATAACATTAACATTAACAGGATGTGTTGCTTACAGAAAGAAAAAAGAAACATTTACTTGCAATTTTGCTGCCTTGCAGTTCTGGTGTGGGCAGAGGTAACTTTTGAGAAACATCTATCCTGGAAAAAAATAGAACACCGGAGGCATTTAATGGCAATATTGGGAAGTCAAATGACAGATGCTTGAGAAGCCGAACAGCAAGGGAATTTGAGAGTTCAGACAGCAGATGCATGGGAAGGTAAAAGGGCTCATCTGAGATAACACCTGCCATTTTTCATGCACCTGTTTAATTTTTTGAACTATAATATTTCTGTATGCAAGGGGATGCAAAGAGGCAAAACCAAATTGCAAACCCAAGGGAGTGAGTACTTAGTTTTTTTATTTGCGACTATCAGTGTAGTTGCCCTCGTGAAATCCTTAGTGTAATCAAATGAAGCAGCTGTTTGCACTGCTGGATCTATTCAGACTGGGAAAAAAGGGGTAAACACTTCTAATGCAAATATCAGCCTTGCCTCTCTACGCTTGCTGCAATGATTCTGTTATTTAGCCACTTACGGTGGCAATTGGTGCAGAAAATCTCCAGAGCAAACAAGGCTTTAATTAATAATCAGTTATTTTCTGCAATAAGTAATCGGGAGAAAGCTCAGTGTAATGCTTAGACTTGAATATATCTTTGTGGTCTGATAAAGAAAGTGGTTTATTCAACTGCTTTATTAATATTTCCTCTATATCTGTATGTCAAATTTTAGGATAATGCTATGTTTCTCATAGCTTTGATAAAGAGAAGAAATAGAAATGTAAAGTGATACTAATCATTAGGATGTGTTGGCTTGTGGGAAAATCCAGCGACTGAAAATTTTAATGACTTTTCACACTAAGTATAAATAATCCCTAAAGGGACTTTGGCATTGCTATGAATGCTTCCTTCACAAGACCATAAAAAATAGAAGATTATATCTAACACATTACAGGAAATTCTTTTATTCCTCAAAACCCTCAGCACTGAGGCATAACATTATAATATAGAAAATATGTATCTGTGTAAACTCAAAAGCACATGTACAAATGTCTCAAAGTTCATAGATTAAAGTAGAAGACTTTATTCCATACTTGGAAATTTTTTCTGTACTGCCTATATAAGCAGTAATCAAAAATTATGGCTCTCTGTGACAAACACAATTTGTTATACACAATTTAATGTGTGTAACACATAATTTAATGGATACATTAAACACTGAGAAATCTTAGTGGTTGATTGTTCCGAATTTGACTCCTTTTTTGTCTGCCTACAGCACTAGTCACTAGTTTCTCTTTCTTTCTGGACCTGATACTCTGCTAAGCAAAGTTAATGAAAATTGTTCTGTTTCATTCAAAGAATTACTGGATGGGACTATACCTTGCCCATTTGTATGTTTCTCCTGGGGTATTTTGCCATTTGGTGGTAAAAAGTTGTGTGATGTTAGTACACTGTTTTGTAAGTTTTCTGTTTCTTTTGGATTGTTTCTACTAGTGTACTTCATGAATAAACACTCTGAGAAGTGTAACCAAATAGGCATCTAACCATAAAGACACATGAAAGAATGCATGAAAATGTATTAATCTAGACTCAGACATATGCTAAGAATTATTTTCCCTACATATAATCGCATTTTGTCAAAGTTTTTTTTTTTTTAATAAAGCTATGTGTATATATAGCATTTAATATTTTTTTTCCCAGTGGTACCTATTTCTATTTCCACTTATTTTTTGGTAACATTTTATACCATATAGTAAGAGTTATAGCAAAAGAAAGCAGTTCAAGACCCCAGATCCGGTATTTTAGGTATATAACATGTATGAAGCAAATACTTTTTATCACATGGTTGTGGGAGCCATCTTAAAAATACAGCAACAGATTATATCCCTTCTGTTCTTGAGTGGGTTGAAATTTCTAGCAAGTGACTTCTCCACCCTTCTTTGTCAAAGCTAAATAATGTGGAATGCAGAGTTCTTCCCCTTGTAACATCATCAAGACTCTATTCAATAAATAACCTTCATGACCGCTACTCAAAGTAACTGTCTAAACTTTCTTATCCCCTTTTTAAACATACAGTAACAGAGTTTAAATTACTTTCAGATGACAAACCAGATTTGAATGCAGATGTTTCTCTTCTTGCTGCCACTCTCACCTATTTTGTTCCTCTGCAAGGAGCTATATATTTTCAATTTCTCTTCCATTGTATCTAATTATTCTAGAAGTTCTTTAATAATATTTATTTTTTGTGGCACATATTTGATGTATCCTAAAACATACACCTGTCTGAAATATTCAGGAATTGCAATAGAAGTGGTAGAATCTTTCAAGTAAATTTTGGGGATATATGTCAAGGTGTCAGACTAGTGGTCACAGAATTTGCTTTGTGTAACTCAGAAGTCTCAAACGTTGAAAGCAGACTGGCTTGGATAGAAGGAGTGCATGGTTTTCTCTCACAGATATTCCCAAACAATAAATTCATTCTTGTATCTGATTGCTATTCCAATACTATTTTTGCGGAGGTGAAGTATATACTCTCTATCAAAAGCTAATAATACATCAGGGTTCATCAGCTTGACAGCTGCATGTACAAATGATAATGTTACTCGTGTGCATTGTGTGAAACACTTTAAACCATAAAGGTTTTGGAAATGTATCTATCAGGGACGAGTTGACTGGAAGGGCAAATCAGTGGCTTCTTATGATGCAGATGTTAGGTAATGGACGAAAGGCAGAGAAACCAAAGCAGCGCTCTAATTAAGAGTGATGCTAACTTCCAAGCTAGTCCACCACTGTCACCCTTTAGTGTGTGATTCATAATACAATGAAAATAGATCAGGTGAATTGCAGCCATACAACAGATTTTTTTTTTTTGAAAAGGAACCTTGTGTGGCTGTATTAGTTGGAGATATCTGCAGTGTCAATGCCAAAAGTTGAGATGAGTTCTGCTGTATGAGTTTAGAAATCAGAGAAAATACACAAGATAGGATATTTCACTAAAACTCAAGTCACCAACCTCCCAGGACAACCCAAGATGCTCCTTCAGCCCTATGCTTTAGCAACCTCTTTCAGGCAACTTCACTCCATTGCTGTCAATAACACTCCTTTCTTTTTTTCGTCCTCTTCCAGCCCTTCATAATAAATGTGTCTCTTTCCACTAACCAGCTCCTATGAGGCTACCTCTCTCCTTCCATCATTTTTTAATGAAAGAATTCACATCATGCTTGTAAATCATGGCTTGCTTTTAAATCAAGCTTTATTTATTCTTCTCGTATGTTATAACCAACCACATCATCTTTTACCCATCTTTCCTGTTTAAAATAGAAGTTTTTGAAGACTAGAAATTATTTTCTGTCCTGTTTTTTAAAGATTTAAAACGTACCCCTATTCTGTGGGGGAGAAGAAAAAATTGTATGTAAAAAGTTGTCTATTACTGGTTTGTGGGAACTTTTGTTTCATTGATTTGGGGAATGAAAAGAATAAGGGATCCCAAAATAGATCTGGTACCTAAGGAACTTTATGGAAATGCAAGAGACCCAGGTGAATTACATCAGCAGTAAGTTGTTGACTGCCCTCAGTACTATCCACTGGAATTATCCAAATCTCTATCATTAATTAAAGATTCATTAGACCATGAAATCACCTTGAATACCAATAGAATAGGTAAGTTACCTAGAATGGCAGAGATTGGATAAAGTTCCCATCCTAAAGAAAAAGATTTCCACATTTAATTAGTATTACAACTAGACTACTTGCTATTCTGAGAAGAATAGCTGTCTTTTTGTATGTTTTACCAGAAATTCTATCCTGGACCAAAGAATCAGTTTCAATTAATCAAAATTTTCTGATGAAAAATACCCCAAAGGACATTTAAAAACCATGATAAGCTCTTAGTGTTAGTTATTGGCCTGTCCTAATCATTTTCAGAAGTGTTATACAGAATATTTAATACAGATGAGAATAATTAACACATGAAGCAATAGATGAAGTTCATGTAGAGTATAGATATGATATGAATTCAGTAGAAATTGTATCCAAGCTCAAAATTTAACATTACCGTTAGAATTAATTTCATGTGTTTTGTAGTCTTTTATACACTTATTTTTGGATGGTATGAAAATTGCTCTTTGGAGGTGCCAGTCTCTCGCCAGTGTCAGGAGAGATACCTTAGACGACTAGCCTAGATAAGGCATGTAACTTTTAGATTAATTCCACTCTTCATAATTATCTGAGAAATGCTTAAAAAGACTCAAAAAGTAAGTGAGGTCTGCAAAGTGGGAACTTCATCTAAAAAAGCAGAGGTGAGGGAGCATAAAACGACCTTGTGAAGGGTTCTTAAGGTTATATCTGAAAGATAGTTAAACTACAGTGAAATATGCATTGCTAGCTCATTAGTCCTATATCTGTAGACATAGATTTTTTTTCTGAGCAGCTTTTATTAGAATAATGAAAGAGGCAACCTATATAAATTCTCATCCAACGAAAGCACAAATAGGGAAGTTTACGGCACACAAAGTGAATGTGGTCAGTAAGAGGAAGAACTTGCCTTTGCAATCAATAAGAGCTCTTGAGGCTATCTGAAATCTAATAACTCCTCCTGCATTGTCACCGACCAGAAAAACGGGGTCATAGCTGGGCAGAGTATGACTTCTTCCTTCAGTGCGGGTCATGCTGATCATAATACTTTTATTAGCCTGTTGCTGTGGATCATCTAAAATAACCAATGTGACCAACTGTTTGGTTTCACCTCTGAAAGGTCCTTAGGGGGAAAAAAAGTAGTTATCAAAGCTATCTCAAAGAAAATAGAATTTTTTTTTCAAATGCCTTAATCACCCTACTTGCTAGAAAATGTTTTTAACATATGAAAATGATCAGCCATTTATCTTTTTGTCAGCTAAGCATATACTATTGAATACTATTATGTAAATATACATCACTGCAGTAAAACCGTTAGATGTAGCATGGAAATTATAACAAGCAGTCCTCAAAGAGAGAATAATTAACTTCTTGGTGCTCTCAGCACTTTATCTGCTCAATATTTTCTGAAACTTTCTAACTCTGTTATGAAAAATCTTACCCCGTGGCAAGAAATAACAGGGTGTTCTACCCTCTTTTGTTAACATGTTCATTTCCTCCTTCCACTTGTGTAAAAATGTATGTATATATGTATGCATGTGTATACGTTGTGGCCAGAATGAAATGGCATAAGCCATTTAGTGCACTGACATCATGACTGAGAAATAACAGTATGCCAGATCCTCTTCCTACAGTTCTGATACATCTAAATATCATAGCCTCACTCGTGTTGCAGGAGAACTCTAGAGGTCTCTAGTGCAACCTAATGCTCAAAGCAGGGTCAGCGGTGAGATCAGACTGGGTTGCTCAAGGATTGGGTGATGCTTCCAAGGGCAGAGACTGCACAGTACCTCTGGGCAACCTGCTCCAACATTGGACAGTCCTCCTGGGGAAAAGAAAATTTTCTTCTATCCAGCTGCACCTCTCTTTTTTCAACTTATGTCTGTTGTCCCCTCACCACATTGTGAATTTTTACTGTTTGTTTCTTAAATTCCACTCCGTTACTGCTTATATAGATGCATAGAGTATGTTTGACAGCTAGAAACCCATACATTTATAGTGGTGGTAATCTTCTACTATATAAAGTGCTACCTTAAGGAATTAGTTTTATTGTTAAATGTGGGCATACTTTATCAAAAGAGACAATCAGAGAAGCAGTCTGCAAAATAATGCAACATAATTGAGAAAGTGCATCCGCAGTGTGTCATCCAGGAGTCACAGCTTAAAAATAGGTACTTCCCCACATGTGAAAGTGAGAAATCTGCCCTTCCCTACCCCAAAACCAGAAGTACATGCAGACTTTGATGCTGTTTCAGCACATGCCATAAGCCTACCATCACCAGTCTGATTTCTCAGGTCTGTCACGTTGCGTTCAGACTGATACACAGATATTCTTCCAGGCAGAAATGTTTTGTGATTATACTGAGGACTTACACTGACTATCATGCATTTCCTTTCTTCATTATGATCACGTAAGATCTTTTTTTGAGGATCTTTTGCATACTCTGTAGGGATGCATCTACATTAGCATTTTGGTTCAGAGGAAGTGTGCACCACCCAAGCAGGCACTTGCTTTCCATGCTTTGCTTCACATTCGGAAGCAGTCTTGGAGCACCCAAAATGTACTTGTTTGCAATGAAACTAAACCAAAAGATGTACAGCTAATGTTTTTCAACCACTAATAGAAGCTCAGTCAGCCATACCGGACCAGTACTAGAGGGAAGCCTCCAAAATGCCTATAGGGAGGATAACAGGACACCAACACCAGCTCTTTCCTTCTATAGATTGCTCTGTTCAGGCTGCCGTGCCTGCTAATGACAGACATCCTAAGCTAGCTGAAGTGTTTGACAAGTAGGTTTGTATAAGAGATATAGAGGATTTTTAATCAACATTCAGCATCAAATTTTAATCTAACATTAAAATAGAGGATTTTTTTTCCTGTATTTCTGACATGTTTTTTCTTCTTTTTATTTTCTTGAAGGTGCAGAATCTTGAGCTTTTGGATACTTAGTCTAGTTCTACTTCAGGAAGTTAAACAGTACCGGGCCTGTGGCCCAGACAATAGAACATGTATTCTACATTTTTGAATTGTTTAAATGGTCCCTGGTACAGTTTTGCCAAACAATTCTCCAGCACAATTTGTAAGCCAGCCAGAGTTAGCGAACCTTCTCAAAAGAACCTAGGGACAAAGCCACCTGTGTGCCTAAGGATGTTAAATAGGCATAGCTACACCATGCCAGCTTGTCTCAAAACTGAGGAACCATCCCTGCTGCTGTTGAGATTACTAGTATGGCTATAACCCAAATTAGACAAGGCACAGGTAAGGAGCAGAGAGAGAAAGAAGGAGCAGGCACAGTAAAAATGTGTTGGTTTGCTGAGGCACTGAGTCACCGGCATGTGTAACGACTGACTTGCTGCTGAAGCTTTCTCAAATGGATGGCTGTAGAGGAATTTTGGTGCAGGAGGGTTATCAGAGACCCTTATCCTGGCTCTGCAATAGGCCAACTTTTACCCTGCTTCTCCCCATTACAGTAAATGAAGAAACCATCTCGGTTAGTCAAAACATGTTCCATAACATTTACTAGATCTCTCAATTAATTAGAGAATGGACTGAAAAAAAATTCCTGGCCCTTTAAGTGCTATTCAGGAATTGCAAATAATCTAGTCATTATTGAAAATTCATCTTTTCTGAAGTGTTGTTAAAGTAATTTAGTTGTAGTCTTGTGTAGATGGCAAATTAGGTTATTTGTAGTGTGGGCAGCAGCTGACAATATAAATTTGGCATTATTTGTGTTCAGAGTTCATCTTGCTTCTCAGATCTTGCTACCTCAGCTGGTTGGCAAAGAGGAATAGGGAAGAGATGTCATCCTGTGATGGAATGATCTCTTCACCAATTTTTTTGAAGTCATCAACTCACAGATGTAATCAGTGCTTTCCCCTCTACTCTCCTAGTCTTCAGCCCAATGCTAAGAGGATTCTTATGTTGGGACTTACTTCTTCTATTTCCCTGTTCAGCCTAGCATCAGACACTACCTCTTTGACTATGATTTAGTAAAACCCATTTAAATATACATTTATAATTGTTTCCAAAATGAAAAATGTGGGAGGCAAAGTCTAATTTGCTTAGTCAGCCAGTTATGCTGCACAGAACAGAGATCAAAATAGGGAACTTCCAATCTTAGATCTGTGAGTTCACATTAGAGGTAAAGTACAAAAATGGGAGATGAACATGAACAATCCTGGGTATTGTAAGTACTTTTTTTCTGACAGGTATATTTACTAGTAAACTTACTTAACTTCAAAAAACTAAAGATGAAACCATACTGTACCATTGTTGTTGTTGTTGTCCAGTGTTATCATATTTGCTACCTCTGTGTAATCTGACCAATCTTCTGTAGAAGGATGAGTTGATTAGATGTCAGTAACCTAAAACTGATAATGTGACTTTCTTTAATAGTCTTACATTGCAAAATCAAGATTTATGCAGGAAATATAGGTTTTAACTCCTTCATTCCATTGTTGAAAAGTTTAATCTTATTTCTGTGAAGACTTGTTCAGGTAGGATTCATGTGAGCTAACTCTAGCCGTACAAATTATCAGTGATCACATCACAAAATAATTTAGGTTGGAAGTGACTTCTTGAGGTCATCTAGTCCAAGCTCCTGCACAGAGCTCACATCAGGTTGTGCAAAATTTTAACCAGTTGATTCTCAAACACTGCCAAGGATGGAGGTTCCCCAACCTCTCTGGGCAACCTTTGTCATTATTTGACCACTTTTCATGGTATTTTTTTTTCCATATATCTAATCAGAATTTCCCATGTTCTCACTCATCTCTGTTGCCTCTCATCCTACTGCTGTCCACCTCTGAGAAGAGTCTCTCTTCCTTTCTGTGTGATTCAATTGCGTAGTTGTAAACAGCCCTAAGCTCCCCTGTGAGCTCTCTCTTCTCCAGGCTGACAGATACATCTCCCAGCCTGTTCTGGGACACTGTGTGCTCCAGCCTCTTGGCCAGCTTGGTGGCTTTGACTGAACTTGCTTCAGTATGTCACCATCTTTTGTGTAAAGAGGCACCCAAAAAGAACAAAGCATATGAAGTTCTTGTGAGGCCATTTCTCAAGCCTGTCCAGGTCCTGATGGGCAGCCTTCATCATGTTGACTGCTCCCCCCAGTTTGATGTCATCTGTAAACATGCTGAGGGTGCCTTCTGTCCCATCATCCAGGCTGCTAACAGAGATGCCAAATAGCATTGGCTTCATCTAGTCTAAATAAAGTGTTTGAATTTTCTCTGTGTTTAAGGGAGAGAGCTGTCACTCCAAAATTTTATTGGCTCATTGCAGCCCAAGCCTCCACCTAAAAGCCCCATCAAAGAATGGAGGCAGCTGAATTTCTTGGGTGGAGTGACTGAGATTTTGTTTATGTAGCATTAACACTGCGTCGGTTTGGAGTGGATGTGTATGAGACCAGTGGAGTTAAATTGGATTCATTCTGCTTTAACTGACAGAGATATCTTCCTTTGTTAACCTCTTCTCTGGGGGAAAATCCTTCAGGCTTTGCATGACCGATGGCTAGTTTACTGGTAAAAACCTTATGAAAATTAAACCAGTGGTTTACAGCTCTTAACTATTTTATCTTTAGTTCATTCAAGATGTACGCAAATAATTTGTGACGATTCACTCAATTAATTAGATGTGGTAGCTAGAATATAGTAAGTAGGAGATGTGAGTTTTCCTGTAATCAGGATGAGCAATTTGTGTTCATGAGATGACAGCTGACTTTCAACTACCTGCAAAAAAACTTCCCTCTGAGTAAATCTCCTTCTGCATGAGCCAATCCATGTATTTGGACTGGAATTAGTGTCTATTAGATATCAGTACAGAAAGACTGTTTTAATCCATCTGTGACAGATGGCAGGCCAGTCATTGGTCCACCTTGCTGTCATGTCTCTACACTTTGTTTTTAATCTGCTCAATAGTGTTTGCCAGGATAGCTCTCAAATCTGCTCCCAGACCCTGACATTTTGAAATAATCAACCTGGTTTACAAAAGAAATGCATTTAGACAAATTCATCAAGTGACTTTCATGAAGGAACATTTTCTAAGTTTTGTTCACTGATAAATTCAGGATAAGCAATGTTATTGCTGACAAAACCTCAGTCGATGAACAGTTTTGAGACCCAGAATGCTGAGCAAGGATAAAAAGCAGAAAGACAGGATTTTTTTTTTTTTTACCTGTAGCAAAAAAAGAAAAGGTCACTTGCCAAAAAGACAGCTGAAATGGAATTAGTTTTCAAATTATAAGATTAAAGAGTGTTTGCTTGAAGAGAATGTTATTATAAAGTGTGTAATAAAAGAGAAGAGATTAAAACATATGGAAGATATAATCAGAGGAAAGATAAACTGTGTATCGTGTAGGTTATGAGGGGTTTAGTGGGCTCTGTTTGCCAGTACAGTTTCATGAGCTACAAACGTCTGAAATCTTATTTTTAAATAAGAATTTTTGTCTCGTGTAGGAAGAGCTCACCTCTTTTTGATTTTGTACAGGTGATAAAGGAACAAAGCTGCCAGCAAACGAGGAAAGGAAAATTAATTAGAGGAATTTCTCAAACATAAGTTGGGTATTTTTCAATGTCTAGGCCAGATTCTGCTGCCATTTCAGTTGGTGTAAATCCTCAGTATGGGTGGCTAAGTGTTCTTCTTTGCTATTTACAGAGGAGTTTGTGTGACTATTTGCATTGCTTTTTAATAAAAGAAAGTACTTACCATATGCAAATCCGGCATTTCATGGTAAACAATGTACCCTCTGAACTACAGGGCACCACACCTCCTGCTCTGTGTTGTCAAATGGCTTTCAAAACACATGGCAGGGCTTTCTGTAATATTCAAGTGCATTAACCCTTTAATTTCTGTTTTAATTTTTTTGTTTTCTCAGTATTATTCTGGCTCTTAAATTGAGTGGTCCAAAGGAAGAAATGAAAGTTTATTTAAAAGAAGGGAAAAGTCTGGCCATAGTGTTTTGTTATGCTGCTAAAACATTTCGATTTCTTCCTGGCTGCTCTCTGTGCAGCCAGCCCCTGCCAGCACTTCTGCATGGTGTAGCTCTGTCTCAAATTCTGGACTTTGCATTTCACATCATACCATTTCTCCAGCCTGCTAATGTCCCCCTGAAGAGCAGCACATCGACTTCTCCACCCCAGTTTCAGAGGGTACTTTCTGCCCCATTGCCTCAGGCATTAATGAAAACATTAAACAATGTCAGCCCTAGTGCTGACCCTAAGGATGTCACTAGTAACTAGCCACCAGCTGAGTTTACCCTCTGCATTTCCATCTAAGCATTTCTGCTTTCTAAGACTGTGACAGGATGTTCCATGCCCTGTAATAATACACAATTTCCTTTATTTAGGCTTAGCTGCTCAGTCTTTTTCTTTCTTTCCCTGAAAGAAACCCAAACCAAACCAATACCCCAAACTTATTCTAATTATTTTTTCTTGTCTGTTAAACCCTCCTCACCTTTAAACTTAAAGTCTGATGTCCAGCAGCTTTGTTTTTCTGATTTGCTCCTGGTTTTGTTTGGCTTTAGTTTTTTGATATTTTAAAGAGTTTTTTCCAAGCTTTGACACAGAGTTCGGGCTTTCTAAAACCCTAGATCATCACAGTGATGTTTACACAGATTCATGTTCCTTTTTATTCTTTTCTTCCTCTTCTCTCTCTCTTTTTTTTTTTTTTATAATTCCCCCACAGCATCTTGAATATTTGGACATGTTTTCTACTAAGGGAATTTTTAAAAGTTTTCAAAGACACTTCTGAAACATGATTTGTGACTTTAGCATGTGTGACTGTCAGTGCAGTTCTTCACTTGTGGGGATATGTACAGAAATGAGGGACTGGCATGATCTCCAGGTATGCAAATGCACTCATTTCACTATTTTATTCTCTATCTCTACCTTGCCAGTTATGTATATTTCATAGCTGCTACATGTAGATGTTATATAGTGCAATCCCCTTCAGGAAGAAAAGGATGTCCTTGAAATACTAGCTACTACCTTTGGGCTTTATGCCGTGCTCCTTAGTAATTTGTTAGCCAGGGAAAATTCCCATTAAAATTAAATTTATTTATAGGACTATGTCAGTTAGATTGACGTACTTGCATATTTCACCTATAACCTTATGACTGTCTATTTTTCAGGCTGAAAAGATAACCCTAAACTCCAAGCAGTCATATTTCACCCTCCTGTGTTTCAAGAAATATTGCATTGATTTCCTTGACACGAACCAAAGTAGCTTGATTCCCACTTAGGCAGTCTTCAAGAAAATTTTCAAGATACTCATTCAACCCGTTTTTCATTGAGAAGATCTTTTCAGTCCCAAGTACTATAGAAAGGGATTCAAAAAGAATGTGTAATGTCTATCAGCAGAAAATTGCAGAACGTGTGTTTAATGATCTCTGTAGATGTGAACTGACACAATGTGAGTCTGTGCTATGCAGAGATGAGAAGTAAAAGAGCTTGCGAGTGCCTGACCCACCATTTTACAGCTGCAAGCTATTTATCACCCACCATCAGAACACAACAGGTGGCCGCCATGGTGGTTCTCAGCCAAGTTTTCCACCTCTCTTCAAGAGGACTATATGTTTTCTTTCCCCTTCCCTTCTTCCTCCCAAACTACCTCTTTTTTTTTTTTTTTAGTACAAACCAGTTCCAGAGCAGTCGGTCTGCTATTTAGAACAGGGATGATTGGTTTATTGGTAGGATATTTTTTTTTTTAATTTATTTTGTTAGACAACAAATAGGCTGAAAGAGAGATGGAAATTTGGGATTGCCCATTCTCCACTGTGCAAGCACATTTTATGGCTCATGTTTAGAACTTCATTTTAGAATCTGTAGAATATGTACTACAAGGAAAATTGTTGTTTTGGCTATTAATGACTATTAATTTCTGTGACTTCATCATGCTTTATCACAGTATGTTAATTACTTGTTTCATCTTATTCTGCCTCCTCTTCTTCCATCCGGTCCTTAACAAATGCTGTTCTCAACTTTTATTGAGCTTAGTATATATGATATGCATTCAGTGTCTTTCATTATCAGCCCAATAAATGCAAAATGATTCACATCCTCTATCAACTCTATTCTGCCTTTTGGGCACCACATTTCTCAATTGATCCCTTTTATGAGTACACCATTCCTCTTCTGTGTTGCACTGCGTGTTCCTCCACTGATAATATTCAAACACTTAATTCACTGATTCTTTTCAATGGGAGACGAACATTATTGAGGGATGAGAAAAAGCAAAGGCAAAGAAAGAAATGTGTGTGTAAGTTGATCACTCAGGGCAGAGAAGGAAGTGAGGAAAGAGGTTAGAAGACAGAAGGAAGTAAATTATTAGCAAGAATGTAGTACTGCACAAGAGAGGCTGTATTAATTTCAGACCTAAACTGGTAATTCCATGGGATATTGCAGTGAATCATGTAGGCAGACTAGCTTATATCTCTTCTAGCTCAAAGATCTCTGGACTACATTTTATTGCAACAGAAGGCAATATAAACTTGTTCAAGAGACCACAGCTTGGTTAGCCACTTAAAACACAGGCTGAAAAGGGACATAATTGATTCTTACAAGCAAACTCAGAAGAAGAAACAACAGGGAAGGGAAATAATTGTTTAAGGCAGAGGATAATGTTGCTACAAGAACAAATAGTTATGGATCACCAAAGAATAAACTGAAGGCAGAAACTAGATTATGTTTCCTAACCGTTAGAGAAGGAGAGTGATGAAATAAGATATCCACAGGGTTATTGAGGATAAAGAAAAAATAAAAGAATGAACAGCCACGTCTCAACCCTATTTTTGTGTTCTTGCTTAAACCCCTGTATATTTTGTGTTGAGTCCGTAAGAGAAATCTCTCCTGCCATTATCACAGATGCAAATAAAGGAGCTAATAAATACTAATTTTTTATGTCCTTCCCCATCTTTTGGGCAGCATCTTGATGTCAACAGGTCCATTTTTAAGAGTTTGTTATATGTAGAGATGACATCAATAAGAAGGTCTGTGATGAAAAAATATAGAAGGAATGATTCAATGGAGATATCATGAAGTGGCATATTATTTTTTTTCAGATTAAAATTCAGGCAGAGTGGGTAGAATTTTCCCTTTGTCCAGAGAAACTTTCTTTACTTGAAAATGTAACTTCAAGGCTGCTAAATGATTAACACATTTAGGTCATAGTCAATAAATATTTCAGCAATTTAAGGGGAAGAGGAAGGATGGATCAACATGTTTCATGTTCGCATTTCCATGAAAAGTTCATTTTTCAGTCTGGTTTTAAAAGAAGATGTAGGATGTGAGACCGCACAGGAAAATTTGGACCAGATATTTTCTTTCAAAGGAATGATGTTAATCTCTCCTGTCAAATAGATAAAGACTGACAGAAAGAAAAAGAGAAACCAGTAGAGGGTGAGTGCATACTGATGCTTAGCTTAACTACCTTGCATGATGAAAAATGAGTTCTATTGTTTTCAGAAAATAAATAAACCCAGGAGATCTTTAAAAATGCGAGCATCACTGTTTTTTCAATTCATGACTCAAATATTTTCTGCACTCTTCTCCCGCTACTTGAGAAGAACTCTAGCCAAAGACATACATGGATCTTATACACAGGGAAATCTTTTCTATTCTTGAAAGCTTCCCTGCCTGCACTTCCTTATATTGATATACAAGAAGAAGAACTAAAGAAAAGGCAATACTTAAGACAAGTCAAACTTTCTACAAGCAGTGACTTCTCTCACAGCAGTGATTTGTTTCAGCAAGGACAGTAAAGTTTTAAAGCCTTTATGAAGTTTGTACTGCAGGGAGAACAAAAAAATACTGTCTTGGACTTAGAAACAGTCTTGGTGTTTCAGTGTTAATGGTATGTGGATGTAACAGCTGGGCCGCTCTCAATCTCTGTTCTGAGACTCCTAAACTTACCCTTTTTCTAGCATAAACAATGCTAGTGTGACAATTCAGTCACAATATTTTTCCAATTACACATGTTATGTTTGGATTTGAGTAGACTGGACAATAATTCATCTTTGAGTGGGGGAAGGGAGCAGTAGCGCTTTTTCAAAATTTTCTCTCAATTCCATCAGTGCTTTGCTGACTTGCACTTAATTAGACCCTATTTTAGTTTCACATAACTTCCCAGATTTCTGCTTCTTATTCCGTAGGGCTCTCTCTATGGCAGGTCATAACTTGGGTCATTACATTTCCCTCTGGGCAGTAGCGGATGCTTTCTCCTATTTGTCTTACTCAACTGCTGTGAAGTCTGCCCATGGGTAGCAAGAGTTTATTGCTTTTTTCCCCTAGTGGTTTTTTTTTTTTTCCTTTTTCAGCTGCACCATGCCAGAGTGTGCTGCTAAACTATCAGAACTCCTGCTTCATTGATTTCATTTAGAAGCCTTTTGTGTGTGTGTCTTTGCCAGAGCATCCACAGTATTATTCTCAGTCATATGCTGACTATAATCCTTTATATTAATGGTACACTATCTGTTCAGCTCTCTGCTGCTTGACCCTTGCCTTGAGCTCTGTGTATTTCTGGTAAATGTTTTCCAGCATATGATCTTGAAGCAAAAATTAGGTTAATGCTGATATTTTTCATAGCATACATTTCCCGCTCCTTCCTGTCTATTTAATGGATTTTCCAATTAAAAGGGACCTTCCTGGCCATTTTATCTGACCCCCTGCATTACAAGGCTAAAGAAAGCTGCACAGCAATTGCATGATAATGCAATGACAACAGCCCATCTTTTTTGTCCTTCAGCTTTGGGGAGAGCACATATACATGTAGATGTTCATAGCTATTCTCATTCTATCACTTGTAAAAAAAGACATTCAGAATTTCAAAGACACTTGGAAACAGCTACCCTCTAAAAAGTTAATGTTTATGGAAAGGATAAGGTATGATACAGACTGTCTTCTGAGCACCCACTGTTTATTTTCGTGCTTGGGCAAAGTCTTTACAGGATGGCTTTGTTTTAGCACAAACAGATCTGAAGAAGGATGTCCCATAAGCCTCTAGTCCTCCACACAACATCTCTTAAGCCGTTCATACATTCAAAAGAGCCAGCAGCTGACGATCGCTGGTATACTGCATGGTATATGCAATATAACACTGGTGTATTACATACTCATCTACTTTGTGTTTCAGTACCTATCAATATCATTGTGTGTGGCAAGCATGTCCCAAAATGTGTTCTTTCACTGATCTTTATACGTCCCTGAGGATTTTTTCTTTGAAGAAAGTGATCTTGAATATTCAGTTATCTCCAAGAGAAACATAAAATACTGTGGCAATTGACAAGATTAAATTTAAAATAAAACCTTTGAACAAAATAAAATGGAATAAAAATATACTCAAGAAATGATCACGTGTTTTTCATAAAGGGTAAATTTGTGGAGATGATCAACAAGAGGTTTTGGGAAATTCCATGCTGACATTCAGAGACTGTCAGAAAGGCAGGCAATTCAAAGGAAGATGTTTCCAGTTTAGGGACACATCTAAGAAGAAGGTATTCATATGGAAACGTGTGAAACTATATCATTGGGGTATATGTATGGATAATCTACAACATATCTGGGTATATGCTTTTAGATATACATAATCTTCAGGGATCTCATAGAACTTTGTCTCCTTTTCTATACTTTGGAAGTGTTCTGGGTCTGTTCACCCTGGAGAAGAGAAGACTAAGAGGGGATCTCATCAATGCTTATAAATATCTAAAGGGCAGGTGTCAAGAGGATGGGGCCAGACTGTTTTCAGTGGTGCCCAACGATGGGGCAAGGGGCAATGGGTACAAAATGGAGCACAGGCAGTTCCACCTGAACATGAGGAAGAACTTCTTTACCATGAGGGTAACAGAGCCCTGGCACAGGCTGCCCAGGGAGGTTGTGGAGTCTCCTTCTCTGCAGATGTTCAAAACCCATCTGGACATGTTCCTGTGTACCCTGCTGTGGGGGCACCTGCTTTAGCAGGTGGTTTGGACTAGATGATCTCCAGAGGTCCCTTCCAACCCCTACCATTCTGTGTGTCTGTGTGTGTATGTGTGTTCTTTATACTAGGATGTGGAGGAGGACTATGTCTTTGTATTGTAGGCATTGATTACTCTGTGCAAACTAACTGGCTATGCAACCAGGTTTCGAAGGCTTATATCCTTTAGGGGGATGAAGATGCTGTGTGTAAAAATAATATACGTTGATTGCAACACACTGTCCTTATGACAGCGTCTGAACTGACTGCAAGCAGTAAAATCAGAGGATACTCTCTGTGTGAGTGGATGAATATGTATTTTAGTACTGATATAACCTTCAGTCTGGGATATATCGAATACCCTATCAGAAGGGAAATCTCTCTATGATTCTCATCGGGCTGGTAGGGTTTATTTCCATTCATGCTTGCATTGAGGATGAAAAAGATTGCTTATATTTTAAAGATGCTGGCTTAGAGAAAAAGTGGGGCTTCAGTGGATTGTCAGCAACAGATGGAGATCTGTCTGTAGAGGAAAGGGATATGAAAACAACACCGAGTAGAGAGTACACTTCTGTCTTTCTGTATATGGAGGTAATAAATGAATGGAATTTATCAGAGCCTGAAAAAAAAATACAAGAAAAAGGGAAATACTAACTGAGACCTTAATGCCTGTTGTTTTTCACTTTACATAGCATACATCTTATGAAAATATGTCTTTCTTTTTTTGTGGGGAGTTTTTGTATGTGAGATTTTTGAAGTTCTCTGGAGTTCTCAAAGTGAGATTTTTGAAGTTCTCTGAATAATATATTTTGCAGGTTTCTAACATAGTTATTTCATTATTTTTATTACTGGTTGAGGCTGTCCTTTAAGACTGATGGGACTAGACTGTGGTGTGCAAGATTACACAGTAGTCAGATGTGGGATGCAGACTTGGAGGATGTAAAAGGGTTTGCAGACTGTTCAATACTGAACTGTGACGTCCATGTTAAAAACAACATACTTTTACATTTAGAATTAAATCCTGTTATGCAGGACCACAGCAGATGTGGGGAGACTGAATTATTATGGATGTCTGGTAAAAGTGTGTGTTGTACCTTATGTTGTAAGTTAAGTGGACAGAATGGAGTAATCATATTCAATATCATTCTTGTAAATGGAATATATTTCCTACAGCACAGTAATCTGCCATAATTTTTGAATAAGCAATAGAATATTTAATTGTGCGTACATTAGGAAGAGAGTTGCAGTGAATTAAAATCTAACTAATAACCGTAGAATTAATTGAGTCTGAGGGTCTTGTGACATCTGCTTTACTTCTGGATTTCAGTGGGGTAAATGCATGAGTCTGACAAACACAGTTTAATCCTTTTTGATTGTATGCATGTAGATGAAGAGAAAATGCTGTCGGTATTTTAAAAAAATGAAATGCTTCATAGGCCTTTAAACATAAGTGCTTTTGTTCATATAGTTCTTGCCTTTCATAAATGTATCTTTGATTTTATATTACCCTAATTGCCTGAAAAATACTTTTTTCCCTAGAATATCATGACAAGCCATCTTCTGTGTTGATTTTTATTTTGGAGACACTTGAAGCACATGGTTGCAAGCAGAAAGTTGCCTCTTTTGCAAGCGGATTTTTTCCCTTGGCTACAAATGCTAGTGAACTTATTCTTTTAAATTTTTCAGGCTGAGATGCTCTGATAAGATGTCCCATCCTTTTCAGCTGTTAGATATATTTGTGGACATTGGCAAAGCTGAAAAGAATGTATATTTCTGAGATCTTTGTAGATCATACGAATGTATCAAGAAAGAAGAAAAGTTGCACAATGGTGTTAGATTGATCAACACAGTTCATTCCTGGGATAACACCCTGCCATTCTGTATTGCTATTTCCTTTTATTTTGACACTGTGCTATGAAGGACATTTGTTTTTATATTATTTATTCACCTGAATTCTATACAGTTTTCCCTTCTTCAGTAATTTAAAACCTATTTTAAAAAAATAAATAGGGAACGGGAACATATTTTATGCATTGAATTATGTTTTTCTAAAGGCTATAATCCTTATATAGCTAGTCTCCTGGGGTGAGAGAGGTTTATTGCTCTGTTGCGCTTAGGATTTGAGAATTGGAATGAGCAGAAGCAGAATAGGAGCAAGAATTATATATGGCTGTGTTTTCTTGACAGAACTTTTTGAAAAGTAAAAACAAATTATGTGAGTGACTGAAACAGTAACAACTTTAATATGTTTTTAAAAAAATCTTAAAAATAAAATCAAATAGCAAGACATAACTTTTTCTAGACAACACTTACACCACCAGGAAGTATTACCAGCCTAACTGCTACTGACAACTTCAGATGAACCCTGGCTTGTGTCTAGAAATTTTCAGAAATTATCTTTCTGTTCTGCTCTTAGATGTGTCCTCAGAAAGCCAAACTGTCACTTTAGCCATACTAGAAATGAGAAACACTGGTGGATTAGATGGATTTGCTGGGGATGTGTTCATTCCTGCCTATGCTACCAGAATAATGTCAAAAATGCAAAGTATTTTTTTGCAGAACAATTCTCTGAGCAAGAACTGGAGGATGTGTGACTATGTCAGTGAGGAATCCAGTCTGGGATGTTGGTGGAGAAACCGAAGAACCAACGCAGACTGAATATTATCCCAAGAACAGAACTGAACACCACAACATAGGAATCTTTCTCTGATTCCTTTAGAGGGAGGAAAAGGCACTTCTGTGCAGTAAAAGAGATCAGATGAGTTGAGCTCTAGAAAAGCCTGCTTTACCTATTGATCATAAAAAGTCATCTTACATAGTTTAGATAGAAATTTTCATTTTGCAGATGCTGTCTAAAAGCATACGAGATATATCCTACTCTGTCCATATTGAACTTAAGACTCAAGCTAGCTCCTACATTACAATACTTAGTCCGTTGCTCAGCATACTGAGACTGGTGAGTAGTCCTGAAAACCCCAGTTAGGTTTTCAACTTTTCTGTCCTCCCTCTACAGAGAGCAACTCTGTTTTAAGCACGTTTATGATTGAATAGGTACTTCACGGTCTTATGAATTAAATTATTTATCTCTTTAAAAATATCAGCAGACAAATATTGAGTTTTAGATGCTGTCACTTCTCTTGGGAAGCAGGAAGGAAGAGATCAGGAGGATATCACAGTGCCAATTAATGAGGCCAAAGCTCCAAGTAGAACATTCATTAGGTTATGTGGAAGTCTCTGCAAGCTGTTCAGAAATGCAGTCCAAAGCATATTTAACTGTAGGGCAATACTTTCCAAACCTTTGAGAATGACTGGAGGAAAATGAAAATTATGTGATAGAAATGCAGCACTTTCAAACAACCTCTCGCTTTCTCTTTGTAGAGTAATAGAGAGTCTGAAACCAACACAGTAGCTGTAGGGTCAGGATGAGTTTTGACCTCTGTTCAGTTTCCCAGTTTATTAGCAGAGCAACAGGCATGGACAGAAAATACATTAATGAAAGCGTTTCCTGTCATTGTGTTGTTTTCACAATTACAAACAGATGACTAATAACCTGATTTTGGCCTCAGTTTAGTATATTGAGCAGAAAAGAACAAATGAAGTAAATGACGGAGAGAGATAATGTATGAAAGCAGTGATGGAAAGAACTCAGTGCACTCTGTGTTATCTTCTGAATTCTACATTTGGGAAAAATATTCCTGTCAGTTGAATTCCTATCTTCACTGGCAAAACAAGATCTGTAGAAAGATTTAACTTTAGAAAATACATGGTGTTTCAGGTTATGGAAAATTTCACTGTATCTTACAAGGAATGTAAAGCTGTAAGGGACAGGACATGAAATATGTCCCTCTACTGAACTCAGTAACCTCAGTTATATGCTAAATCACTTAATTCTCGATGTATAAATATGGATGCATGATAGGCAAAGATCAGGTGAAACTGAAATACCAACAATGCCAGAGGCCATTGCAATGGCAGAGAATCAATCGGATAAAATATATCTACATGAGCTTACAGGGCGCATGTATCGTATACTGCTGAGTCCCAACCAACCTTACCTAAGGGAAATTCCTTACTGACACTAAATCTGGAAATGTTTGATCCTATGCATGTGAGCAAGAGATAGTACCCAAGGATATAAGAAATAAAATGTCCATTTCACTCTGTTGGAGAACTGATCTACCAAATAAGAGTCTAATTTCTATCATATATACATATATATATACATATATATATATATATAATCTAGACTATAGCAAGCCAACTTTGGGTTCAGGTGGGACAAAGGAAGAGAGAACTCCCAGTCTTACACCACACAGCCCTCCATGTAGTGAGGGTCTTGAGGACTATGAGTTTATTCAACAGGAGGACACTGATGCAATCCTGTGCTCTCTGTAGACAACAGAAGAAGAGAATGAAATATTCACTGATTCCAAGTCAGACCTCATTCACTAGCTAATTCCCTTGTTTTGCTGCTCAGGTGGTGCCAATGTTGCAGGAGGGGGGATGAGTTGGGAAGACGAGTGTGGGATAAAACAATAAAAAAATGGAAAAAACCTTCCTTCACATCATCACTTGGTCAGGGTATAGAGACCAAACTCCACACAAAACCATAGCAGAGGCAGTGTGGATACCATCAGTATTGACTATCTGGACAAGCATGTCTCTCTCTGTCTTGCCAGCCAGTCAGTTTTGACCATATTGCGATAAAACTGCCTTACTTTTCAGAATATTCTACCTAATCAAATACATGTCTCACCTTCGTGGGAGGAGAGCAGGGTCTTACTTCCACCTGCTCAGAGCCTGTGCTCTCAGAGGGGCTGTCTCAGCTGGGCAGTGCCGCAGGGGAGCTTAAGCTGCCCCAACTCTGTACTTCCCACAGGGAAAAACATGAGCATGGGCTGTGTCCACCACTGCCCAAACAGGAACTGACTGCATCCCTGAAAATCATCTCCAAATTATTTGCTGACAGTTTAACAGATCCCGAGGCTCTACCTGGTGACTCCCAGCCTTCCAGAACAGTCACCCCAGCAAAGGCAGTGCCAAGGGGTGGCTGAATATATGAGTCTTTGGTGGGAGAACAAATAGCTTCTACACATTGGCAAGTTGTGTGCTGAGGGGGCATAAACTCACAGTGGGAGACAATGCTTCAAGCAGTTAATTAATTTCTTACCATTTTTTTCATCTGCTTTATCAATTGCTACTACAAGCCAACATTAATAATTTAATATCAACTTGTTGAATTATAACTCCCTTAACTTGTGAAGAGAGAAAAGAGGAATATTTTATCTCTGGGGCAAAATCTCCTTCTTTCTTTAAGCCTGCTTCTTGGTCAATCGAACATTCTCTCTTTGATTTTTGAGCTGCTTGACACTTATTTATTAATCCTGTGTGGTCCGTGGGGAGGCTTTTTATAAATGTCTTAATAAAATATATTCAGTGACTAGGGTTGGTGTCCATGTGAATTTCAGCATCCTGTAGGGAATGGCCTACAAAAGGAAGGAGATCTGATGACAGTAATAATTATCACCCTTCCAGAGCTTACCTACCTAGCTTAGTTACAGCATTTCACACAATGTTTTGCATTATTGCCTCAAATTTTTAAGTTTTCTTCTTTGGATTCTTTATAGGAAACTTTTCATCAATATTTTCTTGTCAAGAAGTGTGCATTGTTGATGTAATTATTTGTAAAAATATGAGTGATTGCATAATTGGTGCATGAAAGAAACAGATTCACCTTCTGGCTACATCAAGTTGGAGAGGAAAAATCATTCCTGACCATTGCTGGTGTAATACTAGCCAAAACCAGAGCAAACTCTTACTGTTCCTAAATGTTTGGTGTCGAATTCTTTGGCATTTACTGAATTCTCCATAATCGATCTTTTATCAAGTAATCATTTCACTGTGGATAGTTTTAAATAATTTCAATCAGTTTTAGGTGAAACTTTGTGATTTTGTGCTTAAGAACTTTGTTTCCCTTTCAGTTTGACATTGACATTGTTTCTTCAGTTGAAAGAAACCCTAAGTATCAAAGCAAAACCTAACTGATGCTAATAAAAATCATTTTGTGCAGAAATGAAACAAAAACTCTTGTAATTCACCTGTTTTGCTCAAAATGCTGGCTGTGTCCTTCTCTGGCTCCTGGAAATAACACATCTCAGTTCACGTTTGTGGAAAGCCTCATGAACCTTAACGGAACTATAAGTAAACATGTCCTCAGCTTAGGGTTCATAGCAAAGTCATCTTATGCACAGCTACTTCTGAAATATGACAGTGAAAGAAGATACTCTGACCTTTGTTTTATTTATTAAAAAGATCAATCATTGTTCTCATTTTTTCAATGGTATGTTTAGGAAAAAGCTTTCATAGCTGGATTCTAGGTCAGATATCAATTTATATTTTTTCTCTGCTGATTATGGGAAAATGTTTATTCCTCTACTGCTCAGCTGCAGAGACTTCCAGGTAGCTACAGGAAGATGTCATCCTACAAGTAGCGCTTCATTCACTTGGATTTAAGGGGGTTTTATTTATAATGCACTATAAATGCATTTATTCATTTATTTTCATTTCCTAAAACTGAATGTTGCTTAAAATAGATAACATAAAGAGTGTGGAAGACAGTGAGATATGCATCTTTTGTGTTCATCCAGCCATTGCGCTTCATCCCAGTCATGGTGGCAATTACTACCTTAGCTTAATAATTATAAAGTTCTTGGGGTTCCCTCAATGTAAAAAACATAATGTTAAAAATGCAAAAAGGTATCATGGCTGATAACTTGGCCTTCCTGAATACTTGCTCTCCATCAACACTAACATATAAAAAAAAGATCTTCTAAAATTCGTCTTAATGCAAGAATTAATTAGCTTTCAAAATAAATTTCTGGTCAAGGCAAACACTTTGGTGTTCCAGGAAGGACCGCTTGCTAGAGACTTGCAAAGAAGCTCCCTATATGCTTAACTGGAAACACTTTGCCAACTCATCGTTGTTTGCCCATTATGCTCAGGTTGAAAAAGCAGAACCGGAAAGCTGTCAAAACACAGACACTTTTATATCCAAGCCGGTCACTTCATTTTAGAGTGAGGTTAGTCAAGGGGAAAGAGTTCATGACCCCACAATAAAAAATAGGTAACATGAACAAACATAATTGTTTATTTTCCATTACTCCTCCAGTACTGAGTCTCAGTCAGGATGTCACCTTGGAGAATATTATATATTCTTAAAAAAAAATAATCAAAATAGACAGTCTGTTTATAGTATGCAATGATTTTTTTCCACTCCTCAAGATGTAGTATGATCTGTGGACTGGTCTATTCACAGTTAGTATTTGAATTAGTAACAAAGTCAAACGATACAGGAGTTTGCCCTTGATATGGTGCACAGGGGGTTGACTTGAGCAACTTCCATTGATGTTAATGGAAATGATGTTCAAATCACCCAAATATCAGTGAGGAAATAGATACTTTAGTCTAGTAAATGCTTAATGTTCAAGTATTACAAACTCAAATCTGATGTTTTAATATTTGAAGAATTACTTCTTCTTAAATATATGAACACGAATGATTTGTTCACTAATTCTCAGTTTGATTTAGTTTCTATTGGGAGACAGAGTGCATTGGTTTTGTTTTGTATTTGCTTTTCTTCACTGAAACTGTTGAAAGATCTTGTAAAGAACCCCACCGAAAGTCTGGAGGATTCTGGCTACAAACGTCTTAGTAAAGGAACAAGTGCTAGTGAGCCTTCCCAGACACTACAGTTCAATTTTGCATGCTGTTAAATAGCTGGAAGGATTTCTGGCATGCCGGAAGACCATGCCAACTAGCACTCTACCAAATAATTTGCGGGCTTATTTTTAGAGTTAGCATGAGCTCAGCACCATTCTCAAGCAGTTGTCTGGGATCAAACATTTTGTTTTGAAGTACAAGAGAGTTTAATACTATTGACTTGGGTGAACTATCTGGAGAGTTTAATTTTACTAACATAGACTTAATCTCTTTGTCTATGGCATTACATAACCTATGTAGTTCCTAAGATTTGCAAGTCTGGGTGCATGCATCCTGTTGCTATTAATCTCATGTCTTCATTTGAGAACCTTTTACAGAGGCTGAAAGCGTCTTTCCAGAATAAATACAAGTAGGAATACAACAATAGTTCTTACAGATTCTTCGCTGTGCTTAATCTCCTTCCCAAATCCTGAAATGACCTATCAGTAATAAATGTCATGAATGAATGAAGTGGGTACTTTTCTATCAGGCATAAGACTGACCAAAGCAATTTAATTCAGTTCCTGACCCAAGAGGCATGGAAGGACAGAATTTTGTGTAACTGATGGATAGACAACGCTTCTTATAAACCAGTTTCTTGAATTTGTGTTCTGAATGAACCATAAAGATGATATTTATTGTTTGTGTACACCTACAGCCATGGTTACTTTCAAATCACTGGCCAAGAAATAATCTGTTCTGTGTCACCTGCGAAGTCATTTAGTGTCTACATTGCCCTTTTAAACAAAACTTTTAAATTATGTGAAGGCTTGGCTACCAGTAATGGTCTGGGCAGTTGTGGTTTTGTACTCTAGGGAATCCACATGATATTGCTGCTAATTTATTTCTTAGTGCTCTACTCTTAACAGAGACTAAATATTTGAAGTTTGTAATCTGCTGTATCTCCAGCAGCATGAGGCTTTTAATTTTAATATTATTTTTTACATAAACTGCAGCAAAAGAAAGCGCACTTCTAAATAGCTTTTTTTCCTCTCCTTTTTTCCCCTCCGTGGTTCTCCAAAAGGTTAGTTTTGACAATAGGAATATAGTCACAGATACTCTAGGCAACAAATGAGAAATGTTCTTTTGTGACCTTAATGTTGGCAAGTGATAATAACCAGTGAACCATGAAATACTGCTGCAATATTGTTCATGACTTTTCTGTTTTCTAAGATTAATTTTATGTTCTGAAATGAAGTGACAATCATTTATTATTCTGTTTTACATAGCTTCCACTGGGAAGCAAATATGAAAAGCTTAATTTTCTAGTCCACTTGTAACAGTGTTTCTAGTGAAGAATCAGATATATGTTTAAATATTACTTGTTTAATGTATACAATATAGTCCGTTTGTGTAGGCTAAGTCAGAAATGTCTGGTTTAGGATAGAGCTGGCTAACGTTTGAAGTGGAAATTACTTTTCTCTCCTAGGGGTTAAATAGTTATAGTACTAATTATTAATACAGGTATGAACTTAGTAAGAATAAATAATTTTGAGCTACTGTTTTCTGAGAATATATCATACTTTCCTAAAGAAACTTCTTCCCTTTTCTCTGAACCATAGTCTCTTTAAAATGCAACAAACAGGAATTTAGCCACCAAAAGCTTCTTGCTGCCAGCAATTTGTATTCTAGAAGTAGATTAGAATAACATTTTCATCAGAGGAAGCTTATATACTTCTCATATCAAACCCAGTCCACCTTTCCACTACACCATTATCTTTTTGTCCATAGGCTGTTAGTAAGCAAACAATTTTAGGGCTTGATAGTGCAAGTCTTACTCATCTTGAGTAGCACTTACCCATATCAATGTTTCTATTGACTTCAGTAATATTGCTGCTCTGAAATACATCGGGTGAGTAAAGCCAGGAAAAAGAAAAGCCTTTAATTTCAAGGTCAAATGGACGGGGAAAAGTAGATAGCAATATTTTTAAAGTCAATGTGGCCTGGTCTTTTCCTTCAAAACATGTGTGTGTTTATATATTAGGATATAATTGTTTAACTAATTAAGGGCTTGATTCTCAGAGGAACAGAATACCAATGATTTTTATTAATGTTAAATTTCTCAGTAAGGTATTTCAAGAAGCTAAGTGCTGGCCAGAGATTGTTTATCTGGAATAGGATCCATTCAGAGTGCAATGGGTATCCCTTCTGTAAAACAAAACAGTTTTCAAATCTGGCTACATAAAATTACACACTGGAACTTTTGTTTGGTCATATCAGTTACAGTAAGGTGGTTCCAAGAGCAGGTGGATGGATTCAAAAGGAAATTTCTGCACTTTTGAACATCAGACCAGAACTAGTAGAATTATTTAAGCACAGGATTAGGTGCCTGGCATCAACAATTGCCAGCAGAAAAATACAGATCTATGTACACTGTGAGTCAGGGGGCAAAGACAAGGGGCCATACTGCACCCATATAGAACACTATGCTCCTGGGGTCTCTTGCACTGACTAGTATTAACTGGTAGATCAAACAATCGTTAACAATTCTGGAGTCTTAAAATAAACAGATTTAAAAGAAATCCGCTGTGTTAATATTCTGATAAGTAGCCTAAACTCGAAGGTGATGTGCTGTAGCATGACTCAGTTGGGTTCCAGCTGTTCACATATTGCAGTCTGTTATTTCCTGGTTTAACGATAATCCCTTTTCTGGAGTGTTCTGATTAGATAATTGTTAAAAGCAAGAGTAAAATGTTAGGTTCGCTGTTATTAGTTACCAAAGTCTCAGCTGCCAGGAATTAGATACAGTGCTGCTGCCACTAGATGTGCAATAAATAGTGTTTGTGTTAAGAGCCAGAGATTACTTTTGTTCGAGACGGCTCTGCTCATTATAACTCTACTTGAGGAGCCTTCTTGAAGATTCATAGCAAAGCCCAAGCTAAGACTAAATATAAAGCCAGCATCCTAGTGGGATTTAAAACAAATAGAAGATAAAAGACCCTTCTGTTATCTACTGAAATGGCCACAACTTGAAGTGGATAATTTACTGAATTGCATTTCATTTCCTTGTAATACAGTACATGACATACAAGCAAGATTAGGTGCTGGGATTCAGAAGCAATGAAACAGAAGTCTGTGGGTGTTCAGTGGATATTTATACATTTCTTTAAAACATGTTTTATCCAAGGAAATTCAAAAGAAGGCTATATGCTGTTATTCAGAAAACAGTTTTATAGTGTGATTATGGATTATGCAATCATGACATGCAGTGGTTATGTCTGAACTAGTCAATTTTCACTATGTAATTCAGTAAGTCTTCCATAGAGGAAGTGTATACAAGAGTGTCTAGTAAATGTATTTTTCTCTATGGAGAATACAGAATTTTGCTCTAAAGTTATTAAAATTGGCGTAGATAGGAACAGTGCACAGGACATTTTTGGAGGCTGAGAGCTCGGTAAGAAAGAGACACTAATCAAAAAGAAGGGACATGTTGGCTTATCATCTACATTTTCCCATTTCTATTAAGATAATGTTGTGCCTTGTTTCTGTATTTTACAACAATTTATGCTGATGTAAAAGCTCCCAGGTGTTCAGCATAGGATATATGCAGAGTGGAACTGTTTGCTTCAAGGGAAACTTTCAGATTAAAGTCAGATAAGATGTAGTTTTTTTCTCAAAGTATTTTTAAGTCTTCGGATAGTTTCTCAAATGCCTCAAGTCCGTTCAAGCTCTGTTCTGCGCCCCATGTCCATTTTGGGTGTGGATCTAACCCTTCAGCTGGTGAATCATTTGAACACTTTGAAACTTTCATCCTACAGTGCTGTATAATAGCCATCCACATCCATTATCCTCTAACTCATACAGATTTCAGCAGGAATTTTGGACATGCAATCAAGTGTAATAACAATCTTCAGTTGCAGGATATTTACAACGTACGCAAACATCATTTGAGTGCTCATGGATGGCAAATAACGAGATCCTGCATAAGTGTATCAAAGAAAAGATTGTACCTTTTTTATTTGAAAACCCATTTCTTTGTTACTGGTTGTAACCAGCTCTGCACTGCACATTCTCTGTATGAAAACTCCCACTCCCAGCAAACAGGAGATGAAAACTAATTGAAGGATTGATTTCTTACTCCAATTTTAATGATTCATATAGATTTTTTCTGGTATATAAAGAAGTTGTGCCTAGACCTGAACAAAAAGTGAAGTAAAATCAGGAAATTGCATTTCCTCAGGTAGAGGTCATTCTTTTTCTTTCTCCTAGGAAGCAAGAAGTTATATTTTGCAGGAAATATAAACACATTTCTCTGAGTGGCAAATGGAACTTCTTTGTCACAGCAGAGGGCAGAGCTGAAGGTCAGAGCAGAAACTCTGGTTGCTGTGACACATTTTCATGAACTGGATCGTCTCTCTGATTGACAAAGCTGACACTTGCAAGAAAAGGAGTGAAGGCAAAGGGGCAGCAGATTTCCTCGTGGTTCAGGGGGCAGACTGGGGGAAAGTAAAAGAGGGACTGATAGTAAGGTCCTCTGAGCATGAATTTAACATCATAAAAAAATAAATAGCTGGCTAAGTGGCAGAACCCCGGGTTGAGCCCTTAGAGGCACAGGTAGAGGAACAGATGCTTTCCAATAGACTTTAATCAGCTGCTGCCCTAGTGGCTTTCTCTACCACCTGCTGAGGTTCAAGGCCTTTGATTTTAATGGAAATGCAAGGGAATTAAAGAGGCGCATGGTATCTGGGAATGAAGGAGAGGAATTTTTACCATTAAAATAAATATATTAAGAAGGGGTGTTGCAGTCAAGTTCACTATAAGGTGAAACAATCCAGATAAAAATCTTGCAAGAAAGTGAAATGAACTTCCAGTCTATCTTGAAATCATCAAATAACTGTCTTGAAAGGTCAGTTTCTTGGTGTTTCTTTGATTATACAGTCAGACTTTCATTTCTCCTTCTGGTGATACATCTACCTGCCATACATTTCTCTCCATGTTTTTCCCACAGCTTCATCCCTTTCTATAGCCCACTATATCAGCAGACATCTTCGGTTTCAACATCATTATTTAGACATATTTTGACATGCCAGTGGTATATGCAAGCTGGATAAATATGATCTAGAATAATCTACTAAAAGTTTGATTAATATCTCTTTATATAACTGTAATCAGAGAGCAGGAGTCCCTCTTTTATTGTCTACATGAATGCATGTAGATACCAAGGTGGGAAAAGGTGTAAGAGCAATGAAGGACAGAATTAGAGTTCAAAATTATAACACACACGCACACACATACCCCATCTGCATTTGCTTCCAATTTCTCCGTTCACTTCCAATTCCTCTTGTCCATGATCTCATATGCTGATGTTCAACAGTTACATCCCCTTTTACCACAGGCATCCACTCTAAAATATGTGACCTTACCTATCAACGTTATTCTGTCCTACCCCTTCTCTGAGGATGGAGAGCTGCATCTTCTCCCAGGTCTACCGATTCCATCACTGTCCTATCTGTTTACTTCCCACTATGATTTCTATGAACAAACTTAGTGGTTTTCAGCCTTAAATTGTTTCTTTAAGGATATCAAGGAAGAAGAACTATGCAGTGTTACGGAGGGAGGTGGATGTTTGTTTTTTCTCCTCTGACATCTTTTTCTATAGTCATTATCACTTGGATGACCTTTCCCACTGTATCTTGAGTTCTGTATGAGTAATTCTTCTTGAAGAGAGGACATTATAGAAGTGTACATTTGTGGAGAGTTGGGGACTGTTTTTGAGATCCAGGTGGCAGGAGGGGACCGAGGAATGGGAGTGAAAACTGAAATGTTTTTCAACATCTCTATAAGTTCCACACTCAGGAGGCTTCAGAGCCTCTCACATTATTTTCTGCACCTACAGCTGGGTCCAGAGCTTATTGC
This sequence comes from Steatornis caripensis, assembly GCA_013398225.1. NCBI lineage: Eukaryota > Metazoa > Chordata > Aves > Caprimulgiformes > Steatornithidae > Steatornis > Steatornis caripensis. Next base: position 152,831 of record VZSC01008258.1, read on the forward strand.
ACTCAATCCTTACATCCTTTTGATTCAGTGAAGTTTAAATCAGGCCAGTGCACTTTTCAGTTCGATTCCTTTCTAGATCATCCTCTAGTTTTTCTTGTTATTCTCAGCTCATTTTTTTCGTCACTGTTATTTATCATTATTTATGAGCCCTAAGAGACTGCATTTTCAGCAAAACAAGACTAACATCTAAAACTGGGAGCTAGATGTGTGGTGCAAATTCAGTTGGGAAATATGCTTCTACCTCTATTCACCAATCTCAAACTCTTCTGGTAAATCTTAGTAAGGTCTCAAATCTGGCAAGGAGGGAGATCCTTGGGAGAGCTTTAATGATTTGACAGTACTAAATGTGTAGAGGACAAGCAGATTGCTTTGTCTTCAGACTGTAAAATATAAAGTGTTACTGAATCTTGTCAAGTTACAGACTTTACAGACTATAAATAAAGATAATGAGACATTGAAAACAGAGGTGGAGAATATGAAAACTTATATTATCAATGAAAATATTTCTTTACATCATTAATCCAAAATTTCACAGAACGACACTAGAGCAGGAAATTTATAAGTCAAAGGACTGCAATAAGGGGATGAAAGGTCAGGACTTTGCTGCTGTATTTCCTTAAATTTTGGTTTTGCAGGGACTTCTACACCATGAAAGAACTCCAGATTTGCTCATATATCAGAAATTATGTTTCTTTCTCCACTTATCAATTTACTTTCTCAAACACATGCATAGCAATATAATCTGAGTACTTCCCTGGTGAATCATACCTTTTTATTACTTTTTTTTTTTTTGACTGATTTGATAAGGACCTTGTTTTGTCATCATTTAGTCTTTTCGTCAAGATAGAGCTATGGATGTTTCTTAAACAGCTTCTCTTTGCAACTCTGCTTCGTCATTGCAATTGTGATAGCCATAAAATAGAATTTTCTAAAATTGGAGAACAAGCTGATATGCTTCACACAGCAGAGCTGCAGGCTATTTTTCATGATTGCACATACATTGTGTTGATTATGATGAAGCCAAAAGATTTTTAAATAGGAGAAAAATAAAAGAGGGGAGGAGAGGGGGGAAAACAATAGTTTCCTGCCTTCTGCAGCCTGGCAGAAACTCCTGAAAGAGATTAAAGATGAATATGTCTTAGGAAATTGTTATTATCCTGAGTTATACTGAGGTGGCTGAGTATTTTTCCTCTTTTAGTATGCAGTTGCTTTGATATTTTCTTTTTTAAAAATTGTTGATAATATCTTTGTGTCGCAAAATATGGAATATTTTGATGCATATAACTATTTTTGTATATTCAAATTATTTATTACAGGAAATTACTGCATTGTAAGTACTGAAACTGTATCTTATTAGAAAGCATCTGCCATTCAGAGCTCTGCTGTTATAATGGCTCAGTAAGATAGGAACATGTACACAACTGCATATAGGGAGAAACTCAGGTACAAAAGGGGGAAGACGTGTATTAAGCAAACTAGAGGTAGAATAAACAAAAGAATAGAGATCTTGTGGCTTTCAAGGCGAGGACATTTTCTTTTGATAAAGGAATGAATGCCTTTGTTTGAACTTCATTTCCATTGAGATTATCATTACAAGTGATTTATGCAGATCCCACAGATGAACAACTGTGTAACCACAGTTCCTTGTGGTCTTTATGTTGGTAGAGGTTTGTGTCTACAGGTTTGCCCACAGCATGCAAAGTTGACTGCAACTTACAGCAAGAACTATGCACCCCAATTTCCTGGGGTTCGGAGAAGAACATTATTATGAAAGAGAATTCAGGTGCCATGTCTACCATTCATTCTCTATCAAAATATTTGATTTCCCCAGCCTCCATTTGTTACAGATAGCATTTAGCAAAAAAGGCTTCTGACTGCCTCTGGCCTTCGAAAGAACTTTATACAAGGTATCAGCTGTGGTAGCTGCATAAGAAGGACCCAAGTAAGATATTGGGAAGTTTGAATTTCTGGTAAGAGTTTTTTAAATAGATCTCATTTACAAGTAATAACCTCAACATTAATATGACTCAGCTTTTAAAGTGATTCTATTAAATTGCATTACATTCAACAACTAACATCCTTTTTGAGTTTAAAAATGTACTAGTTTTAATTAATTCCCTGCCAAAAGTGAAATAAAATAAATAGAAACAAGTCCACTTTTAGTCTTCCTAGGAGTATTCACAAATGCATGTCAGCTAATCCACATTCGAGTCACACGTTTACTTAAGTCAGGTTCATTTTCCTGATTGCCCCTATTTAGACAGGTCTTTAGAAATGGTCTCCAGTTTCAAAACTCAGGTTAGGATGTGAATGTAAATTAGTGAACTCTAAGCCTGCTATTGGGATCCAGCGTGGGTCAGGCCAACACAGCTTTGCCCAGTTAACCTCTTTTGCCCTTCAGCAGCAATGCCTTAAAACATCATTTTACTGTTATTAATGCTGCCCCTTACTGTAACTTTTTGAGCAAAAAGACATTGGGCTCTTCTGAGGTAAAGCCCAGCAGCGGCTAATAGCAAGGCTAGTGGCACTACTGCTGAGGAAAATAGCAGTGACAGCAAGAAACACAGACAAAATTGACACTGAGACTCTGACACAGTAAAGATTAGTTTCCAGTGAAAATTACTCCCTTGTGTAAGCCAGCAGCAAGATGGTCAGGGGATCCTGCCATCAACATCCCCTCCATGGAAAGAGAAAGGAGGGAGTTTTATTCACCTTTATTTTGAAAAGTGAAGCTGATCATCTGCCTCCACCTCCCAGAGGTTCAAATCGGTCATTTCAACTCCCAATTTTCATTGCACCAGACACTTCCTGCAAATGCGCATCACTAGTGGCAGCAGCACCTTGCTCTCTCGCGAGCACCTCTGCACTTTCAGCCAGGCAAATACGTGGTCTGGGAATGCCTGTAATCAGTCTGCAAGCCAAGACACCTCTTTACCTGCACTCAGTCCTGGTTCAACCTTTGTTGCTGGTGTGCTTGTGCGACATGCCAAGGACAGGGTTTTCCGAGAGAAGAAGAGACCATCTGAAGCAATCCTAGAAGAAAAAAAGTCTTGGTATATGTGTGAAAGAGAGGGTCTGAGGCTGGTTGTGCAAGGAACTGCATGGGTATGGGCGAGAAATAGCATAAGGACCCATCTTGTCCTGAAAAGGGAAAAAGATGAATTGTACAAGGAGATTTTGTGTCTCCCATGAGAAATTGAGGGATATTGCTGCCTTGGGTCTGAAGAACCTCTAGATTTTTGGTTAAGAAGAGGTTTTGATTCCCATTTGATTCCCATTTCAGGTTGAAAAGGGAACAGACAACTTCAGACCAAAGCTGTTCTTTCAAGGGAAAAGGTGGGCTGAGCTCAGAAACTGAGTTCTCCTCCTGTCCTAAATTCTGCTCAACTGCAACCAATTCCTCTGACCAAACTTAGACTTCTCAAACAGACTATCTGAATGCCACCCTAGCAGTGCTCATTTGTCCTCATTTAAATATGAAAGGGATTTAGGATGACTAGCTCATATCCAGGCACAGACACTGAGGGTGACATGACTCACACTGCTTGTGATTAACTCTGGAGACTTGGCCAGATCTAACCAATTCCCAAACTTGCTCTGAGCAGAAGAATAGCAATGATTGCTCCTGCGTAATCACACACATGCATAAGGTTACAGAAGTATTGGATTATCTACCTAGATGGTTGCAGCCCTGTAGGCTGTGGGCAAGTCTACACGGCATAGCAATATAATGTTGTATTGCAACCTGTGATGGTACCTCCTTTGAACTCTGCTGGTGCTGCATTTCTTGAGCTCTGTTTGGTGATGGGTACTGGCCAGACCTGTGGTGTCACTGCTATTACTCATGGTTTTCTAGCATTAAGGTTGCTTTAGACCAGTATCAAATGCTCTTTTGTGATGAGTATCTTTACTTGTCCTGATGTGTCCAGTTCATGGCTGTAAGTCTGAAAAAAGAGCATGTAACTGCATGAGAATTGAGGGTATTATGAGATGAGTGTGGGAAGCTTGTGGTAGAGTTGAGAGTCTGAAAAATTTATAATCAGTGATTAGTTACTATTCTGATGACCTAGAAGCTAAGCCTTTTAAAAATAAATCACAATGATGTAGCTGATACATTTTGATGCTAATATTAAATGTCATTCTGGCTCAAAATACAAAACACAATAGGATTCTAAAAATCTATCCAAACATCTTTGTATTACAGTAATACACATAACTGCTTTCAGGGAGAGAATGAATGTGGCTTAGTCTCTGGAGCCTACAGCATGTCCTAGACAAGTCGAGTGAGATACATAGATAGTAGAGATACATAAATGCAAGCATGGATATAGGTACATTACCTGCTTGTTCTCCGGGGTAAGGTAGCTGGGTTTTGACACTCATCTTTACAATTTTTTTTTCTCAGGCAACAGTCTAATTACATGCATTTTAATCAATTCATTGGTGGATTTACTATTAAATTTCTTATTCCTTTCATATAGTCTCAGAATTCCAGCTTATCTCACTATCCATTCTATATTGTCGTGAAGACAAGTTTGCTTTTGCTGCTATTCTTTGCTTCACTGGATTTAGACCTCTGAATTTCTGAGAGTTACAGAAATTAGGGGAACAGAAGCTGACTTAAAGAATATGTAGACTAAGACGCATAACATTAATGCACTAATAAAAAGAAGATGTAAAGCAAAGCTAAAGGAAATCTTGAGAGATTTTCTTAGCTAAAATGCCATAAACTAGGGTGGAAATTGCATCATAAATTTAATCTATAAGAAAGTAATGAAGAGTTTCTTCTTGGATTCAAAAATTACAAACAACTTTCCTGGTATTTCATGTTTTCAGTGGTTGAACCTTGACAGATTTGAAAGCAAGTTTCAGGCAGAAGGACTAGATTATTTTAATAAGTTCTGAAATTCAGAATGGTCTTGTGCTTTAGTTACTAAATCCTCAGTGCTCAGCTTAGCTCCTGTTCTGGCCCAGTCATATATTTCCTACGCAGAAGTAATTTAATATCTTTCTGCTTCTGTTTTTCATCTGTAGGACAGAGACAAAATTTCTCATTTCTCAGCCTCTTTTCTAAGTCATATATATCTACTTTATAAACTCTTTGAGGAAGGAGTATCTTTGACTATCAATTTGATGATGTACACCATCTACCTGTGGTAGAGCATTGACATGCTTCCACGACAATAAAAATAGTCGTAGAAATGACAACAGAGAACTTCAATAATTTGTTATTTTTCTGAAGCAATAGATTATGGACTCTCACAATTTAATCTGTATGTGTGTTGTTAACATAAAGATTTAATAAGTGTGTGAAGTGTTCATGTATGAGCATGTAAGATAAATGTGCACGTATCTATTAAAGTAAGATATCTGAATATGTATGTGCAAGTTTCCAGTCCTTATGGAGCAAACCTGAAAAGATGGTTTCTGTCCCCCTCAAAGTCTCAAAAATCAGAAAGAATTTGAACTAATTCCCCAAATATAATTTTCCAGGTCTCACAAATTTAAAGCACATCCCTTTTTCTAAGCACCTTGTATCAGTTCATAGTACAATCTCTCTTAATTGACATCTGGCAGCAAAGCCTATCTTCTTTTTCTTATCTAATGTAGCAAGATAGACTAGAATACACAGACAAAGCATAATGAATAGAATTTCTTTGCATTTGTCTCTCCAGAAAGATTTATACCTTGGTACTGTTCCTCTCAGACAGCAGCTGAGTTTGCCTTTTCCTAGACCATACATACTGATTTTGCACTTATTGGAGTGTTTTCCACAGGGAAATTAAATGATATTTTTCATGGCAATAGTTTTGTGAAAATTTATACGTATATGTGTGTATATATATGCAATTGATTTAAACAAAAATCTAACAGCTTTTCATGTTAACTGATACTAAACAGATGCCAGCATTAAGCTGGTTACTGTTTGGTGTTTTAACTTTGATCCATGAGAATAAAATTATTTAGTAGCTGTTGCCTCTTCCTTATTCAGTGATTTAACCTCTCAGGAAGTGCTTTTTTGTGAAACTGTGTTCTTAGCTACCTGGAAGTGATGCTAACTTGGAATAAGACATCATAGGGGACAGTCTTTCCTGTCTGTTGAAAAGCACTATGTAAACCAAATATTTTAGTTGAAATAGAAGTTAAGGATAAAAAATGATTTTTTTTTTTTATGAAAAGGCTACAGTATGCTGTCTTGCTCTCTTTTAGCTTAGCAACATGTGTGTCATGAAGGAGGGTGCAGATATGAAAGAGTGACAGTGAAATCCCAGGCTAGGAGTAGTGAAGGTAAGGATGGTTTCCAATTGGTAGTTCTCATATCCAGACTCTAATACTTGGGGAAAAAAACCTGCCCATATGTACTTGCAACCAGAAAGAAACCATTTCAAACGGCAGTGTTTTTTTTTCCACAATTTCCTTTTCTTAGGACAGGCCCACCCATTTCAACAGACGTCAATTGCCCACAAAAAATTCCCTAAGCCTTAACTTGATACTTTAATCAAAATATCAATTTTTAACACTTCTCCAAAGAGTTAATGGCTCCTCTACTCTGGCTTTAGAAGTGCTGATGTCTCTTTGACAAGACAAAAAAGATTCATTTCACAGCCAGGAAATGAAAGTCTTTACTGAATGTGAATGCAGATTTTAAGTAGGGAGTTAATATTTGACTACTAAGAAATCACTTACCTATTGTGAGTGAAGGACTCTAGAAGAAATCATAGGGCATAGTTCAAACCTTAGTACATAACCTTATATGCACTGAAAATACATGTTTCATACAAATAGACACTCTGAGAACCCATCTTTAAACAATGTGAGAACAATACATGAACCTCACTCTTGATGGAGAACAGGCACAATGAGATCCAATTATCTTTGAGGTGATGGTAGTTTTGGCTTGCTGGGATTGAGTGATGGTATGATTACAATGCAGGAATAAAATACCTGTGAATGGCTCTCAGGGGAGCTTTTGGCTTATCATTTTAACATTTGAGCAGAGAGAAAAGAAAAATACATAGCGCTGGCTATGGCTATTATTCACTGCCACTGTCAGCATAGGAATTCCCTTTCATTCATTTTGATGCAGTTCTCATTCCTCTTTAAAACTGGCTTCACATGAGAGAGAAGAAGACCCAGGGTTTGATCTCCAGAAAGATGTGCACATAATTTCAGGAATAAAAAGGGTATCCATTTGAACACTTTATATAGATATGGCCACGTGGTTGCATTGTCAGCGTGGTTAACTGCATCTGGAATTACAAGAAGTCTATCCCCAGCCACCATACAAGTACTTGTAGAACACGTATATTTGTGTACATTCATAAAAGAACAAGTGTAGAATGTATATTTGTAATACCTATGAGTGTATATATATATATAATACCTACGTGGGTGATTCACAGTTCTTACTCCTTTCTCACCTTTAGACCTTTTTGGTTGTACTAGCAATAAGATTTTTGTCCTAGCTCACTTGCATCTGTATAGGATACATAAATAAACGGTCTGTCCAATAAGGGGTAAACACCAGCTTGTGTATAAAGCTACCTGATAAACTGTCCTCTTGTCATCAGTCTTCATTTCTTTGGCCTTTTTTTTCTGCCAGAGTAATTTGATCTTTCAAATTAGGTTAAACATTCTTTAAACAGGGTTAATGTTTGCTTCCAGATTTGTCCAGTTCTTGTATAACAGGCCTTTATTAGAAAATTAAGGCTTAACGTGAATGACAGAGGCCTTTAAGTAGCAAAGTTTCTCAAAGAATTTACATTAGCACTGAGATCACTTGCTTAGACTGTGGATTTTCTCTCTGAAATTATACAACTGTATACTAGTCCATTCCAATAGCTCAGATGTGTGAACACTAAGTTGTGAAGCAGACAATAGAGATCTCATAGAGGCAAAAATGAGAGTGCCTAACAGTGTTTCTGAGGTGTTAAAAAGAGATTTTCATTGATGGCATACATGTTGTTCCACAGATAAAGTGTTGATCTCTCTTCACTTGTACTTAAAGCTTGTAGGTTTTAATCCCCCTGCCATTCTTGTCTTCAAGCCACGCTTGTTGTAAATTCAACTGAAAAAGAAAAAGAATAAATTTGCAGTCCTAACCATGTATCACCACACTCAAAGATTTGCAAGTATTGAACTTCTACGCACAAATATCGAAAGGTGTATGCCAACCTAGTAACGGTATGCAAAATTGTGAGCCTACAGTCTCATTTTGTTACTGCAAAATGGATTCTGGAACATAAAATAAGTAGGAACCAGGGATTATTTTTATTAATAGAAGTGAAAAAAATTAGTCAGCAATGAAGGGCAACAGAAAGAGAATGCGATTTTTGCCTGAGGTCTCATTCATTTTAGGGAGATGAAGTGATCCTTATTGTCAAGTGGTTCATTTTGTTAGTTGTTATAACTAATTTAAAACCCAGTAGAAGGTTTGAGTAATCCATTTTACAAGACAAATTACCTAATGTTTATGTTTATTTTTCTATCATTACTAGATATACTCAAGTTTTTCCCAAAGTCTTCTCTAGGCACCTAAATATGTCTGTTACTGACAGAAGTTTCAGTCGTTCTTTTACATCGATCACTCAACAGCATTGGGCTGAACATGAAAGTTCAGAGTGTCTCAACAGTAATTTTTATCCGTATGTGAAACTGATCCTTTCTCCATTGAGTTAGTTTTCTGTGGCCTTACCATTTTCTAAAAATACTGCACATTCCAGCTGCTTGGAGCAAAATCCCAGTTCCAGTGGAGTCAATTTTTGTCTTTTTAACAGCCTATTGTAAGAGACTGTATCAAAGGCTTCCAGGAAGTTCCAATAAACTATTTCAGCTGACTCGTCTTTACTCACTCTTTTGTTAGTGCAATAAAAGAATTCTAGCATATATAGGGCAAGACTTGCTTTTCTCCAAACTGTGTTGCTTAATCCCTGCTAACTGCTCTTCATGTGTGCAGTTTCATTACTCTATCTTTAATTATTATTATTTCAGCTATTTATATACCAGGTACTGAGGAAAATCTGTTTTGACTGCTATTGTTAGAATCTATTCCTTTTTTGATCTCGGTATATCATTTACTACTTCCCAGCCTTCTGGAATATACTTGATTCTAACAAGCAACTGCTTATGGTCAGTGTCTCAGAAGACAATGCTTTGTGTTTATTTCAGCTATTTCCTACCCCCTGGAGAGACTTAATCTTCACTTACATCTAAATGAAGTTAAATGTGACTGATTAAATTGACAACTAGTGTTATTTATAGAAATTATTTTTCAAGTGTTTGCAGTTTCTAGCCCAGATTCAAATTCTGCTTTGGGATGTCAAAAGTCTCTGTGGAAAGGCAGTGTGGTCTAACGTCTAAGGCTAGGCTCAGACCTGGAGACTTAGGTGGACTCTATTACTAACTCTGGTAAGGACTTACTGTATGGTATTTGGCAACTCACTTTATCTCTCCCTATTTACGTTCCCTTACGAGTAGCATCATAATCACCTTATTTACCAAAGAGCTGTCAGATCCTCAGGTTAGAAGGGTTGACACAGGACCTCTGTTTCTCCCTTCTGGATAGTTTGCCCATGCTCAGAGCTGATGTTCCTGCTGTAGGGGAGAGTTTAAAATGCTGCACATCTTATTTAGGGTGGTATTTTGTGAGTTGGGTTCATCCCTAATCTAGCCTTTCATGTTGGTATAAACATGGAGTCATTACTTTCCAGACAGTGGAGATGAAGGATTATATAATTCTTAGAATTTTCCTCTCAACACCATTTCTGGAGATTCTTAATGTATTAATTCTGTTTCAGTTTTCTCCATGAAGCATTTCCTTTTTTACACAAGGCAAGTCCTCTAGGTCACATAAACACCAAATTGATAGAAACAGAGACCTCCCCGAGTGGTAATGAAGAAATCGACACTAATTCAAATTCGTACTGTCTTCTCAATCTTTGTAAAAGATGAAAACAACAAAGCTAATTACTTCGGCTGTGAGAATTTTTTCAGACAATCAGAGGGGGAAGTGCCAGCAAATTTTGGTTATAAAAGTTAGAAGGCAAACTGAACAACAATAAAGTAAATTTAGAAAGAGCTCTAAAGACAAAGTGCTAGCCTTACTGAATCTGTCTTTACTGCTTACTACCTAACATTTTATATACTCGAGTGAAGATTTAACTAGAGTGTTAAAAACCTATATAAATACTCTCCCAAACTCTCCTTCTTATATAAAGCACCCTTCCATGCTTATAGCATAAACAGAATTTTACATGTGTACCTTCTATGCAAGGTTTGCTAGAGATTTGCTTGTATTTTATTCAAATGTTGAATATGCTTGTTCCAACCTTTTCCCCTGTGAGTTCTAATGATTTTTATTTTCTCAGTACTATTCATATAATAGTGCCTTGGTCTAACGAAACTGGCAGAGGGTTGAGCTGCTGAAATATCTGTATTCTAGCTCTAATCGTAGCTTGCTTTGGAAGGCCATTTTTGTAATGTAATTGTGGATCACCAGATGGCACTCTTGCAGACAGTATATCAAGTCAGAAATCCTATTTGTAAAAAGGGAAAAGAATATATAACTTTCTTTACACTTCTGCATTTTGTAATCTCACCAGGTCACACTGTTCAGTTGCCATCTTTTTGATACTGTCTTAGAAATTTATCTTCCAGCTCCTGGTCCTGCTTTCTGTTCAAATTCAGTATGTGTTTTACATATTTGTCTAAGTGTATGACTTTCACATCTCCTCTTAACTGTTCTTGCATTACCTGAAACTAAATATTGTCCAAACTAAATGGAAAGCTCTTTTTACTCCCCTTTTTGCCTCTGGCTCAGAACACCATTATGCTTTCTTCATCTCAAGTTTCACGTAGGTGTTAAAGTCGGACGTTTTGCCTTTCTTTCCCTCCTCATTCCTGGTTGTTCTTAGTTCCTCTCTGGACCAATACTGGACCAAAGCTCACATCAGGTTGAATTTTGAGCAGCACAACCTCTCCAGTGACTTCTGTAAAGCAGAATTGAGTGCAGAACTGAGTGCAATGTCCTGCCATTGGGAGATGGCAGAAGAAGGACAGTCACGTCAGACCTGTGCTAAGGGGCAGCTTAGAACTGCGCTTTCTTGTTTAGGAGGAGCAATATGTCTAGCAATAGCCAGCTAGAGGTACTGGCTGTAGCAACATACCTGACTGTACTGAGTCTGTGACAGAGTTAATTTTCTTCATAGCAGCCCATATAGTTCTGTGCTTTGGATTTGTGACTAAAACAGTGTTGATAACATACCAGTGTTTTGGCTGTTGCTGAGCAATGCTTGGTCAGCACTGAGGCTTTCTCTTTTTCCTGCTCTGTCTCCCCAGTGAGTAGGCTGGGGGTGTACAGGAAGCTGTGAGTGGACACAACCAGGATAGTTGATCCCAACTGACCAAGGGATTATTCTGTGCCATATAATGTCATGCTTAGCAGTAAAAACAGAGAGAACGGAGTTTTGGGAGAGGTAGCTGTTGCTCAGAAACTGTCTGGACATTGGTCTACTTGTGGAAGGTGGTGAGTGATTGTCTTTGCATGACTTTTTTCTCCCTCTTTTCTTAATTTATTAAACTATTTTTATCTCATTCTGTGAGTATTATTGCTTTTGCTTTTCCTATTCTCTGTCCAGTCTCACTGGGGTAGGGAGTGAGCGAGCAGCTGTGTGGTGCTTAGCTGCTCACTGGGGTTAACCCACCACACTGATACAACACTGTAGCTAGGTGATGAGTACTGGGATCAGGTCTGGGGGAGTCAGAGAAGGCATTATCATGCAGGTGAGAACATAACCACAAATGATTGAAGTATTGGTCTGGTTTTAGAGGGACAAATATGATCTCCATTACCTCACAACTGTCAGGTGTGTACCTCTCATACCCTTTTGGTGGATTATATAAAATGCAGTTCTTACGTTCCCACTCTGATCAGTCCTTCTGTGTAGTCTGGGTGCACTGCTTCCCCCCCCATTACAGTGGCTTCTGTTCAGTGACACCTTTTTTGTTGTGCGTATTTCCCCACAAGTATCCCTATGCTGTTCTTCCATATTGTCCTCCATTTGTGGAACAGGCTTTGGTTGGTCGTTTCTTTCCTCCCTGTCAAGCAGTCTGTCAGTCCTTATTTGTGCTTTGACAGGTCCTCTCTGCAGTGATAAATTTCCCCCATTAGGAGTTACTGCAGAACCTGCAATTCCATATAATAGTATGCAAACAACACATCACCTTATACAGCGTTCTCTGAGCCATTTCCCCTTCAATGGCCATTTCCTTAAATTTTCAGAGCAATGCATGTAATTTAGTCCGTGTGACTAAATTTAGCTGCAAAGAGCTAAATTCACATGTAATTCTTTGAAAATTTGGGGGTGCCCTGCCAAGTCTTAGATTATCTATCACTCTAATCATCTCAATAAATCTGATTATGCATCTTTCAAATAAATAATAATGGGTTTTGCCTGAAGCTTTTTTTTTACTGTTTTTCAGTCTGTATCTATCAGCTGAAATTTTACATGGACTCAACAACTGTTATTCCATCATTAGGAATTCTGTTATTGCTGGCTGAAATTTGAATTTGAATGATATCGATGTAAAAGATTCTTTGTTTCTCACACAGAGCAGCTAAATTGTAGACAGTATTAGTTAAAACCCAGTGTCACTATTATGAGAAGTTATATATCTGATTTGTTCTTATTCTCATTCTAAACAGGTTCTGAAAACATTCTAGGTTTAAGCTAAAGTAACATTTACAAAATTGATGAGATTATGGAAAATGACTTCACTATCCTCACTTAAAAGTTGTATTTTCTACCAAAAAAAAAAAACCCGAAAGCCAAAAAACAACCAGAAGCTGGCTAAGTTAGAAAATTTATTGAAATAATGATTTTCCCCCTTTTTTTTTAAAATAACAAGTGTGCTTAATTCAGATTAAGCTGTTCCACCTGTAACTGGTGTATATATCCAGAGCTGAGATGTGTGAAATAATCTGCATCTGAACACATCTGTACTTAGACATGCCTACCAGTTCATGAGTGGAATTACTGTTGTGATGCTTTTAATTTTACTTTCACACACAAGAGCATCTACCAAAGCACACTACCAACAAAACTGATGTTACTGGTGTGGCAAAGACATACATTTCACAATCTTGTCATGTTTAGTAAGTGAAACAGAATTCATCCTTTGTCAGCCTAGAGCCTGACCCCAAAACTCCTTCCTAAACTTTTCAGTACTGCACGTTTGTGCAGCACCTGACTCAGTGGGCATGGGGGTGCGAGGAGAATGCCGTTATGTTGAAGAACAAAGTCAGTGTGGGAGTAAAAGGGTGGCATATATAACAGTCACTGAGGAACTGACTTGAAATGCTGACTATTTTAGTTTTGTACCCAGATCTGATAATTCTGGGAACTATTTGGGCCTCTGATTGTCTGTCTCATCCAACTGGCATCACAAATTGTTCAGAGAAAAGATGCCTCTTGCTAGGGCTCTAGAGCAACTGAGAACAGTTACTAGTAGCACACAAAGAGTTCCTATGAGACGCATAACTAGTGACAGTCTTGTCTGTGGCCTTTGTGTGTTATAAAAATTCTAAATGTTATTATAAAAGGTGAAATCAATAAGAACTGTTCCATTAACAAGGAGCTCTGAGTCACACCTGTAGACGGCAGATCTGCACAGCAGCTCACCACTGCTGCGGTTAGGGGGAGCAGGCACTAAATCACTGAAATAGCACTGTTCTGTACTGCATGATATTGTTGGAAGCATGAAACTCATATAAAATGTAAGCCTGGTGCCTGGAGGCTCGTTATTAATAAAGACCAACAGTCATTTTTTTGAGATATCAAAGTCATCGACTCTAACAGTCTGGGTAAAATCCAAACTGGCAAATAATTATCAAAGGCATACAAAGCATTTCTAGTGAAATGCAAAGCTGGTAGAAATACAAGTTTTCCGTTATTTTATTGCAGACATCACTATAAGCTTATCTGAGTGGAATAAGTACATACTTTCAAGTAAGATTAGAAATTGTGTCCCAAGAAGGTGACAGAAACATCAAGTCTATCTGCCTTGTTGTGTCAAAGTGATCACATTTTATAGGTAAGTCAAGTCTTTCATGTTGAAAGGATGTGAAGCTATATGTTCATATACAGATTTGGGCTAGAGGGATGTATTTTTCCGGAAATATTTAAAAACAAAAAGATGTAAACTTGGACAAGACAGAGAAGGTACTGGGGAAAAGTAGAATTTAAAAATAGGAGACTGTATCTTTTGATTTTTAATTAAATTTCACATAATTCTAGAAGGTACAATATTCTCCATGTAACTTCCTGCAACATGTTACAAATTCTCTAATTCCTTCCATTACTTTCTGGGAAAACCATCTATTGTGGCAACTAGAATGGATTTAGATGTCCAGATAAGTTATTGTCTAGGGTTGCCTATCCTCAAAAGCTGAAAACCTAGTAACACCTCAATTTTCAGACGTTGATTTCTCCCAGCAGCCTAAACACAGTCACCAGAAATAAACCAAATAAGAGCTCGATACTTACATGACACGTAAAAGCTGTCCGTAGTCAGGACTTGAGGACAGGGAGGCTCCGCTGAAATTCCCAAGGAAGATCATACCAAACTTGAACAGCACTGACTCTTTTCTGCACAGATCAGAGTAACTTTATTCAGACCAGAGAACACACATTGGAGGCTCACCTCAGCCTGAGTTAATACAGACACACAGCTTACATTTTCCAAGACACAGTCCTAACCTCAGTAGATAATACTCTCACGCTGCACTGAACACAAGACTTCTGGAATCAGGGAGATCATAAGTGAGGAGGACCCTAACTATGTAATCCTGTGAGATGATGAACTCCCAGAGATTTGTTCCCATTAGAAGAAAATCTTTACATTTTGTTTCAATTCTTTCCTCTCTGACAAATATTACCTAGCCTTTTTCTGACCTTCATATAATTTGTCAGCATTTATAGCAATGCAGATGGGCCTGCCAGTTTTTCATAGAAACTTTGTCGTTCTGCTTTTTACAAGGGCTGAAAAGCTGTTGGAAATTACAAATGTCACCTACAACGTCAAGCTGATTTAAATCTCCTTTCGTATTCATTCTCACTTACCCACTTAGCCTCAGAGCTTTTACTATCTGCTGTCCTTCTGCAGCTGCAGTGGTGCTCATGCTGACAGGGGGATGTGACAAGATACATAGGCGAGGAGGCCAATGAGGTTCTGAAGGCAAATGTAAGATCAACATTTGAACAGACATCAGCAAGAGCTTTGAAATAATTTGGTTCATTGAAAGGTTTCAAGAGAAGAAAATCTGCGTGCAGGGAATATGCTGAAATGGTTGTGGTGCCGACGGTCTGACTAGCTCAGGGATGGAAATGAAATTTATGAGTCACTGAACATCCCAGGTGAGTTCTGATAATTTGCTGAACAATACAGCTGTTTCACATCTGGGTGCTTTAGGCACAGTACTCCTGTTCTGTGCTAACTCTCTACATTATTATCTAGCCTCTCCCCAATGTCTCTCAAGGTTAACAAATTCATAACCAGTCACATGGTTGCAAATGCAACTGCAGACCTCAGGGGGTGAATGAGATCAGGATTTCAGAAATGCATTCATAAGAGAGTTAGTGATAAATCTCAATGAAGGCAAGCAGACAGAGAAGAATTTTTATTTGCGTTTTATTAATGAAATATTGAGATAAGAGAATAAGTCCGTATCTATACTATTTTTTATGCACAGAGCGCTTGTAAGCTCACGTTCTAACCTTGGATTTTTAACTCTCTGGAGATAAATCTGTGATTTTGACTGGGCAACACGCAACCTCTACAGCAAGGGAAACCAAAGAGCTTAACACTGCATTATCCTTCAGGGAAAGCCTTTCTCCAGTGTATGAAAGCCAAGTATGTCACAACTACTTCTGTTGACATAATATGCTATGGTTACTGAAGAGGTTAGGAATCACTCCAAATGGATTGTCATTCTAGAGTGTTTTATTGTGTCTGGTCTCAGTGAAGAACCAGAAAGATATACATAAATTGCACTAAACAGCTAGACTGTTTAGATATTCATAACATATACATTTTTAATGTACGGACCAATTTACTGAATTTAAGGTTCAGTGAAAGAGGTATTCCTTACTGTGAATTGCTGAATAGCCACCAAAGAGAGGGGTGAAGACTTTTATATCTCATTGAAAAAAGAGCCATTTACCAACCTAATGCAATAGTTGTCATTTAGTGTATCAAAAAGCCATTTACTCAGCTACTGAAGGGAAAGACTATTTTCTCTAAATAAGATGGCCAGTCTCCTTTTCAGGGGAAAAAAAAAAAAGATGTTTGTTGGGAAAAAAGTGAAACTGTTTTGTCCTTCACTTGTGGAAGGAAATGTGTCCTTCTGTGTTTCCTTCACAGATTTAGCACAGAGCCTACAGGAGGCTGTTGCTCTTTTGGGCCAACAGCTGCAGATCATGGAGGAAAGCCACAGAGCATAAAATGACAAATGTGTCTGAGTTTTGAGAATGGAATCCCTCCCCTCATATGGCCCCCATATAAACACCTATCCCTGCATTTACCCAAAGATCTCTAGATGTTAATGGAAATAAGTAGGCCCATCTAAACTTTGAATTATCACTCTAAGACAGGACAAATTTTGCTTTAGAAGGGCATCTCTCTCCTGCCTTAAAGAGAGCTTCTAGTGATTATTTTAGATACAGCAATGGGATCAGCTCGCAAATTTAGACATGTAAATTTAGAAATCTATGTGGAGACACATAGGTCAACACCGAAACACAAGCATCTATCAGCAGGTGAATACAGGCATGTAAAGGGCCAAAGCTCCAATGATAGTCAAAAGAAGTCTAAGCAATACAGCCACTGGATCTTGGAGGCAATTCAGTTCACTCTAAAGTATATATGAATTCAGTTGCTGACATGACAGTGCCTGTTGCAGTCTGAGCTGGTACGTTCCACCTTGCAGTAGCTGATTTGTCTTATGCAGGTGCTATGTTGTATCTGTCAACTGCATAAAGATGTCTCAGACACCACAGGTCATCTCAAATAGCACTAAGTGTCTGATTTGATGCAACTGAGCTGTGCCCTCAGTGACTGGCAGCCTGAAAAGTATTGAGTAGAAAAATAAAACACAAGTGGAAGTGAGGCCCCAAGTATGCCTCTAGGCACCTTCATTTAGATGTCCCTAACTCTGAACTGAATCCTTGCTCTGTGCTTGCTCAGCTGAATCCCGTCATGGGAGCTTGTCCCAAGAATTTTGCCCTCAAGTCTTGGTTTCACAAAAGCAGCCTGGAAGTCCTGAAATGCTTTGTTACAGCTGAAAACCCATAACACTCTCTGAATTCCAGCATTAGGGCTGAGAGTTTTGGAGACAAGCAAGGCTCTGTGAAGGTACAGATAACCCCTCACTGCTGGACATGCTGACCTGGACCTCAGTTAGAGGTGTGCTCATTTAAATAGGATTTTGCACGTCAAGAAGGTGAGCAGGCTAAGTCAAAAAAGATGAAAAAATGCTCATAAAAGTTATAGTGGTATTAAGGCAGGAAACTGTGTAAGAAAATGTCTGTTTCTGTAATTCCTCTTAAGGAGCTTTACTTGATTAAAGAGACATTCCCATTGGCAGAGCCCTAGCTGTTCTGTAACAAGCCTGTGTGCCCTAGGACTGCACAGCAGCAGTACTGGGCCCCTCAAAACCAGAACTGTCAGAAAAACCACCTGCTATTCATCAAAGAACCAATGAATCCATGAAGTTTTGGGATTACATTCTCCATACGATTTGGTATTTTTCTGTTCTTTCTCAGAAAAAAAAAAAGAATATATCCCGTTAGCTTTATTTTCAGTGGGGTGAGAGACATTTTCTTAATCACAAAGGTTTCCCTTTATCTTAGAAGGAAAGTATGAGGAAAGCTACTTTAGTACTGCTGCTTCATCTGTATCTATCTGCCCTGTCTTCTGCACTGTACGTCCTATCTCTAAATTTGCTTAGCAATATATACATACATAAGTAATGCAGAAAAAGACAGCAACATGACTGAAAGCTGGAGCACAGACAAGACAATTGGTTTCACTGTGTCTTTGTCTGCTAAGGTGCATTAATCTTGCAAAAGCAAAATGTTAGTAATGGTAATTTGAAAGAAAGAAGTAGATTACTTTCAAACTGATTTATTTCTCTGGGCAGCATTACTGTATGTTAGTGCATTTACAGCTACTGTTCAAGGACAGTAATGTATACAATCACTAGCAAGCCAGGCAGCCAGCCGTACTTTCAGGCTTGATAGACAAATGTCCGTTTACCATGACTTCTGTTTTCAAAGCAGTTTCTTTGTACTTTCAACATCTGTTGACAGAACCCTAAATAGGGGAATTATGCTAAATCTTTGCTTTTGACTGCTACACTTTTGTGATATGATCTATTGCAGAAATATCAAGCTGAAATTGGATCAGGAAAGCAGACTTGCAATTGTGAGCTATTAAAACGATGTAGTGTTTTTATACAGTATGGTTTCAGAAAATATAGTGACAAAAAAGATTGCTGTGGCTATTTTTAAGTTGCAAGAATGTAAAAGTAGAGGTTTGCAAGACTTCTTTTTCCAATATTGCAATTTGAGATTTTATGTTGACCAAAGAAAATATATTTAATGGGGATAAAAATGTATTTTAGGAGAAAACTTATAAAAATGATTATTTAAACTAGAATATCGATACTTGGAGTTATTTTTCTTCTGAAGCAAAGATCCTGAAAGAGACAGTGCATGCTTTGCCAATGTTCAGCACAGTAATGGAGCCATTAGAGTAAATCACTACATTTGTTTCACCAAATACCCGTGTAAATGTTTGTGTTAACATTTGGTCTATCAGATTAATAATATTCATTATCCAACTGTGCGTTTCAGCTCCAACCCACATAAAAGAAGGCCTGGAGAAGGAGATTTTGTGGAGCTTCGTGCCAGCAGATCCCACAGCATGATTGATACGTGCAACTGAGGGGATCGGATTATCACTGGAAGCAGAGATTGATCAGTATTTTATGTTTCTGAAAGCAAGGTTGACTAAATCAAAGCCACTATTTGTTTACCTGTACATGGATCTACTTTATTTTCCAATTGTCCAAGCATATAGTCACAGCGAGGGCTCACAAAGAGCTATTTCAATCTGTTCTGACATCTTTTCTTTGTGCTTAAAAGAAGAAGGTGATGTTCAATGTACATGAAAATTCAGTTTAAATATAGCTAAAGTTATAACGAAAATTGTCAAAGAAATGTAAAGCTCCCCACAGAATCCCTCTAAAGATTAAAATCATACTGAATTTTAGTCAGGACCTGCATTCCTAATAAACCAGAATGTCATTTCACAGCAGAGTAAGTAAAATGGAACAGTTTTTAATCCAATTTGTATCTAAGAGAACATGTGTTAGATCTGCTCTTAAAACTTGGCCCATTCCCACTCAAAATGCTCACCAGTCTGTTATAAATTGTCTCAACACCACATTCCCTGTTTTTCTTTGTGTAACTACAGGATCTGGATAAAGTCCAGTCAGGATTTTCCAGTTCTGAATCTATCAAACCTCCCCCTGGGAAGCAGACACTCCAAGGAACCTTTCCCCAAATCAGCCTTTGGGCCATGAAAATGGACCCTCACCCCATATGTTACTCTCCCATTTGGGTATCATCTCCTTTTTAGCAAATTCTGCATTAATGTCTCCTTGGACAATGCAGAGGGAAAGCTGAAAACACAGCAAAGGGATAAATTTTTAATTACAGTCATCTGGTTTGGTGTGAATATCTTTTCTGGTCAGTATCACAATCTAGCTTTAGATTAGATGAGATTAGATGAATTAAACTCATGACGTAAAATGTGGTTCCCAAACTGAAAATGGGTAGGAATTCTCAAAGGAATTTTTAATTTGACAAAGATGTATTTTACCATGACATTTCTTCCTGTACTTCATTCACTTTGGGGCAGGATTTTGCACCATATGCTGCAAGTGCTGTTTCAAAATTTCTGGTTGTTGGACACCAAAGTATTAGGATTATTGATAATAGAAGTAGACATTTAATTATCCTACCGCACACACTGAGGGACATGGTCTTGAAAGAAAGAACAACATATAGACTCTCTCTGAATCGTCTCTGCCATAGTAACACCATTAAATGCAAATAGGACTTCAAGGAGGAAGCTCATGAGTGTAAGGAAAGTTATGACAATATGGTCTGAAGGCAATTGTGCAAACATTTGTTGCAGTAGTTAAAGAAGAATGAGAAGAGAGCTTAGCCCTTATAAAATCTAAGTACTCTTAGTTTTCTGTCACTTAGTTTTCCTTAATCTTATTTTAACCTGAGCTTATTTTTATTAGTTACAGAATCTGTGCTTTAAAAAAAATCATGAAACAAATCCTCATATATAATTCCCTGGTTTAACAGTGTTATTTCTGTAGATATTCATATATCCTCCCCTTTTTGCAATGCTAACTAAATGGGGAAAAGAGAGTAGCCTGGTTTATTCTGGAAACAGCAGGTAGTTTGATCTATTTTTACTGCAGATCATTTCCCAGGGCACTATGATTCTTATATTTTTAAT
This sequence comes from Steatornis caripensis, assembly GCA_013398225.1. Taxonomy (NCBI): domain Eukaryota; kingdom Metazoa; phylum Chordata; class Aves; order Caprimulgiformes; family Steatornithidae; genus Steatornis; species Steatornis caripensis. Next base: position 173,426 of record VZSC01008258.1, read on the forward strand.
CAAATGTGTGAATCGAAAACTGTGGTGTGACCTTTGGAAAAGACACTGCAGGACATCGGCTGAAGCTGTGAATAGTTTAAGCACAAACAGGAACTTGACTGTTCTGTAACAAAAGACTGGGGTAATTTATGGAGTAGGAGTTGAGGTTTCAAAACATTTTTAATTGCTACATTTGATCTGCTATGCAGTATTGTATGACAACAGCTAAGAAAGAAATGTCAGTGCCCATGTTCCAGCATAAATTTATACAGTGTGAAAGCAAAGAACCCTGTTGATTCCAGTTTTTCTTTTTGTAAGTGTTTCAGATTTGCCTGAGTTACTTTTAGGTTAAATAGGAAGTACAGAGGTCCTCAGTCTTGCAAAGCATTTAACTAGATACACAACTTTGTTCTTATTAAGTCTACTTAAGATGAAAAGAAGTTTTAATATATAGGGGAAATAAAATGGGAAGGGATTTCACAGTAACCTATGTGCCTGGGATAACTCTCTTTGATAAATGACTTACTCTGAGGATGGAAACATATTAATATCCACTGTCTTTACTTTTAGTTCATTATTATGGTAACTTAAGCCTATGAAAAATTCCAGAAGTTTCACTTACAGGTGTGAAGTTAAGCAGGTACTTAGGACTGCTTAACTTTTCTAACTTGAAGAAAAAAAATCCCCATTTTCATATTTTATAAGGGATTATTTAAGAAAAAAATCAGAACTACAATTATGGGCTCAAAGTCTCATAAAAAGTTTATGGAAGATAGACTTATTTCCATAGCATACCTTTCAAAATGTCTTACTTTTTTATATCTTTAGAGGGCAACACACCATATAGGTAGCTGCATGCTGCTTTGTGGTGATGTCTGTGATATAAACTGTGGGCATCCAAGTCTTCCCATAAACTATGAGAACAAAACGTAAATACTCTGTGAGAAAATTCCTGAGTGATTTCCAGAGATAACCACTGATCATTAACAGGTTCAGAAATGTGTGATCCAATTGATCATTTTTATGCAGTTGATAAAAGGATATGCTATTAACAACAAGGATCTGGTTCTGTCCTGAAATACAGTGTTATAATTTTCTTAAACAAGAAGGAAATATTGGAGGTAAGTCATTAATTATAAAGAAAATTACTTCTTTGTGGCTACACAAAGTTTTATGTTCCTTCATCAAACACAAGCTATATTATGACAGGATCACCAGAAAATACATGTGAACATCAAGTATGTGGGTATTTATGCACTTATGCATACTTAGGCTCAAATTTCCCAGAGGAGTACAGCAATTTCCTGTATCAGAGTTAAGTCTTTCATTATTTTTCCTGGTGTCTTCTACAAAGAACGGCTTTTGCAAAAAACCAAGTGTTGCTTTATTGTAGATGTTTGGCCCTGTATTATCAGTGAGTAAATGACAAGGGCTTGGGCAAGAAGGTTTGCCGATGTGAACTTTTGCAATGTAGCACTGTAGATATGACCAGAAGTTTTTATCATATTGTAGAAATTGCTTAGCTTTCAACAGGCAAAATTTACTCAGAATACATTACTCAGAATTAAAGATAATTTTCATAGATATTCAACTAACATTTAAATGAAACAGTTAAAGTTCATTACTTTTTTTACTATATTTTAAAGTTCTTTATAAATGTACGGTTTTACCTGTCAATATTTTTCAACCAATAAAAAAAACTAGAAAAAAAACCTAGAACACTCTATCTTTTCATTCATTCTCTGTTCTGTTACCTCTGCAATCAAAACATTAAGTTTCAGGAATATCTCTTTAAAACCTTTGTAAATCATTTAATTATGCTGCAAGTTATTTGCTTACAGTATTATCAACATGAAATGTGCTTTAAGGCATCTTACATGTGAAAATTCTGCAACAGTGACAAGCAACTCGTGTTAAGTTTGTGTCAACAGTTTCATACATTTTTCAAACTTGGAGAGAAGATTTTTAGTAGTTTCTTCCATACTTGGTCTTAAGGATAGAACTGGAAGCCATATTGGACACTTTCACTTTCTGTAAGGAGAAAAAGACAGTGAAGAACACTGATAGTAATGAAAATGAGATGAACTACTTACTAATTTTCATCTCGTAAGTGTCACGATACTGAGAAAAGCTTTGTCTCTGGATGAGTAAGTACAAAACAATGCACCTGTATATTTTCCCATAGAAAACCCACTGTAATAATTGTATGCATAGTCAGTAGCCAGGAATTTCATTTTCAAAATCTTGACTGAAGTGAGAATTTTAATAAAAGAAGTAAAATAAAGAAAGAAATGCAAGCCTTTGACTGCCTCTTCCTATTAAAAGGACCACTGCCAAGTCAGGTTTATTGCTTTTTGTGCTGTGTTGCTGTTGAAGGGAAATTGTGATGACTTGTGCCTTAAAACTACTTCTCAAAAATTGCATGGAACTATAGAAATGAGGGTTTGTAGAGCAACCAATCATAAGCCCAGAACTACTCCCACAAGAGCTGCTGGCAAAATGTACGTTGAGTGCAGTGGGGCATAGTCAGTCCTCATCAAAGTGGGTGGGTTTTTTGTTCCTTTTTGGCTTGAAAGGTTCAAAATCGGAAGGCAGAGGATTTAATTAAACTATCAGACTTCAGAAAGAGTACTAATCTTCCAGCAGAGATTTCCAGAATGAGTTTGAAATGCCTTCTGTATAGATGCCCCTACAGTTATGGTTAGGTCCAATTACTTCAGAATGCTGCTTATTCTTCCATGCTCATCTTACTTTCTTTTATTCTTTCTTTCACTACTTCTTAGTCTTCTTTTTCTGCCCTGAGTTCTTTGCCCTCTAGGTAATGCACTCTGAGATACTAGGCAAGCAGTAAGTATTGCTCAATCAGGATAAAGAAAGGCCATCTACACTCTCATAATTGAATTCTGATAAAGTTTGTTATTGGAAAACAAGGCAAGGTCTGCCTAAGTCTAAAGGCTGTTTTTGGTGGCCACAGAATTACTTCAGCCTCTATTCTGATAGTATTACCAAGAATCAAGCTTATGTTATAAAACATTTATTGCTATAAAATATTTATTTATTTATTTATTATTTATTGCTATAAAAATAACAAAGATCACATAATAGGAAAGGGTAGATGTATCAGAGTTGGCTGGCGTTTTCTCATTGAAAAGCATTTCTAGTTACTTTCATTTTCAGAGAACTGATTTGCCAAAGTCTGAAAGATCCACTTTACCTCCTGTTGAATGCTGGACTTGGGAATCTACAGGTCTGGCAGAGGTTCACCAAACTTGATGGCAATGGACTCAAACAATCCAGAGCTTCCTATTAACCTTCTGCAGAGTCAGGAGCCTTCAAGCCCTAAGTGTCTTTGCTGGAGCAGAGGTTCCCAAGTTACTCTCCTGATTCTGCAGCAGCGATGTCTGAAGCAACTCTGTTTGAGGTGTGGCTTTCCTATAGCCAGAGTGTTCCCTGACTCTGAAATACTCAACTCTATTTAACTTGCCCAAACTTCTCACAGTCTGTGAAAGTTCAGTTAACATTTCTGGAACAAGAGAGAGACTGAGAATACCTGAAAAGCATAAGTTCAAGGTTGATTTTAGAGAACAAAACCAATGAAGCCTCATTCTCTTTTTAAATTAAAAAAAAACCCAAAACCAAATATCACACAAAACCCCCCAAACTACTGAAAATTATGTAATATTCTTTTTTAAATTATAAATTAGGATACATTTGTTAAAAAAACTGAAATGTCTCACTGGTCAGAGATTTCATATTTCAACCGTTTCAAGAATATAGAATTCACAGAAGAATTAAGCTCTTTATGAATAATTGTGGCTAATAAAAGACAGGACTACTTCTGTGTGCAGTCAGATCTACCACATTAAGTCCTTGAGTACCTCCCGTCACAGCTGGATACTGCTGATTTGTTAGACACTATAGAATTTGAGAAGATGACTTTAAGGTATCTTGTAACAATTGTCTGGGCTTTTCAGTCCCTTAGTGAAATACGTTTTCAAAGAATACTCCATCTCTGCCTCTCCTACTGTTTCTAAATGCGTTGTTTATATGAAGAAATTTATAATACTGACATTTAGCATTTGGCAGTGAAATGTTCTTTAAGTTAATTACCCTTCCTACACACAGTGACAAGTACTATAAGACTATAGCCTATAGAAGAGCTGGGACATTTTTGTGTGGGATTTCAAAAACCTAAATCTTCTATGAGTAATGTGAACACCACTCAGTGTGGGAAATGCTTTATGACAGTATAGAATGGTGTGTTTAATTAAGTGCTGTATACATATACTATGCACTCCCTCAGCCCCATTACAGCCTGTTCCTCGTTACTGGCTGTGCTTTGTACTTAAGGAGAGATTCAACATTTGCAAAACAACTTCAAGCGGTCAGTGACTTATGGATTGGATCCAGCTCCACGGAAATAATTGGAGTGACTTCCTTTGACTTCAACAGGATTTGGATCATAGAATCACAGAATGGTAGGGGTTGGAAGGACCCTCTAGAGATCATCTAGTCCAACCCCCCTGCTAAAGCAGGTTAGCCTAGAGCAGGTTGCACAGGAACGCATCCAGGCGGGTTTTGAATATCTCCAGAGAAGGAGACTCCACAACCTCTCTGAGCAGCCTGTTCCAGTGCTCTGTCACCCTCACAGTGAAGAAGTTCCTCCTCATGTTCAGGTGGAACTGCCTGTGCTCCAGTTTGTGCCCATTGCCCCTTGTCCTGTCGCTGGGCACCACTGAGAAGAGTCTGACCCCATCCTCTTGACATCCACCCTTTAGATATTTGTAGGCATTGATCAGATCTCCTCTCAGCCTTCTCTTTTCCAGGCTGAACAGACCCAGCTCTCTCAGCCTTTCCTCATAAGAGAGATGCTTCAGTCCCCTAATCAACTTCGTGGCCCTCCGCTGGACTCTCTCCAGTAGTTCCCTGTCTCTCTTGAACTGGGGCCCTTAGTAAGTAATTTCAGTTCAGCAAACCTGCACACATTGAAGAAAGATTCTTGAATCATGTTAAAGTCCCAACAGCTGAAGATTTGATAAGAAAGCTTTCTGAATGACTCTAAGGATCCTGACTGTATGATACTTTCCTGAACAAAACCCCCAAATTTAGTCAAGTAGGGACACCAACTAAAGAAGAACAAAAAGATAAATATTGAAATATGCAGTGGAACAGGTCGTGTTGCTAACTTTTATTTTGTTTTGCTTTTTTACATAACACATGGTTTCTAGATTTGTGTTTAAAAAAGTGTAGAAACTGAAAGCACCTATTGAATCTACTTACTGTGTGGTTTTAGAAACAGGAACTATAGGATGTAGTCAACCCAAAACTGCAGCCCTTAGACAGAAATGAGAGAGGAATAGTCATAATTCATATGTTCCGAGGGTCTCACATAGGTCTTCCTTCCCTCCACTGACTGCCCCTTTCTCATGTGACTCCTTCATGTTTATTTTGATTCCTTTCTGAACTACTAAGTACAACCAAAAATGATTAAAAAGTTACTACATGATTAGCATCTGTGTTTAGCTTCTTTTTTTACCCTTAGAAATATATAAATATGTTCGACCCATTCCTTTTTACCAGCTCCCTCTGTCTTCTAAAGTAGATACTGGGGTAAAGTCATGCAATGCCCAGTATTATACCAGCCATTTGTAGTAACACAAAATGTACCACATGATCCATACCCATTCCTGCAACTGCTTTTCTACTTTCACTTCATTTCCCTTGTTTTATTGTGAAGCTGGTCTATGAAAGAAAGAAAACAACTGCTATATGTCCTAAGAAAAGCAGGCTATTTTTCTGTTATGACAGCCTCATTTTGATTACTCTCTTTGGAACAAGGAACAGCAAGAAACGTAAAGATATTAAAAGTCTTACTTATCAGAAATGCCTAAGTGAGATAGCACACTACAAAGTGATTAAATGTAAGACTATTGCTCTAAATGTAATTCTTTAAAAGCTAGGATAAAGATTCATTACTGAAGCACTTGACTGGAAAACTTAAACAATAATTCAGTGGTTGGCACAAAGGTGGAAATCTATTTTTTGAAACATAATGGCTGAATAGAATTTCCTTTTTTCCTTATTAGAGGTGAAGGAAAAAACATACTACTGTCTGTATCTTCTGATAGGTTTGCTTTTGAGTATAGTGGGATTGTGTTTTCACAGAAAATTCTTACTATGTGAAGGACATAACATCCCTGAGAATGGTAGAGACGAATAGCCATCTCTTTGAAGATCTGCTTAGAACAAGAATGAGATCTGCTTTACCCATTAGACACCAACTTCCCTAAAAATCAGCTAAGTAGCTCCCAACAAGGCATCTGAGCTGCCTAAGCCTATCTCTGAATTCAGTAGACAGTGGCACCTCAGAACGGTGCATAAATCCTCTATACTAACTTATCTGGAACTAGTCAAGTGATGCTCTGTACAGGACTCTCTAACCTCCTTTCTGCAGTTTACGTGCCTGATGTAGTATAAAAATGGTTCTTTGAGGTTTGTTGGGGTTTCTTTTTTTTTTTTTTTTTTTA